>JAMPIV010013218.1:115000-171898 GCA_024509875.1 Oreohelix idahoensis
CATACATACATACATACATACATACATACATACATACACATACATACATACATACATACATACATACACATACATACATACATACATACATACATACATACATACATACATACATACATACATACATACATACATACATACATACATACATACATACATACATACATACATACATACATACATACATACATACATACATACATACATACATACATACATACATACATACATACATACATACATACATACATACATACATACATACATACATACATACATACATACATACATACATACATACATACATACATACATACATACATACATACATACATACATACATACATACATACATACATACATACATACATACATACATACATACATACATACATACATACATACATACATACATACATACATACATACATACATACATACATACATACACATACATACATACATACATACATACATACATACATACATACATACATACATACATACATACATACATACATACATACATACATACATACATACATACATACATACACATACATACATACATACATACATACATACATACATACATACATACATACATACATACATACATACATACATACATACATACATACATACATACATACATACATACATACATACATACATACATACATACATACATACATACATACATACATACATACATACATACATACACATACATACATACATACATACATACATACATACATACATACATACATACATACATACATACATACATACATACATACACATACATACATACATACATACATACATACATACATACATACATACATACATACATACATACATACATACATACATACATACATACATACATACATACATACATACATACATACATACATACATACATACATACATACATACATACATACATACATACATACATACATACATACATACATACATACATACACATACATACATACATACATACATACATACATACATACATACATACATACATACATACATACATACATACATACATACATACATACATACATACATACATACATACATACATACATACATACATACATACATACATACATACATACATACATACATACATACATACATACATACATACATACATACATACATACATACATACATACATACATACATACATACATACATACATACATACATACATACATACATACATACATACATACATACATACATACATACATACATACATACATACATATACATACATACATACATACATACATACATACATACATACATACATACATACATACATACATACATACATACATACATACATACATACATACATACATACATACATACATACATACATACATACATACATACATACATACATACATACATACATACATACATACATACATACATACATACATACATACATACATACATACATACATACATACATACATACATACATACATACATACATACATACATACATACATACATACATACATACATACATACATACATACATACATACATACATACATACATACATACATACATACATACATACATACATACATACATACATACATACATACATACATACATACATACATACATACATACATACATACATACATACATACATACATACATACATACATACATACATACATACATACATACATACATACATACATACATACATACATACATACATACATACATACATACATATCAGAATCTTTATTCTCCATAAAATACATTAATATGTACAGACATGATATAATAGATACAACATGGCAAATAGGAGAATCATTAGAATTTACATAAAGTGTTGAAGACGTCTCAAGTAGTTATATGTGGGTGTTTTTACATCGAACCTTCGTTTTACACATACATAAAAAAATTTTAAGCTTTCTAAAAGACATTGGCATATAATGATACGGTATACCCTGCCAAAAATGAGAATTATTGAAATTTACAAAATGTGTGAGGAATACCATTCAAGTAGAGCAATATGGTTGTTTTTACATGGAGGTTTTATCAGAATTTTGTTTGCCAAAAAAAAAAAAAAAAAAAAAAAAAAAACTTTGACCGCTAGTGGAGTGAGATATTAAATATAGCATCAAATACAATAGTCGTATGGTATAGTATACAGAGGAGCACAATTGAGTTTAGACTGTGTGGAAAACATCCCAGCAATTCAAAATGGGTGTTTTTTACATCGAAGTTTCCATATTCTGTAAGAACCTATAATTGCACTAATACTGACATATTTACATAAAACCTTTGCTTCAAATTTCCGCAACCCTAGCGACATTAATCCACTCACACACTTTGCATGCACATGACCCAAACTACCAATTATCAGTACGATTACATGCGTACGGTAGCCTAGTTCGTTAATTTCTGCAGTCAATGGATAGTACTTATCAAATTTATGTTGTAAATTTTTATCTAAATGGGCATCATATGGTATTGCTGCCTCCACTATAAAAGCTGTTTTGTTCTGTCGATTGATTATTGTTAAATCAGGTTTTACGGCATGAGTCTTAAATGAGGCGTTGCTGCTGCCGAAAAGTGATGGTTTAACTATTATCTCTTTGTTTATTGTTATGTCACCTTTATTATTGTATGCAGATTTCAGTTTCTCATAAATAATGTCTACAGCTCTATTGTGCCTTTGTTGGTATAATGTTTGAAATTTGGTACATCCATTCAATAAATGTGACACTGTTTCGTATGGGTGGTTACATATTTTGCACATTTTCGTGTATGTCTGTGGGTAGTATAGATGTAAAAGACTTTCGCATTCCAGCAACTGTAACCTCGATCTCACAGCAAATGAAAGTATTTTATCACTTAATTTAAAATTAGATAGAAAACTAGATGACAATGAGTGGTTTACACATTTCATTTCGCGCACTATTCTCCCTTGTGACGATTTACTTTTTAGTTCACTTAGAATTAGGTTAAGTTTATGTGATTTAAATCCAGAATAAAAAGCATTTGCTGACTTGTATGTTAGACTTACATCTTCATCTACGTCTAATTGTACACTGTAATGGCCACTGTCATCCACTTTCACACTCACTCCTTCACGCGCGCATTCTTCATTCAGTTCTACCCAAAATGATCTTGGCCAATTCACCTTCGATCTTTTAGCTAGATGGTTTGTTTCGTTTAACTCGTAGCTTGCAAAGTTATTCCTATCTTCACCTACTTGGTCTATTTTACGTTTTTTCATATGTCTATCTAACGAGTTTATTGCTGCAGTTTTTTACAAGATTATCATCACAATTGAGCATACTGATAAGGAATGAAATATGTCGAGAGTGGTATAATATGAAGGGGTTTGGTATGCCAAGGCCACCCTTCGACCTGGGACAGAAGAAATAGCTCCTTGTGGATGATTCATTTAGCACTAACCATGTTCTAACGTGTTGTACAATTTCATCTTCAATTTCTTTAAGTTGTTTTTCTGTAAAGTGTATGTTAGAAAAATAAAACATGAGAGGACCGAAACACATCGGGTTAATTAATGAGATCTTTGCTGATGTTGGTAGTGGGGCACAGCTTAATTTTGTTAAATTTGACCTAAATTCTAATATAAGGCTGCTTGCTTGAAACTGGTCCGATGTATTATCAATTGTAATGTCATGTCCTAGGTATCTGTAGGAACGCCCTCGATCAGAAGAGGGGATTTCATGACCTTGGATATTAATGTCCGCCTTACGAGTTTTGACCCAATTGTTTCCGCTTCGCTGACCGCTGAACACTGCACACTTTTGTGGCTTAACCTCCATCCCGCTGGTCTCCATAAATGCTGTTGTCTTCTGTGCCATTGATTGTAGGTCGTGTATGTTGGTGGCAAAGAGACTTACGTCATCCACATACCCTTGAATGGGATTCGGCACGTGATGTATTTGATAACCTTGCTCAATCCACCGGAGCCATTTATCGATGCCTTGCTCAAATACAATAACACTCCATGGGCACCCCTGAATAATACCTTTCTTACGCTCAATCCGGTCTGTGATAGTACTAGCGTTTTTAACTTGATAGGAGGAGCCACTGTATATATCTTTGGTGATGTTGACAAAGACGTCAGGGTATATACATACATACATACATACATACATACATACATACATACATACATACATACATACATATATATATATATATATATATATATATATATATATATATATATATATATATATATATATATATATATATATATATATATATATATATATATATCTGAAATCAAAGGGAATGGTTCACTATTACCGAAAACCAGACTCTCTGTCAGATCTTAGCACCTTCGGAGAATTCTTCGTTCAGCTTTCGGCTTTCGCGTAAATCAAAGCCATTCTCCACACTCTCTCTTAGATCAGGGATAACGTAATTGACCAGACCGTGCGAGATTTCTTCGCTCGAGAAAAATCACACTAAGTAACGCCCGCAGACGTGGTCATCGAGCGAAGCCCGTCTTTGATCTGGCAATTCGCCGTTTTAATTACTTTTCTAGCGAACGGATTACAAGGGAGGTAAATAGAAATTGTCTGCTCCTTTCTACTCAAATTATTCAAATTTTATTGCCCCCCCCCCCTCCTGGTCGCTGTCTGATCTCTTACAGCTATTTTGAATCGCTGGCGTTAATAATAACAGCTCAACACAGCTAATAGGTCCGCTCGAAAACATGCATCAAAGAGAAATAGCGAACCGCAATAAAATGCGTGCTACATTAGAAAAAGGGACAGATCTCTGAGTGTTAGAATGGTTTTATGTTAACGAACAGGCGTAGGTGAAAACTAGGTAAACGAAAAGTGTAGATAGAGAAATAGATAGATGAAAGCTATTTTCATAATATGTCACACTTTACATTACATTTAAATGAAAAGACTAAAAGTACAGATATAATACGTTTTACATTTACATCTCCACTGTTTGAAAAGTGTTCACAATATAAATTCATTTATGTTTCCTTTATATTTACACTTGTGGAAAGGTTTGAAACTTCTATAAATTTTAACATTAATATGTTTTTTCGTTTACATTTACACTGAGTGAAAAGCTTTGAAACTGTAAGTATTATTCTTAGAATGTACATCATTTCTTTCATTTTTCCCTCCCAGCTCCATAGGGAACCTGGAACTACTTTATGCTTTTTAGTTCTCTTTACGAAACTATCAATAAAGCAATCACCAGCCCGTGCGGTGGTGGTTCATGAATCGTCATTCTATATACTAAGGTTGCCAGCCTCAAATGACTTTGACATCCAATAGCGAGTTTCACACATTAAACTCCACATGGTAATATATACATATATATGTTAGTTCACGTGTTAGTAATAAAATATGAAATGTAAATCACAACACGCCAATCTTGGCTACAGACGTGTTGCTCAGATGAATAAAAGAGATGAATCGTTCTCTTACAAGCATCTGGGATGTCTTTAATTTTACAATAGATTCCCTCTTTGACTTCGTGTGTTTCTTCAGTTTCCTCGTCCCAGTGTTCCTTATTAAAATGTAGAGATTTCCTGTGCTTTGTAAGTCTTATTTGGTTCTCCAATAAAAGGTCCGGTTAACAAAAGGAATTATGAATCTAGTCTTCACTCTGGCGAGGTCTGATGTTGTCTTGGCGAGCGTGAAATTCACAGTGAAATAAAACTGCAAAATGGTCAGACTATATTCCCTCTCTTCCCACGCCTTCGTTTGTTATGGAGTTAAATAAATGCTCCAATCATCTGCAAACAGGTTGGGTGTGGTACTTTCAAAATATTTCCAACATGGAAAACTTTTGCAAAGGTCACGTCTCCCATATATGGTAATATGCTGTCCGATGCCCTTTTGTGCAAACTTACAGACAGATCTCTGTCCATAATAATATTGTGACCATGTTTTTCTGTTTTAATGACTCAGGGATGGTTGCTAGTCACCTGTGTTTCGCCAGACAAACAAATCTGGTTCTATTTAGCACTCCTGCCCAACACAAGCTTGGATAAACAAGCACCGTCGCTTGAAAAGATGGTCAGACAGATTATGCGATAAAATATGCTGACCGTCTAATAACCTGGCGTAACTTAACACGTCTTCGTGAAGCGTGAATGCGACACAATAAGATAAGAATTACTCCAGTAGCAAATACTGCCATAGTGGAGTGGCGGGTTAGAGACTTTCCCCATGCTTTGTCCATCATAAAGAGTAAAATGTATGAAAGGGAAAAATGAAATGCCAAATAAAAGCGATCGGAGAGAAATAAGAAGAAGAAGAAGAAGAAATGATACTGCCGTAGGGCTGGAGGTGTGAGAGATCACAAAAGGACAGGGACAGACATTTCGTCACATACCGATATTCTGATGTTTGAGTAGTGCTAACAGTTGGTAAGTCACTGCATTGGCTTTTTGGCATATTGTTTCAATTTCCTTATCCAGTTTTTTATTTTCTATGAAGATGCTTCCCAGATACTTAAATTCTCAAACATATTTTTTTTATGACAGATCTTCATGTTGTATCGTCCACAAGTTGAATTAAGTGCGTGTGTGTGGTTCTTTTTCATTTTCGTACATAAGACTGATCATTTGTAAAAAGTAACTCATTCGGTGAGTGGTATACATTTATCGACTCTCATTATTAATCTGTTCTAAATACTATCACCACCATCATCCTTATCATATTTCTTCTTCTACGCTGATTCAGCAGTATAAGCCACTACTCGAAAGACAAACATTAACTATCATCAATATGATAAAAGTATATCATCATCATCATCATCATCATCATCATCATCATCATCATCATCACCAATTTCCTTTACGCTCCTAACGGAGCCAAAGCCCCCACTACAACGTGACCCCCTTACAGGAAGCCTGCACCAAGCAGTTACATACATTTGCAGCGGTGGTTTCTGTGGCAATGTGTTTTACATCACCAGATTGCCAGCACCATACTCAACCTCACATTGCTCGCCTTGTACGACATGCCTGAGTGTTCAATTGTTCTATTCTGTTTTGTTTCATCGGAGACCCCGTGAACTCCACGAGTTGATAACAGTCTACAGTAAGATATCAATGATTCATAACTAGTTATACAAGTGTTATTGATCTTGTCGCATTCTCATGTGTGGTGTACATTTCAGGGTCAACGGTCAATAATTCATTTAGCCTGAGAGCTGATTATCTCATCAATTCTATACCTCTTTTTCTTTCTTTCTTTCTTTCTTATCCCTATTCACTCAGTTCTCCCTCTGACTGATTCCTGTCTTTTCTTTCCCTCACCAGCTACCTCTTTCATTTATAATGCTGTCCCTTCTTACACTTAGATTCCTTTGGCTTTTTATTACGGTTTTCCTTTTATCTCACCCCTTCTCTCTTTTTTCTCTTTGTCATTAATTATGTGTGTACTACTTCTCTCTCTCTCTCTCTCTCTCTCTCTCTCTCTCTCTCTCTCTCTCTCTCTCTCTCTCTCTCTCTCTCTCTCTCTCTCTCTCTTTTTTTTTTTCTTCTCTGTGTTTCTTACCTAATTCATTCCCCTTCTCTATACTACCTTCTCTCTTTTCTCTTCTATTTTCTCTCTCTTTGCATTCTGTTTCAAATTTTTATATATTTGTCATTTTGATTTCTCCACCCCTCTCCCCTCCTTTTCCTCGTGGTCTCCTTCTCTCTAGCATCACTTCTCCCTTCAAGTCCCTCGTTGTTTCGGTTTCTTTTCTTCCCTGTCATTCTGTCATCTTGTCCTACCCATCACGTCTCGCAGCCCTCCTCATCATACATTCTGTTATTTCCTTATTATCTCTGAACTAGAACCCACAAGGAAAGTGTCAGAATGCCACATAACTCCTGACGAATATCTGGGGAAGAGGAAGCCAAGGCAACTAGAATCTCATTGGAAGTGCTAGAAAAGATGGCCCTAAATAGAAATGAGTGGACAACAACAGTTTCAGACTTATAATTCCACATAGAACGAAGAAATAGACTGACTGACTCGTCTCTGCTTCCATTGCGTCATACTTTCTCCTTATCTTTCTTCTCCGCCCCTCTTTCTCTTCCTATTCCTTCAACTCTCACTTTTATCTCTTCTCATCATTAGACACATTCTCACTCCTTCTCTTTTCTCGCACTCTCATCTCTAAGCATTTTTATACACTACCTAAATAATCTTCCCCTCATCTTTACAGACATTCTCACTCCTTCTCTTTTCTCGCACTCTCATCTCTATAAGCATTTTTATACACTCTCTAAATAATCCTGCTCTTATCTTTACACACATTCTCACTCCTTCTCTTTTCTCGCACTCTCATCTCTAAGCATTTTTATACACACTCTAAATAATCTTCCTCTCATCTTTACAGACATTCTCACTCCTTCTCTTTTCTCGCACTCTCATCTCTATAAGCATTTTTATACACTCTCTAAATAATCCTGCTCTTATCTTTACAGACATTTTCACTCCTTCTCTCTTCTCGCACTCTCATCTCTAAGCATTTTTATACACTCCCTAAATAATGCTCCTCTTATCTTTACACACCGTCTAACTCCTTCTCTTTTCTCGCACTCTCATCTCTAAGCATTTTTATACACACTCTAAATAATCTTCCTCTCACCTTTACACACATTCTCACTCCTTCTCTCTTCTCGCACTCTCATCTCTGAGCATTTTCATACACTCCCCAAATAATCCTCCTCTTATCTTTACACACATTCTCACTCCAGCTCCCCTCATTGTTATACACACTCTAAGTCCTACTCTTCTCATTATAGCCATTCACAAGCTTATCTTCTTATCTTTATACACACTCAAACTCCTACTGTTCTCATTATAGCCATTCACAAGCTTATCTTCTTATCTTTATACACACTCAAACTCCTACTGTTCTCATTATAGCTGTGGTGAATTAGTTGTTATTATTGGTTTCAATATTATATTAATGGTATCTGGTGTGAGGTCAGCTATGCAAGTCCCTGAGGTTTATTAAATATAAATAAGTTTACAGGGTACCTGTCTGCTTCCACCACGACCTCACCCGATTATATATCTTCCCCTACTGAAGTGTATTGGTGTGTGTATGTTGTCTAGCAAGTGTCTAGGGTATATGCGATGTAATGAAGTGTATGATCAGGACAACAACTACACCTATTACTAATAAACAATGATTAAACAAGTCACTGGGTAAAGTTTTGAAAGTAACTTATTATTTTTCAATTTATTTTCCTGTATCTAGTTATTCTTCTGACACAGGAATAATCAACTCAACATGATAATGAAATTATTTACAACCAATTATTTTACAACTGTCATTGAGTCGGTGTTATCCCACAATTATTTATATGTCTCAAGCTGGTAAAATGTCAAGTATCTCTTGCTCCTAGAAAAGGGTACAAGTTTATTGAACGTTTTTGTTCCTCACTGTCTGATACCCTAACTTTTGTGAAATTGAGAGAGTGGATTGTCTGTGATATCAATTTCCCAGACAATTCTTATCTGAGGTCTCTGGAACCAGGCTGTTTGAAGTATGTATAAAACGCCAGTCTCCACTGCCAAGACACGATTCTGCTTCTATAGGTAAATCACTGTGTAGACACTCAGTATTTAGGCCTCACTGCAGAACTTAAGGACAGGTGTTAGGTCACCTGGGCTCACTTTCACTCGTAGATGAAACTCTGGAACAATACAAATATGTCCCACTCAGCATCTAATAATCTCTCTCTTTCATTATTCTAACATGGCAATATCATCAGACATCAGTATGGTAACTAAACAATTAGTTAACGTTCTCAATTTGGTTGGTACCCCCTTCTGGATAAATAACTTTCAAACCCCGTTTGACATTTTCCTTGATAAAGGAAACATTTTACATTAATACTATCAAGTCATGTACAATCACGGTGACTTGCTGAAGAAGACGGCCAGTGATCTTCCTGGTCTTATGTCATAACACAACTTTTTCTTTTCATCATAAATATTTAATTTTCTTTTCTCCCCATATGGCAGAGAGCCTGCCTGGCTTTTCTACACCAGGTTAATACTGTTTCCTAACAACGCTGTGAAACAACACAGAGTTTTGATGTTAGCTTCCCTCCAGATAAATGTTTCCCCTTTAAGGTTCATACAAATTCAATAATGCATACATAATAATGATAAAAATGACAATATAAATGTTAATATAAAGGTTTTCATAATTACCGCAATCAAAGAAATCTACACACTAAGTTGTTGAATAGGGCGATATATGGTAACAAATCCAGATAGCTGCTATGCAGAATTAGCAACCAAGACAGTACTCTTGCCTTGTCTATATCAACAACGTCTTTAGTGTATCAATTTTAGTTAACAAGTGGCCCCGAATACCAACTACTAATTGGTTTTATACAACCGTTTAGTCTAGTACACTACAGCCAATCAGAGACTGTTTAATGAATAGCGTCCCTTTTCAAATAAAACTGACCTCAAATATTCAAATTAAGGACTCCTTCCCCGTTTACCCCACCTACCTACGTTTACCCCACCTACCTACGGGCGAAACTGAGAAAGATTTTCAAGTCTATCTGTCTTCTGTCCAACTTCTTTATTTCTTAATAGTTTTAAATACTCCTTATCGGACATTAACCTTAATTTTTCCTTTTATTTTAAACTACCTTATCGGACGTTAACCTTACGGCGCCACGTCACATTGCGTGTGTGTATATATATCGTCTGCTAAAACCAGCGTGTGAATATATGTCCAGAACGCGGGTCGAGAAAAAGGGGGTCTTTCGAACGCCCGTCATGGTATTAATGTTAAACCGCGGCAAATCGTTTAGGCCCTTACTTCGGTATGCAAATTGAACGTGCTGTGGAATTTAGCGTTAGTCCTCACAGATTTCACTACAATAGCCATTCACAAGCTTATCTTCTTATCTTTATACACACTCAAATTTCTACTGTTCTCATTATAGCCATTCACAAGCTTATCTTCTTATCTTTATACACACTCTTCCTGTTCATCTTCTCATCATTATACACACTCTCACTGCTTCTCTTCTCACTAACTCTCATCTCTCCTCATCTTTATGCACACCCTCACTTTTCTTTCTCTCATTTTTAAACAAACCCTCGCTCCATCCCTGGTCATCTTTATGAACATTCTCACGCCTCCTCTTCCCATCTGTAAACCAATTGTCACTCCTCTTCTTCTCATCTTATGACGCACTCAAACTCATCCTCTTATCTCTTACTCTCCTCTTGCCTACGGCGATGTACTCTGTAGCTACCACAATTCGTCGCTCTTCGCTGTTTTATTACAAAGTGTCTCTCTCAAACATTCACCGTCTATTTTATTTTATTGTCACTTTTGTCTCGCTTTCCCCCGAGTAACATTGTGCGCGCGCGCGTGTGTGTGCTTGCGCGCGCATGTGTATATGTGTTTTTTTGTTTGTTTTTGGTCAGTTTATTTTATTTAATAAATGTAATAAATAAGAGTGTAACTCAGCGAAAGGCAACCCAGGAGCCGTGGAGTCTACTTGAGGAACACTGAACTCTATAACGATATACCTTCATAAAAGCATGTCTGCCGAGTTAGCTGGAAAATTAATTTAAATTTTAGAATGACAAGTTTGAAAATGTTTCTCAACATTAATTTCTTGACAAAAGTGGTTGCTAGTCTGAAATTTCTGTAGCTTATGAATTCTTTCTTTTTTTCCTCCTTCGCCACCTATAGATCTATCAAATCATCTCTTGCATAATCTACCGGTAAACCGTGATCGACAGGTGTCGACCCTTGGTGTAAACTCATTTATTCACGCATTCTGGAGCCACGCTGGTGTAATGGTTACGATATTGCGCTGGCGATCAGGGGTTCAAGGTTTTAGCCCGGGCGTGTGCATTTGAAGAAGCGTCATCGACCGGGATTTTGACTGAATAACCTGAACGGCTCCTGACATAAACCCTCTGTGGATGGGAAGGAGCGAAGCTCCTGACCGGGTTGGAAGGGAAGTCCACAGGCTCCCCAACCTCGCAGTGACATGTCATTGGGCCGAAGGGCTGAAAGCCCAAGTGCCGCTGGTTAAGAAAAACAAAAAAATTCACACATTCATTATTTCACGACTTACTTACCCCTCTCGCTATGGCCTTGTTGATGTATCCACTCGCTAACTAATGTTTACCCTGTAGAAATTAACACTTTTGCTGTTAACATATATATTTCATTCATGAGTTCCAGTTAGCTCCCTTGTGTACCCTTCCGGCAAATGCGGGCACGCGATTGGACGAAATGCAGATCCTGTTGGCGCTAGTGATGACATTAATACTAAGTGTCAGCAGAGACACACGTCATAATATATGTTTCCATTAAGTGTTCTACATTCATAGAGATCCACAGATAGAATACATTGCACCCTATTCTTCCATCTTTCTATCCTTTTTATCAGTGGCAGTTTTAAGTTGTGCGAACACTGAGGAGATCCTGGCAGTGTTGACGTAGCTGGCAGTCATTTTCGGGACAAACGCTTTACATGGGCTCATTCTGCTAGCAGATAGATACTATTAGTCTTTTTCAGGACTTAGTATCTATCAACGGTGTACCGGTAGGCAATCCTTCTCAGGACTAGTCCTTTTCAGGGCTTCTTCTTGCTAGCTGTAAATTAATATTAGACAAACATAAAGGTATGTTTTCAGGCACTCGTAAGAAATAAAGAAGTAGAACACTTGGACAACAGAAAAACAACAGACGTGAGTGGCTTACCCAGGGTCCGAACCCCGTACCTTCCGTACGACAACTGCGCCTAGCTATCAAGCGAATCACACTGACCCCACGGCCAGCTAGGCATCCCCAATAAAAGATGCTTTACTGGCCATTTATCAGTAAGAAACACAAGATAACACCGGAAGTATACAGTGGGCAACTCAGCCCCCTTAATGACGCAATCACTTCTGTTGTTCCTCTATTAACAGTATGTGTCAGTCCAAACAAGACAAAGACCTTGATACTGGGTCTAGTAAATAGTAGAAGACTAAAGGACAATAGTATAGAACAGTGGGTAGGTTTCTGGTATTGTATGAACATAAATAACACATAAGGAAGGGAAACCCGAGGCCTGTAAACAGTAAATTAATATTAGACAAACATAAAGGTATGTTTTCAGGCACTCGTAAGAAATAAAGAAGTAGAACACTTGGACAACAGAAAAACAACAGACGTGAGTGGCTTACACCCTGGGTAAGCCACTCACGTCTGTTGTTTTTCTGTTGTCCAAGTGTTCTACTTCTTTATTTCTTACGAGTGCCTGAAAACATACCTTTATGTTTGTCTAATATTAATTTACTGTTTACAGGCCTCGGGTTTCCCTTCCTTATGTGTTATTTATGTTCTTGCTAGCTGATAGAAGATAGTAGTCCTTTTAAGTTTTTATCAACACTATGCTTTAGTTAACAGAAGTCATTTATGTCTGAATAGCAAATTGCTCTCCGATATAACCAACGCACTTAAGTCTGGGTTGAAAGGTAAGTGACTCGCCACAAGTAAGCAAAACATTCAAGGACAATGAATGTTGTACGAGGTCCTAGACAAGCGTGAACTAACAAGGCCCCTTTAAAATAAATTCAAGATGTATCAACAAGCATATATTTAAGGCTTAGGTACCTTATACGTAAAAATGCCACTGTCGTTTATCCTTATGAGCAAAACTTTCAAGCACTCTTGCTCAAAATTATCTTCATCACATATTTTTTATTCTGCCTTTGTCTCTCTCCCGTTTCCGTTTTCTTTATACTGTTTTCCCCAAGCATAACTATTTCGTTGAATAACATAATATTTTGGTTCTGATCGATCTCATTTTTAGTGTCTTTTGTTTGTTGTGACTGAATAAACAATGAACCTAGAAGAGTTAGGTTAGCAGGCGCCTGTCATTCCTGGCGGAACTTGACATGCAGATCAATAAGCCGTTAAAGGAAGTAACGATGAGCTCGGAAACAAAATCTGGATGACTGGGAAGCCATTAAGAGAGGTGGAAATGTAACAGGCCAAGAGGGGGTTGGGGAGAGGAAAAAATCGACGCATGAGATAAAAACTGAATTTGTGTTCCTGAGCTTCTGATATTACCCCTCCCCCCACCGCCCCCCCCCCCCCCCCCCCCCCCCCCCTTAAAAAAAATAATTCCTAATATGCTAACATTTATTCGGTTTCTTGTCAACATATGATCAGTCCTACATTTGTCTTAGCATTTCTACAGATTCTTTCTGCTCCATAAGCAGTATTACTGTTTCTTTCTAATACACAACAAGCTCTAGAGCTTCTTCCTGTTTCACAACTACGTCTGAGTATTTCAGTTTTATTTTTTAATACACAAGTTGTGTACGCTACGACTTGCTTGAGTTAAACCAATTTGCAAAACGTCACTCTGGAGTATCTGTCGAGAGTAAGCCAAGTGTTAAATTTGTTCTGTACTCTTGTGTTGTTCTGCTCCTTTTTACAATAAATGACTTGAACGAGTTTCTTCTCCTCTTCTTCTTCCTCTCGATCTTCCTCTTCTTCTTGATCTTCTTCTTTTTCTACTTCTTCTAATTCTTCTTCTTCTTGCAACATGTCACCTTGTGTAGAGGCCATCAAGTCTGTCCACAAGCTCCTGGTTGTATTGCTGCTAATTAATTTTGTTATTGAATTCTTTCCAAATTACGATATTTTAACTGTCCATTACCTTCTATTATAGTCGTCCTCTATCTATTTTTCATTCGATCTATTTTCTATTTTTGTTGTTCTCTATTTTTCATTCAATCTATCCTGGTATTCAATATATTCCAGCTTCTCTCGTCTCATAACATGAAAAGGGGGGGGGGGGGGGGGGGCGGGGAGGGGGCGGGGGGGGGGGGGGGGTGGGGGGGGGGGGGGTTAGGGGGGGGGGGGGGGTGGGTGGGGGGGGCGGGGGGGGGGAGGGGGGGGGGGGGGGGGGGAGTGGGGGGGGGGGGTGGGGGGGGGGGGGGGGGGGGGGGTGGGGGGGGGGGGGGGGAGGGGTGGGGGGGGGGGGGGGGGGGGGTGGGGAGGGGGGGGGGGGGGGGGGTTTAATAGCCGCCCTCTAATAAAACTAATAAGCTCCCTTTGCACACTGACTTTTTCATGATAATTTCAGTATTCATGTTTTAACTGCCCATGTTATTCAGAACGTTCGCCTGCAAAGCCACATCTTCGTGGCCTCCGGGGATTTGCTTGCATTGTTGACTGAGTGTGCATGATGTATTCGTTGCACGAGGCAGTATCGCCTCTATAACGGCGAAGAACTCTGTTTTTCTTACTTACACTGATAACGATTTGTTCCAGAAAATGCTTTTTATTTCACGACACACTGCTTTAGCGTATACATCTGTAGTCTTCATCCCTGCTACGCATCTTCCATCTGATTTCATCATAGAGCCGAGGTATTTTTAACTAATGACTCGTTTCTTAACTGTGCTATTTACTTTGATGGTCCATTCTGATGATAACAGTTACTGCTTTTGTTTTTAGCCTAAGGCTTTTTTTTTTTTTTTACTAGTCATATGGTATAAAATTCAGCGTCGGAGTTCAGACATTTTTTACCGACTCCGACTTCACAAAATGACGACCGACTCCTCGACTCCGACTTCACAGCACTGGCCAAAACTATGAAAACGAACTTTTGTAGATCGCCAGCTATGTATCCTTTATTGTGAATGTCATTCAACAGCTCTGCTATCACTTGCATTCCAAGCCTCCCTTTCCTTTACAGTTATATTAACGGGTCCAGGGGCCTTGCCTTTCTTCGTGTGGCCTATAGACTTTCATCGTCTGCTACAGTATTGATGGTATTACACAGTTGTTTTGAATACTTAAATGCGGTCGATTTTATTTCCAGACTTCTTACCGTTTGACAGGACATCACGTAAAGAACTGGCTTGGATATTTTAAGCAGAGGTTCAACACTACAACTTAAGTAGTAATGAAAATAAATCTACTGGTTTGTTTCTGAGGTAATGTATTACTTCAGTCCGCCATATTTCATTTATTGTGCTTAATGTTCTCAAAAGCAAAAAAAACAACAAAAATTACTATTGAGTCATTTTACACTTGAACGATTCATTCGAAACACGAGATGTGTCGGGGTTTACCATTCTGTTCCCTGGTTTGAGTTCTTCGTTTAAATGTAAAACTGACTTAATACCCTACTTACTTACTTAGTTCTTTCTCTTCTACCCTGGGGTGAAGAGGTTTGCCAGAGAGAGCGCAATACAATCCTATCGGCTGTCTTCTTCTTGGCCTGGTTCCAATCTAGTCCTTGGTCCTTCAGAGATTGTCTAATGTTGTCCTGCCCGTGAACTTTGGGTTGTCCTGGAGGTATGGATTCCTGGGTCTTGGTTCCCCACATTTATCGTGGTAGCCGATCTTGTCCCATTCTGCAGACATGGCCGAACCACCGTAATCGTGACTGTTCTACTCGGGTCTGCAGGAGCTGGGTTTAGGGCAATGACACCGTATTGTCTGGTTGCTGATCATGTCTCTTCTTGTTACTTAATTTTGTTTAAGTGAAAACAGCATGTTAAAAAGTGAATGAATATGATGAATAACTTGAACATTATTTCGCACGAGATTCACTCGTAATTACAGTTTATGATTACCAGCAAAGCTACAATATCACCAGGAAATTTCTTCTTTACTACCATGGCAACTTTAGTTCTTCAGCCCAGCACAAAACAAAACCGAAGCACCTACAGAACAAAGCCCTGACCTTATTCAACATTACCAGTAGTTTCTACACTGTAAAGTAAAACTTTATCTTCTCGAAGATGGGGATTTGGAATGAGATACAATTTCACAGAATAACAGAGCCATTTAAGATGGACAATTAAACTGTCCAAGAAGAGTGGTGTTAGATGGCAACTATAAAGAAAGCTTGATCGAGTATTTGCGAAGTTTTTATTTCTTTTTACAAGCAAAAGAGGTTTCATTAAGTGTTAGTCATCGCGAAATGATTTATCTTTACGGTGAAAAGGTTAAGTCAAGAATAATCCAGACATAGCGCCCTCAAATGACCATTCGTGCGAGCCTCTTAAAAACGTCGTTTAAGAAAACGGCAGTTCATGATAGATGAGGAATTACACGATGAAGTGCTCATTTGTTAAGTAGTTTCGACCCTTTTTCTTTTGTGGTCTCGATAAACCCATCAATCGGTGGAATAAGTGCATGAATAACCAATGATTATGTTGGGAAGTAAGCAATGATTATGTTGGGAAGTAATTAATGGTTATGTTGGGAAGTAACTAATGGTTATGTTGGGAAGTAACTAATGATTATGTTGGGAAGTAACTAATGATTATGTTGGGAAGTAAGCAATGATTATGTTGGGAAGTAACTAATGATTATGTTGGGAAGTAACTAATGATTGTGTTGGGAAGTAACTAACGATTGTGTTGGGAAGTAAGCAAAGATTATGTTGGGAAGTAACTAATGATTATGTTGAGAAGTAACTAATGATTATGTTGAGAAGTACTAATGATTATGTTAGGAAGTAAGCAATGATTATGTTGGGAAGTAACTAATGATTATGTTGGGAAGTAACTAATGATTATGTTGGGAAGTAACTAATGATTATGTTGGGAAGTAACTAATGATTATGTTGGGAAGTAACTAATGATTATGTTGGGAAGTAACTAATGATTATGTTGGGAAGTAAGCAATGATTATGTTGGGAAGTAACTAATGATTATGTTGGGAAGTAACTAATGATTATGTTGGGAAGTAACTAATGATTATGTTGGGAAGTAACTAATGATTATGTTGGGAAGTAACTAATGATTATGTTGGGAAGTAAGCAATGATTATGTTGGGAAGTAAGCAATGATTATGTTGGAAAGTAACTAATGATTATGTTGGGAAGTAACTAATGATTATGTTGGGAAGTAACTAATGATAATATTGGGAAGTAACTAATGATTGTGTGTGGATATAACTAATTATTATGTTGGGAAGTAACTAATGATTATGTTAGGAAGTAAGCAATGATTATGTTGGGAAGTAACTAATGATTATGTTGGGAAGTAACTAATGATTATGTTGGGAAGTAACAAATGATTATGTTGAAAAGTAACTAATGATTATGTTGGGAAGTAACTAATGATTATGTTGGGAAGAAACTAATGATTATGTTGGGAAGTAACTAATGATTATGTTGGGAAGTAACTAATGATTATGTTGGGAAGTAAGCAATGATTATGTTGGGAAATAAACAATGATTATGTTGGGAAGTAAGCAATGATTATGTTGGGAAGTACCTAATGATTATGTTGGGAAGTAACTAAAAATTATGTTGGGAAGTAACTAATGATTATGTTGGGAAATAAACAATGATTATGTTGGGAAGTAAGCAATGATTATGTTGGGAAGTAAGCAATGATTATGTTGGGAAGTAACTAATGATTATGTTGGGAAGTAACTAATGATTATGTTGGGAAGTAACTAATGATTATGTTGGGAAGTAAGCAATGATTATGTTGGGAAGTAAGCAATGATTATGTTGGGAAGTAACTAATGATTATGTTGGGAAGTAACTAATGATTACGTTGGGAAGTAAGCAATGATTATGTTGGGAAATGTGCAATGATTATGTTGGGAAGTAACTGTTGCGGTCAGTTTTCGCTGTGTGTATAATCTTTTAAATGTACCTGTTTACCAGGGAGACATTATTTTTTTATTCCTGATCTAAGGGTATTACTCATGATTTACCGGGAGTTGAATTTAACAGTGGTTGTTTGCCCACTTGTTTGTACCTCCGGTCTAATATTAGAACCGATGTCTGGTTGCATGTCCATATATGGCTTGATTGGTAAGCTTTGCTAGGAATGTTTGCAACTAGAGCTGATGTCTTATTTCATGACCATATAAGGCTTGAATGGTCAGTCGTTTCCTGGTATGTGTTCAAACATTGCCCACCTGAGTTTAGCTCGGGAGGTCTGGCGTCTACGACGCACGCGTAAGCTTTTGTGGCTGTTAAGAAAGACTTCCGATCTGGGAGTCGAGCTGTGAATTTTCGGAGTGTCAAGACGTGCTTCCGACGTCTTTGTTATGGCTTTAATCCTGGGGAACGAAAGCCCTCTGTGGGTGAACTTAGAAGTCTGAAGATGTCTTCCCCACGATATATTTCTAAGCGTCTAGGAGACGAGTGTGTTATTAGTGTTATTCTGAGGGACTGATAAGGTAAATTATCCTTCGATTTATTTTTTTTCACTATCAGAATCACGTATCACATTTATTTACCAGCTCAGCGACTTTTCCCCTGGGCGGGAAAGAGTCTATCATGTATACAAGAGTTGAGCTCTTGAACTATGCTGACATTATTTGGTTAGGGCCTGTGTATGCCCAGAGAACATTATATTTGATGCATCCCGCTATTTCGGCGGTATCATATTGGACAGGGTCTGACCCACCTTGTTTGCTAAGAAATACCACAGAGGCCATTAGACCTAGAGGCCTGCCATCTTGCGACCTACTGCATGCTAGGCCATGTAACTGATGTACTTGTTTCAGAAGAGAGTTGTTTATACTCATATATCTATACCCACTGGTCATGCGGGGTATTTATGCTGAGGCTTTTTGGAAGGGAGTTCGATTGGAGTTAGCAATCGTATATATGCCCAGCTTACTGATTGATGAACTGTTGATGTTGTAACTGTATTGTACTATCGTCATGTCTACAATGTTCCTGAATATTATCAAATGACTATGTCCTGATGTCGGCGTCTCTCATATCGTATTGCATTAAAACATTGTAAAAGTTAGCTGCTGTTACCAACCTTCCCTGACTTTCTACATGTGGTTGAGTGGGTATTGTGCCAATGTCCAGAACCTATACACATTCGCGTACTACACCTTATCATGAGGTCTACTCACCCACACATACTGTCAACCACATATTGCTACGATCATTACTACACATCTGAGAGCATGTACCTTAAGAGAGTCTTCATTGCACCCTGTCAGTGCCTCAACGCATGGTGACCTACATTCACCTGTACTGTACTGCCTGGGTTGACCTGATCCCTTACTCACACCTACACTGCGCTGTAACCTTTCATGGTGGCTTCCAACACTACACAGGGCACTAACACTATGAAGTTGGACCGTTACACTTATGGAGAACCTGACCTTAACATTTATGATGGCCAGAATGGGCTTTAACATTTATGGTGGAACCAGCTGATGGGGCTATTGGCTTTCTGTTGTCAACTGCGTGATAACTGACAGTTCAACGTGTCCTGAGCCCCTGTAGTCAGAAGGTCAAGTGCCGATTTATCGTTACTGCTGCAGTTTAGAAGGTCAAGTGCTAGTACCCTTATTGTCGACGTTGTTGTGAAGGCCTAGTTCCAGTTGAAACATTGTTGTTGTCCTTACGAAGCAAGTTCAGAAGTCCATTTCAGCGTTGGATCTTCTCATTCCTTAGAATGCTGAACACTGTACTTCTTCATTGATCTTGTTAACGATAGGAGTGCATCTTAAGTTAAGTGGCATGTTTATTGTTGTGATCTGTGCCATTGTATTGTGTAACTGAACCTTCCTCTTTACACAATCTTTGTCTATATATTTCATGTTGTGTTACATGTTATTTATACGTTATATTTCAGCGGGTTTCCGGTTGGGTGGTGTCTGCTATATGATATTCCACGTTCCAGAGGGCCTATAACAGCGTTCTTTTGGGATTTGCAAATTTCCCTTAGTGGAATTTGCTAGCGACATTTGTTGCTATTTTTGTTTAGCTGTGACGAAGTGCACTTTTCGTTGTTTTTGTTATATTTTTTCTGTTCTTTAGTTTTGATTCGATTTGTTTGTACCTGTCCGCCTCCTCTTCCTTTCACTTAGTATTTTACAACCTTTATGTTTATACACTGTTGAGTCATTTGTTTTGTTACATTTTTGCAGTTATCATCACATGTATTGTGATATTTTCTTTAGTTTCACTTTATAATTTATTTGATTTCTGCAAATGTTATCGTATTGTCCTTGATGCTTGTTCTTTGTTTATGTTATTCATTGTTGTCATACACTGTTTAAATATATATTTAGTCATATTTAGTGCACTTGGGATATAAATTGATTGATGGTGGTATTATTATAAAGGTGTTTATACAAGTTCTTTGGCAAAGACTTGTTACCCACTGTCGTGAAACATTCTAAATCCACATATATAAATTAAAAGGTAAATGTAAAGCCTAACACATAAATTCAATAAAAGGGAAAGAAGAATGGTAAAAAACAGTGCTGTCACAATGACTGTACTCGAGATCCCCCTTTTTCTGCTTCGTCTGCATATTCTCACGCTTTCACGTTTACTAGTAAAGCCTACAGCAACATACACGCCTTTCTAACAATAAAACGTGTACTGTATTTCTTAGAAAACCTTGAGATACGCAAGCTGATTAATGACCTAGATTAATACTAGCATTAATTTCATTTTATACACTGCGTAATGAAAAGACAGATGAACTTAGGGTAGAGAGAGAGAGGGCTGAACAGAGGAACGTATGCAACACTAACACGCGTCTCGCGATATAAAATTAATGCCACCCCTAAGCGTAAGGCATGAAGCACTAACTTTTTTTCAAATAGACAGTGATAAAAAACACTACCAATACGAGGGTTAGGTTTAAAAACCTGTTTAATGCTTATTAGTAAACATGACATTATACTGTTTTATGTCTGAAAGCCTGACAGTACCGAGACACCACATCGTATCGAAGTGAACTGGAGGTAGAAGAAAATGCATATTTTGAACGCAGCCACTTAGCTCCATTAAATTTATATATTTGGGTTCCTTAGGACTTGCTGACAAAGAATATGTTAAGTGTTACGCAAATAGTCTAGGAATTAACAAATTATAGCCAAAAGAAAATAGTGAGGGTGTCTGACAGCACCAAATCATAATCGCACAGTGGCATGTTTTGAAACCACCATTTTACGGGAAATAGGCCAACATGTTAAATCCGATTTGATTGGCGGGAAGTATATGTAAGACGAAACACGATTAGTCGGACTGCAAATACTAATTTGGGTTGTTAGGGGAAACGTAGGAAGGGTAACTTTTTTCAAAAGCTTGTGTAAACATGGTCCTATTGGCTAGACCCGCTAATATAGTCAATTAGGAGCGTCTGTTCAGTGCCACATTTTAGAATAAACTTACTAAGAAACAGTGCGTTGAGATCCAGCTCATATTTTTCTAAATAAAAGCCTGGGACAGAGGCAGATCGGAATTTGTGCCATAATTCATCGCCAGTCAACGTATTTGTTTATTATTTCCATGAATTGTGGTAAGATTGACATATTTGATATCTTTTTGATGAAAATTGAATGTGAATTGATAATTTATGCCTGTATATGTGTGTGGTTCAGTAGCAAACATGAGGCAAAGCCTAGATATTGCTCCAACCTGAACAAAACTTGTCGGAGAGAAGTATATCTGCATGGGATCGCCAAATAGTACACTGACATCTATCTTATTGACTAGAAGGAACTAATGCTGGAATTGCAGAGGCGTAGTAACCATTAAGGAGAAGAATACTGGTGTAAATTGTTTCAGATGAAGCTAGCAGTTGGCCTACCGCTCTGAACTCAGTGTTTGTTATGTATTGTGTTCAGTGTGGAAATAGATTATAAATTAGTTCTGAAGTAGGAGGTACAACCTTCTTGTTTCAGGGACCGTGGTCCTAACTTATTGAAGCAGCACCTGGTCTGAGTTTTGCTGAATCCAGAGGCTGATAGCATACCCCTTGGTCCAGATAGCGACCAGTGAGGTGTCTCAAGAACACAGTGAAGCAAGCGAGCAGAGGAGACTGTTTCCTGTCGCCATCACAGAAGATAAGATTATGTGGCCAGAGCAGCTCAATCCTATGTGCCCCCCCCCCCCTCTAAAATTGACAGTATAGTAATTAAAGAGGGACAATAAATTGTTTCAAATGACAGAAACTGTGAACTTTTTCCACTACGATTTCCACCATAAGCAAACACTTGAAGTCATGATGACAAACAACAACCTAGCTTGAAAAAGCCAGTATTACCTCATAGTACTACTTCACAACTTACACACATAGAATAATAATAATAAAATATGTCAATACAAAGATCATATCGATAAATTGTGTACATACAACTTGTAATTACATTTGATTGTGATTCCTGGTTCACTGTGTAGTTGAATCAGGATATCTATTATTGAAAGGAATTAATACATATATTTTAAAACTTTAACACTTGACTCATTTAAGATAGTCTTATAGAGTGTTTTATGTGTGTGAGTGTCACAGTGTTGTAAAGTGTTGTGGAATAAATTAAATTGTTTATCTGTCTGTTGTTGTTGTGACTTACACTTCATCATTATCATAACCCTAGACATTCAACGTAGTCATCACAATATTCCAGAATAATTCTGACTGAGGTATAAATGTGGTAGCAAGTAAGGTCATCTGTAATACACCACACTTATTAGATACAGATACCTTCACAGCTGATCTCAGTCATTACACTAAGTCCCCTATAACTATTTATATCATCCCACTTTACCACATATATTGGGGTCTCGCTCCCGGGATATTGAACTTTCTCCTATTATATATATTGGGAATAATAAAAATTTAAAAGGTATCCTTGGGGGAAAATAAATAAGGTTGAGCTCTCAGTGCCTGTGGTTTTCCTTAGTTAATTAGTCATAGATAAAATTGTTTAGTTAAATATTTTATACATTTACCTGTTAGAAAATGGCCGACCTGGCAAAATTTCGATCTGCTGCTATGCAGGCTGCAAAAGAGTTAGGAATGGACGGGCAAGTTATGATTGCGTATGTCACTACGGAATGTGACAAATATATTGAACTTGAAGAAAGAAGATTAGAAAATGATGCCGAAAGAAAATTAGAATCTGAAAGATTGGCCGAAGATAAGAGGTTAGAGGCTGAAAAGGAAATTAAGAAGTTACAATTAGAGGCTGAGGCTGAGGCTGAGGCTAAGAGGATCCAGTTGGAAGAGAAAAAGGCTGAAAGGGAAGCAGAAGAAAAAAGATTGACTGCCGAAAGAAAAGACAAGCGATTGGCTGCAGAGAGGGATGCAGAAAAGGAGGAGAAGAGATTACAAAGGGAACATGAGTTACGACTAAGGGAGTTTGAGTTTCAAGGCCATGCTCCTGAAAATGGTGCCAGTCCCTTTACCTCCGATGCTACTGCTAGTCAGGGAGCCTCAACCTCAGCTATGAACTTTCATTTAGATCATTTTGTTGAGAAAGACGATGATATCGAGAGCTATCTAAATAGATATGAACTATTAGCTACCACGTATGGGTTAGAGAGAGAAAGGTGGAGCTTAAAGTTATCTCAAGGACTTCGTGGTGCAGCTTATGAAGTTTTTGCCAGAATGAGCAGAGATGATCAGGAAAATTATGACATGCTAAAGCAGGCTCTTTTGTTAAGATATGAAAAGAATGGAGAATTTTATAAGAAAAAAATTTAGGAATGCTAAACTACTGTCAGGTGAAACCTATCACCAGTTCTCTGCACGGTTAGAGACATACTTGGAGAAATGGACTTCTCTGGGAAAAACCCAAGATCTTAAGGAAATGATCCTTATAGAACAATTAAGAGAGTCCATGGCTCCAGACCTGAGAAAGTTTCTCATGGAACAAGGTGCAGAGAGGCTGGGTGAGTTACTAAATGTTGCTGAAAGATATCAAGCAGCTCAGGCAGAGGTAACAGGTAACAAAAGGAAACAGGTAGACTATTTTAAGGCACCACAGAACTTTAATAAATTTGATCCTAGAGATCATAACAAAAGTAAGCACCAGTTTGATAGGCCACGGTATGACAATAAAAATAAAACCCCACAATTCGATGAAAGGAAATTTGATGAAAGAAAATCTTTCAACCAAGGAAGGAGGTGGTGTAAAAATTGTCAGATGGACAATCATGATACTGACCGTTGTAGAAGGAAACCTGTGTATATGGCCACCCTTCAGGTCAGGTCGACCTCAAGAAAGGAGGAGGATATTCTGATAGATACCACTCCAGGTGAGATGAGGAAGGCACAGGCTGGGGATAAGACCCTCAAGCCTTGTTTCAGGAAATTGTCAACTTGTCATACAACTCCAGGCAAGGGAGATTTTTACATGAAAAACAAGTTGATGTATAGGAAGGCCGGAACTAGATCCAATGGTCACGGACAGTTGGTTCTTCCAAAGGCATATAGGGCAGACTTAATAAGGAGCCTACATGTGAAACAAGATGGGGACCATGAGAAAATTGGTACCATCATCCAAAAGGTGGCTCACAATTATTATTGGCCCAAGGCAAGGTGGGACATTGAGAATTTTGTAGAAAGGTGTAGCATAGCACATGAGGGAACACCCACAAGTGGGAACATTGATCAGGACCTGGACACGCCACGGGGCAAACGTAGGCCTGACAATAAAAAAGAATAATAAAGTGGACCAAGTGAAATTGTAAACCCCTTTTCACGGACAAGCTTCAATTAACTGTTTTACAATGGCCACTATGCAGCGAGTGCAAAAAGATGTCTTACCCCAGGATAAGCCGAAAATCCCTCAATCGGACTTAAACAAACTGGAGGAAGAGGATGTAGAGAGGAAATTTCTCATAAAGAATTCTAAGTGGGGAGAAAGCCCCAAGAAAAGAATTGGTAGCGGTCGTTTTGTGCATGATAATTTTGGGAAGAAAAATCATCACTATAGAGCTTCGAGTGGAAGAGACCATACCGGTTTATGACGGACAAATAGGTCCACAAAATTAAAGGTCCATATGAAGCGCTGTTAAGAACGTGGACTGATGAAAAGGGAGAGGAAAATATTACATCCTCCTACCAATATGTGAATGAGCTGACCACTCGTTTAAAAACTGGCTGGAAACTTGCCAATAAAAATTTGAGACAAGCCAGGAAAAAACATGCTGCCTATTACAACAGGAAAGCTAAAGACAGAGATTTGGCTGTGGGAGAGAAGGTACTGCTTCTTCTACCCGGTAGTCAAAATAAGTTACAAATTGGATGGCAAGGTCCATATACAGTTCTAGAGAAGGTGTCTAGAACCAATTATAAGATAGATAAGAAGGGGAAAGAAAAAATCTATCATGTGAATCTCCTGAAGAAATACTTGGAAAAAGAAAATCAGGAAGAGACACACTTGTTGACCTTGTCCATTGCAATTTAGATGAAAAAGGAACCACTTTCATCATTTGAATATCCATTACACCCCTGTGAGACAGCGGCACAGGTGAAAATCAGTACACATTTAACGAAAAATCAGAAAGAGAGAGTGAAACAGGTTCTAGATAATCATACAGAGGTGTTAATGGACCGACCGGGGCATACAAACTTATTGGAATATGATATGAAACTGATAGACCCCACACCTGTCTGTATGAAACCCTATTCGATTCCTTTTGCTAAGGAGAAAGCCTTGAAGGAAGAGATAGAATATTTGTTGAAGGAGGGAATAATTTCACACAGTGAATCTTCGTATAGTTCCAGTGTGGTGCTCTTAAGGAAACCCTCTGGAGAACATAGACTCTGTATAGATTACAGGAGACTGAATGCTATCACAGAAGGACAGGTGGATCCATTGCCGGATACAAATCAGTTGTTTGCCAGGCTAAATAAAGCTAAATATTTCTCAAAAGTGGATCTGAGTAAAGGATACTATCAGATTCCAGTAAAGCCTGAGGTTAGTCCGTACCTAGCTTTTAGTACCTCAGAGGGACACTATGAGTTTAACAGATTGCCATTTGGATTGAAGAATGCGCCTAGTGTCTTCTCTAGAATGATGAGAAAATTGTTGGATCCTCTGAATAACCCACGCATCACAAATTTCATGGATGATATCCTTATAGCAACAGAAACATTTGAGGAACACATTG
Source organism: Oreohelix idahoensis (assembly GCA_024509875.1). Taxonomy (NCBI): domain Eukaryota; kingdom Metazoa; phylum Mollusca; class Gastropoda; order Stylommatophora; family Oreohelicidae; genus Oreohelix; species Oreohelix idahoensis. The sequence goes on from JAMPIV010013218.1 coordinate 141,945, forward strand.
ACTCTCTGAACATGCTGTTTAATCGACTTAGAGAAGCAAATTTAACAGCCCGACCAACCAAATGTTGTGTTGGATGTAAAGAATTAGAATTCTTGGGACACACAGTTCATCAGGGAAACATGACCCCTGACCCCAAGAATTTAGAGAAACTAAAGAAAGCCCCGAGACCACAAACCAAGAAAGACGTGAGATCCTTTGTCTCATTATGTGGTTTCTACCAAAAGTATATCAAAAACTTTAATTCCATATGTGCACCGTTAACTGATTTGACACGTAAAGGAAATCCAGATCGAATTACATGGACAGCACAATGTGAATTGGCTTACCAGGAATTGAAGGAAAAGCTCACAAGCAAACCTATTTTGAAATTACCTGACTTAAGTCAAGAATTCATTGTAAGAACGGATGCCAGTAATATCGGGTTAGGTGCGACCCTGTTACAGAAATCAGATGCATTGGATGGGGAATTAAGCCCAGTGGCATATGCTAGCAGAAAGTTGAATAAAGCTGAAACCAATTACTCAACTAGCGAAAAAGAATGTCTTGCAGTAATATGGGCGATAAAGAAATTCAATATTTATCTGTATGGGAAGGCATTTAAGTTGCAGACGGATCACAAACCCTTGTCGTTTCTAGCGCAGGCTAGGCATGAAAATTCTAGGTTACTCAGATCTTCCTTACTTATGCAGCCATTTGAGTTTAGCATAGAGTATATGTCTGGAAAAACAAATCTGGGAGCGGATTTTTTAAGCCGCCATCCGTGTGATGAGAATCACTGTAAGCCCCAGAAATAATAATAAATTTCTCTATGTGTATATAGAATTATAGACTGACATATAACGACTGTTTTAAGAGGGGAGAATTTGTCGTGAAACATTCTAAATCCACATATATAAATTAAAAGGTAAATGTAAAGCCTAACACATAAATTCAATAAAAGGGAAAGAAGAATGGTAAAGAACAGTGCTGTCACAATGACTGTACTCGAGATCCCCCTTTGCTTCGTCTGCATATTCTCACGCTTTCACGTTTACTAGTAAAGCCTACAGCAGCATACACGCCTTTCTAACAATAAAACGTGTACTGTATTTCTTAGAAAACCTTGAGATACGCAAGCTGATTAATGACCTAGATTAATACTAGCATTAATATCATTTTATACACTGCGTAATGAAAAGACAGATGAACTTAGGGTAGAGAGAGAGAGAGGGCTGAACAGAGGAACGTATGCAACACTAACACGCGTCTCGCGATATAAAATTAATGCCACCCCCAAGCGTAAGGCATGAAGCACTAACTATTTTTCAAATAGACAGTGATAAAAAACACTACCAATACGAGGGTTAGGTTTAAAAACCTGTTTAATGCTTATTAGTAAACATGACATTATACTGTTTTATGTCTGAAAGCCTGACAGTACCGAGACACCACATCGTATCGAAGTGAACTGGAGGTAGAAGAAAATGCATATTTTGAACGCAGCCACTTAGCTCCATTAAATTTATATATTTGGGTTCCTCAGGACTTGCTGACAAAGAATATGTTAAGTGTTACGCAAATAGTCTAGGAATTAACAAATTATAGCCAAAAGAAAATAGTGAGGGTGTCTGACAGCACCAAATCATAATCGCACAGTGGCATGTTTTGAAACCACCATTTTACGGGAAATAGGCCAACATGTTAAATCCGATTTGATTGGCGGGAAGTATATGTAAGACGAAACACGATTAGTCGGACTGCAAATACTAATTTGGGTTGTTAGGGGAAACGTAGGAAGGGTAACTTTTTTCAAAAGCTTGTGTAAACATGGTCCTATTGGCTAGACCCGCTAATATAGTCAATTAGGAGCGTCTGTTCAGTGCCACATTTTAGAATAAACTTACTAAGAAACAGTGCGTTGAGATCCAGCTCATATTTTTCTAAATAAAAGCCTGGGACAGAGGCAGATCGGAATTTGTGCCATAATTCATCGCCAGTCAACGTATTTGTTTATTATTTCCATGAATTGTGGTAAGATTGACATATTTGATATCTTTTTGATGAAAATTGAATGTGAATTGATAATTTATGTCTGTATATGTGTGTGGTTCAGTAGCAAACATGAGGCAAAGCCTAGATATTGCTTCAACCTGAACAAAACTTGTCGGAGAGAAGTATATCTGCATGGGATCGCCAAATAGTACACTGACACCTATCTTATTGACTAGAAGGAACTAATGCTGGAATTGCAGAGGCGTAGTAACCATTAAGGAGAAGAATACTGGTGTAAATTGTTTCAGATGAAGCTAGCAGTTGGCCTACTGCTCTGAACTCAGTGTTTGTTATGTATTGTGTTCAGTGTGGAAATAGATTATAAATTAGTTCTGAAGTAGGAGCTACAACCTTCTTGTTTCACGGACCGTGGTCCTAACTTATTGAAGCAGCACCTGGTCTGAGTTTTGCTGAATCCAGAGGCTGATAGCATACCCCTTGGTCCAGATAGCGACCAGTGAGGTGTCTCAAGAACACAGTGAAGCAAGCGAGCAGAGGAGACTGTTTCCTGCCGCCATCACAGAAGATAAGATTCTGTGGCCAGAGCAGCTCAATCCTATGTTCCCCCCCCCCCCTCTAAAATTGACAGTATAGTAATTAAAGAGGGACAATAAATTGTTTCAAATGACAGAAACTGTGAACTTTTCCCACTACGATTTCCACCATAAGCAAACACTTGAAGTCATGATGACAAACAACAACCTAGCTTGAAAAAGCCAGTATTACCTCATAGTACTACTTCACAACTTACACACATAGAATAATAATAATAAAATATGTCAATACAAAGATCATATCGATAAATTGTGTACATACAACTTGTAATTACATTTGATTGTGATTCCTGGTTCACTGTGTAGTTGAATCAGGATATCTATTATTGAAATGAATTAATACATATATTTTTAAACTTTAACACTTGACTCATTTAAGATAGTCTTATAGAGTGTTTTATGTGTGTGAGTGTCACAGTGTTGTAAAGTGTTGTGGAATAAATTAAATTGTTTATCTGTCTGTTGTTGTTGTGACTTACACTTCATCATTATCATAACCCTAGACATTCAACGTAGTCATCACAATATTCCAGAATAATTCTGACTGAGGTATAAATGTGGTAGCAAGTAAGGTCATCTGTAATACACCACACTTATTAGATACAGATACCTTCACAGCTGATCTCAGTCATTACACTAAGTCCCCTATAACTATTTATATCATCCCACTTTACCACACCCACAAAGATTGGGATAAAGTGAGGTACCTAATCAAGTTCTTTATTAAAAGACTTGTTCCCACTGTTTTGGGATAAAAGGTGTTATTATTCCACAGGTACAGATCGCATATTATTAGACATAATGTCTACATTAGACTACTTTATTGAGCAAGGGAAAGCCCTTGGGAAGACAGGTGAGAAGCTGGAAGAATTTGCTCTTGCTCTATATGACAAGGCGCAAAAAGCAGAAGAGAAAAAACAAAAAGAGGAAAGAAAACTTCAAGCTGAAGCAGAAGAGAAACAAATTCAGCAACAATTTGAGGAAAGAAAACTTCAAGCTGAAGAGAAAAAAATGCAAATGGAAGCTGAGAATCAGAAAAGGGAACATGAAGAAAAACTCATAGCTTTGGAGCTGGAGAAATTAAAATTGATGAATATGGGTAATTCTCAAGCAACTTCTGGTAAAACGAAGGAGAATTCTTATAAAATCAAATTACCTGCTTTCAACGCTGCAAAGGACGACATAACATTCTATCTTGATAGATTTCAACTTACATGCGTAACGCATAAAGTAGATAAAGAGCAGTATGTCGGACAACTGTTAGAAATACTTACAGGTGAACCATTAAATATTATAATGGCAATAGAAGAACCTGATAAGACTAATTATGAAGTTGTTAGAGCAGCTCTATTGAAAAGATATCAACTTAAAGAAGACGATTATCGTCTTCGTTTTAATACTATGTTACCAGAGAATGGGGTAGAGTTCTCAGACTTTATTACAAAGATACGTCTTACTTTCAATCGGTGGATTGAGCTGTCTGGGACTCCACACGCATATGAAGCACTTGTAGACTTATTACTTAGGGACAAAATAATGTCATCAGTTAATGAGTCCTTCCTTGCCTTTATACATGAACGTAAACCTAAAGACGTAAAAGTCATGGAACAATATTGTTGCCAGTATGTCACTGCGCACCCACAACAAACCATTAGCAATTCTAAAGTTAAAGAAGGTTTGCCGGTAGCTTCTGCGACACCATATGGTCCTAACTTTCGTCATAAATTTCAAGGTGGACAACGCAACTTTGATAAGAAAAGTAAGCGTAACTTTGAACAGAATCATGGTGATCCATATGGTAATAGTTCTGCAAAGAACTGGAGGTGATCTGACAGTCCTCGTTATTATGGAGCAAACAATTATAGAAACATTCGCAAAGGTAGTCATAATAGAAACTATCCTAGCTATCCTAGGAGACAACAATATCAATATGGTAAATATTCTCAAAGGGAAAATGACAATCATGATTGTAAAAACTGTGGTTCAAACCAAAACAATGATAACTATAGATCAGATATCAATAGCTATAAGAGAAATAGTAATCGCGGTAGAGCGCGACACAACGATAATAAATCGTGTCGGCATGCTAACAGTGCTCAACAAGAGCCACAAATAGCTAGTAATGAACCAAACAATAATAAAGGTAATTCTAGCGCTATCACATGTTCTGCCTTCGATTTTGGGAGAGCATCTCAATGCCCCCAATAATGCACAACACTATTTGAACCAACTACTATAACGACTTTAAGTTGTGGTCATCCTGTTCCCGCTCTTCCTGCCGAACCTGCGCATGACGGGAGAGGATCTCTTCTCTTACATAAAGAGCTAGTGAATGATAATCAAGTCTCGGTCCTTTTCGATTCCGAATGTACTGCTATCGGAGTTAGGCAATCTCTCATAGATCATTGCTGTGCCACGGGAAAAGTGGTCAAATGTGTGACATTTGGTGGTACTGTGGAAAAGTATCCAACTGCTATCATACACATTGCTACTCCCTTCTTTACGGGAGATGTCCACGCATGTCTTCTACCGAATCCTATTGCTGATCTTATCATCGGTCGTATTCACGGAATTAGGGAATGTACCCCGCAGCAGATAGCTGCTTGGGAAGAACATAATATCCAAGCTGCCAATGCAGTGGTCACAAGAGCACAAGCTCTTAATATGCCTCAAGCTTCATCAACTGAAGGTAATGAAGTGCATAGCCAAGATGATAACTTGGTGATTTCGCGTGACAATTTTATAAAACTGCAAGAAGATGATCCTTCATTAATAAAATTCTTCAATCTGGCAAAAAAAGGTGATCCAAATCAGAAAACAAATCGCAAATCTTGGATTACTATGAAGAATGGGGTACTTGTGCGTATGGTATAAGACTCCACTACGTCTATGCATTCACAAATTCTCGTGCCCAAGAGTATGAGAGTCCAAATCCTGCAACATGCTCACGACTCTCAGTTTGCTGGACATATGGGTTTTTCTCGCACTAGGTCTAGAGTTCTTGCGGCGTTCTTTTGGCCATTTGTCAATAAAGACATACGGATTTATTGCCGATCTTGCAAAATATGTCAAGAGGTCAAATCGAGAGGCCCACGTCATGCTGCACCTATCCAGGCTGCAGACATTCCTATTCGGCCGTTTCAGAAGATGGCTATAGATATTATTGGTCCTTTTAAGATCAAGTCGGCTAGAGGACATCAATTTATCATAACATGCGTTGACATGTGCACACGTTGGCCATAGGCTATAACTCTTAAGAGCATTTCTACTGCCGATATCGCAGACGCTCTTTGGCTGATATTTTCTCGTCTGGAATTTCCCGGAGAAATATTGTCAGACCATGGCACTCAGTTAATATCAGACACTATGTCGCAGGTGATGTCTACTCTGCATATTAAAAGATCTCTAAGTAGTATCTATCACCCAATGTCTAATGGGTTAGTTGAACGTCTGAATAGAACACTCAAGAACTTACTTGGGAAGATAACTGAGGATCATCCTCAGGATTGGGACAGGGTTTTACCCGCGGCTCTCTTTGCATATAGAGAGGTTCCCAACGAACATACAGGATTGTCTCCTTTTGAACTTGTCTTTGGAGCGCAACCGCGCGGTCCTATGTCTCTACTTCATGATCTGATAACTGCTGATAATATTGACAATGACACTCAATCTTCATATGAGTATGTCATTGCTCTCAGGCAAAAGATTATCGAAGCAAGCAAACTAGCAACTTCCTCATCCGAATTTGCTAAAGAAAAAGCAAGGCAATTTGCAAATAAGAATAGATGCCTACGACAACTTTGTCCTGGGGACAAAGCATACGTTTGGCTCCCTTGTAGGGAGAACAGACTTCTTATTGCATGGAAAGGTCCGTATTCTATAGTCTAAAGAATTTCCGATGTCGACTATGTTGTCGATATTGATGGAAAGCATAAAACCTTTCATATAAACATGCTTACGGAATTTCATGAGAGACCAGACTATTTGCTACCTATTTTCCATGCGACGGACGATTCTCCAATCCCCCAGGGTCAGTACTCATCCCTGTCAGTTATACAGGATGAGGAAACTACTTTCTCTGATGTTAATCTTCCTCTTCCTATGATTCCTCTTCATTCTATAGAATCATGGAAAAATGTTACTGTTTCTCCTAACCTATCTATTGAGGAACAGCGGCAAGTCTCTTCTATGTTACAAACATTTCAGGATGTCCTTACTGACATTTCTGGACATACTAATGTCATTGAACATGACATAATACTTACTGATCATAATCCTATCAGGGTTAGACCTTACCCTTTTCCTATTCACTTTCAGACACAGGTCGAGAAAGAATTGGATGAAATGATACAATTGAAAATAATTGAACCATCCACTTCAGCATACTCTTTGTCCTGGTTATTGTTCGAAAGAAAGACAAGAACATACGTCTTTGCGTCGATTATCGCAAATTAAACCAAGTTACGAAGTTCGATGCTGAACCTATGCCTTTATTAGAAGATCTACTAAATAGACTTTCTAATTCTCGATTCTTTACTAAACTCGACTTGCCTAAAGGTTATTGGCAAGTTCCTCTAACTGAACGCGCCAAACCTCTCACTGCTTTCTCTACACCTAGGGGTTTGTTTCAATGGAATTTCATGCCTTTCGGCCTTATGAACGCCCCAGCTACTTTCGTACGCATGATGCATCAAATTCTGTCATATCGTTCAGATGTCATTGCATACTTGGACGATATTTGTCTCTTCAGTGATTCTTAGGAAGATCACTATTTGGGTTTATGCGAATTGCTGTCTACTCTACGCGAACATAATTTGACAGCAAAACCCTCTAAAGCCTATGTTGGGTTTAGTGAAATTTCTTTCCTTGGTCACCGTGTTGGTCATGGTCTCTTGAAGACAGAGGATCACAACACTTCTAAGATACTAAATATTTCTATACCTAAGACGAAAAAGCAAGTACGCAGTCTCTTAGGTTTAATACAATTTTACGAAAGATTCATCCAGAATCTATCTTCTATTATGGCACCTCTATCAACCCTATTGAAGAAAGGGTCTCCTAATATGGTGCACTGGTCCCAAGAATGCCAGTCTTCATTGGACCAGATTAAAACTTTATTCTCATCTCCCCCTATCTTAAGGCTACCTGCTACTGATAAGACTTTTGTTCTTCGTAGTGACGCCTCATCCACTGGGATAGGGGTGGCGCTAATGCAGGAGTATTCAGAAACTCTGCATCCCGTAATGTATATCTCTAGGAAACTGAATGCGACAGAAAGGAATTACTCGGTTCTAGACAGTGAATTGTTGGCTATGGTATGGTCAATTCTTAAGTTACAAAGATTCCTTCTTGGCGCGCATTTCAATGTGGAAACCGACCAAAAAGCTCTTACAGCTATTCAGAGTAAGAACTTAAAGAGCTCGAGATCCACTCGATATACCATTGCTCTTCAACCCTTTCACTTCACGGTGCGAGCTATCCGTGGTTCAGATAATGTGATGGCAGACATTCTGTCCAGATGCCCACATGATTCCACTTAACTATTGTGTCCTAGATTTCCTAATACATTTTGAGATTTATAACAGTTCTTTACTACATCTATATATCAGCACATCTATTCTCACTTTACGTAAATTCATGGTATTATGCTGATTGATTTTCTTTCTCTGTTACCGTCTCGGGTATAGCAGAGGAAGGTTTAGTGCTCACAATATAATGGTCGAAATTTCACTCGGCCACAGTATAGTTAATAATGTATGTTTGATTACTGTACATTAGAAAATCTTACGGTTGTCAAATAGAATTGTGTTATTTATATTTTCTCAGCAAGTCGTTGATGTTGTCAGAGAATCTATACATTTTGCCAACCATGAAGTATTGTGAGGTCCTTACTTACACTTGGGACGATACAGTAGATGTGCCCTCTCAGTCTAGGATCTGGACTTCGTTGTTCTTATACTTAGTAATATTGTGTATAAAACATTATGTTAAAAAAATATATTTGATACCGACTAGATTTGCTGGTTTCTCACTGAATGTAATTAAACGTTAATGTTATTATGTCTTTGAAACCACCGCTGATAACGGCGCTAAGTCTAAATGTTATATAATCTCTGTTTACACCCACTGTTGCGAGTGTAGTGGTTTGGTCTATATCATCGCCACACAGGCTAATTCAATATATGTGTGCTGCTGTCCTGTCACTGTGTCTGGAATGTTGACCTGGGTGTGTGTTGATATGATCGCACACCACAGTACGTACATAAGAGTACATTCAGGAGTCAAAAAGGGTTGCAAACGACTAGAACAGTTCGATACTGTTTATTCCGTACAACACAGACACGATAAAATGACAGTGCTGTCCCAAAGAATGTACTCGAAATCCCCCTTGTTTTCTGCTTCGTCTGCAAATTGTAACGCTTTCACGTTGATAGTAAAGCTTACTGTATTATTACCCGCCTTCTTCAATGAAACGTGTGCTGTATTTCTTGGAAAAGCATTGAGACGTACTGCGTAATGACCTAAATTAACCCTAACATTAATTATACTGCGTTACCAAAACGAACGAACAGATGGACTAAAGGGATAAAAAGAGAAGGGAGAGGCAGAAAGCCGAACACTAAACCCGCTTCGCGCGATACACAATTACTACCATCACGCGTGTAAGTCTACATGCACTAATTTTTTTTCAGACGGACAGTGATAAAATACACTACCCTTTCCCAGAGTTAGGTTTATAAATCATAACAGACTCTTATTAGAAAAGACAACATTATATGGGTTTACGTTTGAACACATAACAGTACCCAGACAGCACATCTTCTAAACAGGAGATAGAAGAAATTGCATATTTTGAACGCAGCCACGTAGCTCCTTTAAATTAGTATTTTTGGGTTCCTTAGGGTTTGCTGACAAATAATATGTAAAACGTTACGCAAATAGTCCAGGAATTAATAAATTATACCCAAAATAAAATATTGGGGGTGCCTGACAGCATAAAATCATTTCTGCTCATAAAATTTTTTTTATAACGTGTTTGAAAAAACCTTACGTTACATAAATAGCCTACCATGTAAACTCCAAATTGATTGGAGCGCAACAAATGAAAGCCTAACCACGATTGGTCGGGCTATAAATACTATCTTGGTTGTTGGGGGAGACGGGAAAAGATAACATTTTTTCAAACACTTGTCGAAACGTGGCTCATTGGCCAGTCTCGCTGATATACACACTTGGGAGCGTTAGTTCGAGACCACTAATTCAAATAAGCTTGATAAAGCGACAGTACGTTGAAGCCAGCTCACATTTTTGCTAAAATAAAAGCCTGGAACATAGGCAGAACGGAATTTGTGCCAGTTTGTGCCAGAATTCATTGCTAATCAACGTATCTGTGTTTATTTCCATGAAATTGTGGTAAGCTTGAACCATTCAGTATCTTTTAATGAAAAATTGAATGTGAATTGTTGATTTATGCCTGTATATATATGTGTAGTTCAGTGGCAAACGTGAGGTAAAGCCTATAATGCTCCAGCCTGAACAGAGGGTGTCGGAGAGAAGTAAAACGGCATGGAATGGCCAAGTAGTACACTGACACCTGGATGATGGACTAGAAAGAAATAATGCTGGAAGTGCAGAGGCGTAGTAACCATTAAGAAGGGTAATACTGGAATAAAGTATTTCAAATGAAGCTGACTGTTGGCCTAACGCTCTGAACGCAATGTTTGTGCTGTATTGTGATCAGTGTAAAAGAGAATATAAATTAGTTATGAAGTAGAAGGTACATCCTTCTTGATTTCAGGGACAGTGGTCTTGATGGTAGTGAGCAGCACCTGGTCAGAGATTTGCTGAATCCAGAGTCGGACAGCATACTCCTTGGTCTTTTTAGCTATCAGTGAGGTGTCTCCTGAGCCCAGAGGAGAATTCGAGCAGAGGAGTCCTTTCCTGCCGCCATCACTAAAGATAAGCAGAGTTGGCCAGCTGAGCTCAACATTATGTCCCCTCATCTTGAACTGATTTTTTAAAATTAACATTAAGAGGGGAATTTACTTGTCTTAAAATCAGGAACTGTGAACATCTACAATAATGGTCCCTAAAGACAAACTATTGAAGTCATGATGACAAATACCAACAGAGCTTGAACAAAACAAAACCAGTATTACCTCATTTTACCACTACACAATTGACACACATAGAACATTGGTAATAATATATGTCACTACAATATTCATATTAAATACATTCTGTACATAACTTGTAATTTAAATTGATTGTGATTCCTGGTTCCCTTGTAGTTGAATCAGGACACATATTCATTCATGCCAGTAATGAATACATATTGTTATTTGAAACGTTACTAGTGACTTCTTTAAGATATTCTCATAGAGTGTTATATGTATGTGAGTGTCACAGTGTTGTTAAGAGTAGTGGATTAAATTAAATTGTTTATCTGTCTGTTGTTGTGACTTACACTTCACCATACACATACCCTAGACACATAACGTAGCATCACACTATTCCAGAATAATTCTGACTGAGATAATAGATATGTGGTAGCAAGTAAGGTTATCTATAATACACTACTCTTAATAGATATAGATACCTTCACAGCTGATCTCAGTCAGTACACTAAGTTCCCTATAAGTATTTATAACATCCCACTTCACCACATATATTGGGGTCTCGCTCTTGGGATTTTGAATCTTTAACTATTAAAAATATTGGGGATAATTCACTTCAGGGAATATAAGAATTAAAAGGTATCCTTGGGTGGAATTAAATAAGGTTGAGCTCACGGTGCCTGTGTTGTCCATTAGAGATTGAATTGTTGGTTAGACATTGTATTAAGTTACCTGATAGACAATGGCGGACCTGGCCAAATTTCGATCTGCTGCGGTTCAGACTGCAAAAGAGTTAGGATTAGATGGGCAAGTTATGGTTGCCTATGTTACTACGGAATGTGACAAATTTATTGAACGCGAAGAAAGAAGGTTTGAAGCCGAAAGAAGGTTAGAGGCTGAAAGGGAAATTAAGAAGTTACAATTTGAAGCTGAGGCTGAGACTAAGAGGTTGCAGATTGAAGCTGAGGCTGAGACTAAGAGGTTGCAGATTGAGGCTGAGGCTAAGAAATTGGAAGCAGAAAGAGAAGACAAAAGATTAGCAGCAGAAGAGAAGAAATTAGCTGCAGAAAGGGAAGCCGAGGAAAGAAGACAAGCTGCAGAAGAAAGAAGATTGACTGCAGAGAGGGAAGCAGAAAAGGAGGAGAAAAGATTACAAAGGGAACATGAATTACGACTAAGGGAGTTTGAGTTTCAAGGCCATGCTCCTGAAAATGGTGCCAGTCCCTTTGCCTCTGATGCTACGGTTACTCAAGGAGCCTCAATCTCAGCTATGAATTTTCATTTAGATCATTTTGTTGAGAAAGACGATGATATTGAGAGCTATATAAATAGGTACGAACTATTAGCTACCACGTATGGGTTGGAGAGAGAAAGGTGGAGCTTAAAGTTATCTCAGGGACTTCGTGGGGCAGCTTATGAAGTTTTTGCAAAAATGAGCAGAGGTGATCAGGAAAATTATGACATGCTAAAGCAGGCTCTTTTGTTAAGGTATGAAAAGAATGCAGAGTTTTACAGGAAAAAAATTTAGGAATGCTAAACTACTGTCAGGTGAAACCTATCACCAGTTCTCTGCACGAATAGAGACATACTTGGAGAAATGGACTTCTCTGGGGAAAACCCAAGATCTTAAGGAAATGGTCCTTATAGAGCAACTAAGAGAGTCCATGGCTCCAGACCTGAGAAAGTTTCTCATGGAACAAGGTGCAGAGAGGCTGGGTGAGTTGCTAAATGTTGCTGAAAGGTATCAAGCAGCTCAAGCAGAGGTAACAGGTAATAAAAAGAAACAGGTGGACAACTTTAGGGCACCACAGAACTTTAATAAATTTGATCCTAAGGATCAAAATAAAGGTAAGCACCAATTTGATAGGCCACGGTATGACAATAAAAATAAATTCCCACAATTCGATGAAAGGAAATATAATGAAAGAAAATCTTTCAACCAAGGAAAAAGGTGGTGTAAGAATTGTCAGATGGACAATCATGACACTGACCGTTGCAGAAGGAAACCTGTGTATATGGCAACCCTTCAGGTCAGGTCGACCTCAAGACAGGAGGAGGATATTATGTTAGATACCACTCCAGAAGAGATGAGGAAGGCACAGGCTGGGGATAAAACACTCAAGCCTTGTTTCAGAAAATTGTCAACTTGTCATACAACTCCAGGCAAGGGAGATTTTTACATGAAAAACAAGTTGATGTATAGGAAGACTGGAACTAGATCCAATGGTCACGGACAGCTGGTTCTTCCAAAAAGATACAGGACAGAATTAATAAGGAGCCTACATGTGAAACCAGATGGGGACCATGAGAAGATAGGTACCATCATTCAAAAGGTGGCTCACAATTATTATTGGCCCAAAGCAAGATGGGACATTGAGAACTTTGTAGAAAGGTGTAGCATAGCACATGAGGGAACACCCACAAGTGGGAACATGGATCAGGACCTGGACACGCCATGGGGCAAAATCAGGCCTGACAATAAAAGGAAAAATAAATTTGATAAAGTGGACCAAATGGAATGGGAAGCCCCTTTTCACGGACAAGCTTCACTTAACTGTTTTACAATGGCCACTATGCGGAGAGTGCAAAAAGATGTCTTACCCCAGGATAAGCCGAAAATCCCTCAATCGGACTTAAACAAACTGGAGGAAGAAGATGTAGAGAGGAAATCTCTCATCAAGAATTTTAAGAGGGGAGAAAGCCCCAAAAGAAAAATTGGTAGCGGTCGTTTTGTGAATGATAATTCTGGGAGGAAAAATCATCACTATAAAGCTTCAAGTGGAAGAGACCATACCGGTGCATGGACAAATAGGTCCACACAATTAAAGGTCCATATGTAGCTTTGTTAAGAACGTGGACTGATGAAAAGGCAGAGGAAAACATTACATCTTCATACCATATGTGAATGAGCTGACCACTCGGTTAAAAACTGGCTGGAAACTTGCCAATGAAAATTTGAAACAAGCCAGGAAGAAACATGCTGCCTATTATAACAGGAAGGCGAAAGACAGAAATTTGGCTGTGGGAGAGAAGGTACTGCTTCTTTTGCCGGGAGTCAGAATAAGTTACAAATTGGATGGCAGGGTCCATATACAGTTCTAGAGAAGGTGTCTAGAACAAATTATAAGATAGATAAGAAGGGGAAAGAAAAAATCTATCATGTGAATCTCCTGAAGAAATATTTGGAAAGAGAACATCAGGAAGAGACACACTTGTTGACCTTGTCCATCGCCATGGAGATGAAAAAGGAACCACTTTCATCATTTGAATATCCATTACACCCCTGTGAGACAGCAGCACAGGTGAAAATCAGTACACATTTAACGAAAACTCAGAAAGAGAGAGTGCAACAGGTTCTAAATAATCATGCAGAGGTGTTAACAGACCGACCAGGGCATACAAACCTATTGGAATATGATATGAAATAATAGACTCCACACCTGTCTGTATGAAACCATATTCGATTCCGTTTGCTAAGGAAAAAGCTTTGAAGGAAGAGATAGACTATCTGTTGAAGGAAGGAATTATTTCGCACAGTGAGTCTTCGTATAGTTCCGGTGTTGTACTTTTAAGGAAGCCCTCTGGAGAACATAGACTCTGTATAGATTACAGGAGACTGAATGCTATTACAGAAGGACAGGTGGATCCATTGCCGGATACAAATCAGCTGTTTGCCAGACTAAATAAAGCTAAATATTTCTCAAAAGTGGATCTGAGTAAAGGATACTATCAGATTCCAGTAAAGCCTGAGGTTAGACCATACCTAGCTTTTAGTACCTCAGAAGGACACTATGAGTTTAATAGATTGCCATTTGGATTGAAGAATGCGCCTAGTGTCTTCTCTAGAATGATGAGAAAATTATTGGATCCTCTGAATAATCCCTGTATAACAAATTTTATGGATGATATCCTTATAGCAACAGAAACATTTGAGGAACACATTGACTCTCTGAACATGCTGTTTGATCGACTTAGGGAGGCAAATTTAACAGCCCGACCAACCAAATGTTGCGTTGGATGTAAAGAATTGGAATTTTTGGGACACACAGTTTATCAGGGAAACATGACCCCTGACCCAAAGAATTTAGAGAAACTACAGAAAGCCCCGAGACCACAAACCAAGAAGGACGTGAGATCCTTTGTCTCATTATGTGGTTTCTACCAGAAGTATATCAAAAACTTTAATTCCATATGTGCACCTTTAACGGAATTGACACGTAAAGGACTTCCAGATCGCATTACATGGACACCACAATGTGAAATGACTTACCAAGAATTGAAGGAAAAGCTCACAAGTAAACCCATTTTGAAATTACCTGACTTAAGTCAAGAATTCATAGTAAGGACGGATGCAAGTAATATTGGGCTAGGTGCAACTTTACTACAGAAATCAGATGCATTGGATGGGGAATTAAGCCCAGTGGCATATGCTAGCAGAAAGTTGAATAAAGCTGAAATCAACTACTCAACTAGCGAAAAAGAATGTCTTGCAGTAATATGGGCAATAAAGAAATTCAATATTTATCTATATGGGAAGGCATTTAAGTTGCAAACTGACCACAAACCTTTATCGTTTTTAGCACAGGCTAAGCATGAGAACTCTAGGTTACTCCGATGGTCTTTGCTTCTGGCTCCATATAATTTTTAGCATTGAATATATATCTGGAAAAACAAATCTGGGAGCGGATTTTTTAAGCCGCCATCCGTGTGATGAGAATCACCGTAAACCCCAGAAATAATAATAAATTTCTCTATGTGTATATAGAATAAAGGACTGACATATAATGTCTGTTTTAAGAGGGGAAGTGTCATGAAATATTCTAATCCACATATATAAATTATTAGGTAAATATGAAGCCTAACAAATAAAATTAATAAAGAGAAGAGCAATGGTAAAATGACAGTGCTGTCACAAAGAATGTACTCGAAATCCCCCTTGTTTTCTGCTTCGTCTGCAAATTGTAACGCTTTCACGTTGATAGTAAAGCTTACTGTATTATTACCCGCCTTCTTCAATGAAACGTGTGCTGTATTTCTTGGAAAAGCATTGAGACGTACTGCGTAATGACCTAAATTAACCCTAACATTAATTATACTGCGTTACCAAAACGAACGAACAGATGGACTAAAGGGATAAAAAGAGAAGGGAGAGGCAGAAAGCCGAACACTAAACCCGCTTCGCGCGATACACAATTACTACCATCACGCGTGTAAGTCTACATGCACTAATTTTTTTTCAGACGGACAGTGATAAAATACACTACCCTTTCCCAGAGTTAGGTTTATAAATCATAACAGACTCTTATTAGAAAAGACAACATTATATGGGTTTACGTTTGAACACATAACAGTACCCAGACAGCACATCTTCTAAACAGGAGATAGAAGAAATTGCATATTTTGAACGCAGCCACGTAGCTCCTTTAAATTAGTATTTTTGGGTTCCTTAGGGTTTGCTGACAAATAATATGTAAAACGTTACGCAAATAGTCCAGGAATTAATAAATTATACCCAAAATAAAATATTGGGGGTGCCTGACAGCATAAAATCATTTCTGCTCATAAAATTTTTTTTTATAACGTGTTTGAAAAAACCTTACGTTACATAAATAGCCTACCATGTAAACTCCAAATTGATTGGAGCGCAACAAATGAAAGCCTAACCACGATTGGTCGGGCTATAAATACTATCTTGGTTGTTGGGGGAGACGGGAAAAGATAACATTTTTTCAAACACTTGTCGAAACGTGGCTCATTGGCCAGTCTCGCTGATATACACACTTGGGAGCGTTAGTTCGAGACCACTAATTCAAATAAGCTTGATAAAGCGACAGTACGTTGAAGCCAGCTCACATTTTTGCTAAAATAAAAGCCTGGAACATAGGCAGAACGGAATTTGTGCCAGTTTGTGCCAGAATTCATTGCTAATCAACGTATCTGTGTTTATTTCCATGAAATTGTGGTAAGCTTGAACCATTCAGTATCTTTTAATGAAAAATTGAATGTGAATTGTTGATTTATGCCTGTATATATATGTGTAGTTCAGTGGCAAACGTGAGGTAAAGCCTATAATGCTCCAGCCTGAACAGAGGGTGTCGGAGAGAAGTAAAACGGCATGGAATGGCCAAGTAGTACACTGACACCTGGATGATGGACTAGAAAGAAATAATGCTGGAAGTGCAGAGGCGTAGTAACCATTAAGAAGGGTAATACTGGAATAAAGTATTTCAAATGAAGCTGACTGTTGGCCTAACGCTCTGAACGCAATGTTTGTGCTGTATTGTGATCAGTGTAAAAGAGAATATAAATTAGTTATGAAGTAGAAGGTACATCCTTCTTGATTTCAGGGACAGTGGTCTTGATGGTAGTGAGCAGCACCTGGTCAGAGATTTGCTGAATCCAGAGTCGGACAGCATACTCCTTGGTCTTTTTAGCTATCAGTGAGGTGTCTCCTGAGCCCAGAGGAGAATTCGAGCAGAGGAGTCCTTTCCTGCCGCCATCACTAAAGATAAGCAGAGTTGGCCAGCTGAGCTCAACATTATGTCCCCTCATCTTGAACTGATTTTTTAAAATTAACATTAAGAGGGGAATTTACTTGTCTTAAAATCAGGAACTGTGAACATCTACAATAATGGTCCCTAAAGACAAACTATTGAAGTCATGATGACAAATACCAACAGAGCTTGAACAAAACAAAACCAGTATTACCTCATTTTACCACTACACAATTGACACACATAGAACATTGGTAATAATATATGTCACTACAATATTCATATTAAATACATTCTGTACATAACTTGTAATTTAAATTGATTGTGATTCCTGGTTCCCTTGTAGTTGAATCAGGACACATATTCATTCATGCCAGTAATGAATACATATTGTTATTTGAAACGTTACTAGTGACTTCTTTAAGCTATTCTCATAGAGTGTTATATGTATGTGAGTGTCACAGTGTTGTTAAGAGTAGTGGATTAAATTAAATTGTTTATCTGTCTGTTGTTGTGACTTACACTTCACCATACTCATACCCTAGACACATAACGTAGCATCACACTATTCCAGAATAATTCTGACTGAGATAAATAGATATGTGGTAGCAAGTAAGGTTATCTATAATACACTACTTTTAAATCCTGGCCTAAACAGTACTACACTACTCACTAAAGCCTGCACCACACGGCAGCTATAATAATGTTCATATGGCCTAAACAGTACTTCAATACTCAATAAAGCCTGCATCACACGGCAGCTCTAATAATCTTCATATGGCCTAAACAGTACTCCAATACTCACTAAAGCCTGCATCACACGGCAGCTATAATAATCTTCATATGGCCTAAACAGTACTTCATTACTCCATAAAGCCTGCAACACACGGCAGCCATAATAATCTTCATATGGCCTAAACAGTACTTCATTACTCCATAAAGCCTGCAACACACGGCAGCTATAATAATCTTCATATGGCCTAAACAGTACTTCATTACTCCATAAAGCCTGCAACACACGGCAGCTATAATAATCTTCATATGGCCTAAACAGTACTTCATTACTCCATAAAACCTGCAACACACGGCAGCTATAATAATCTTCATATGGCCTAAACAGTCTTCACTGCAGTTTATCAAATAGGCTGTACACACAGCGAAATATATAAGTCGACATTTTCTCAAATCCTACGTAGGCATACATTATCCAAAAACACTGGGACTCGACCTACACGGTCCACGCCCAAAACACAACTCCCCAAATCACACACTAGTCCCGCCAAAAAACCCGTCACGAGATTCGGTTGTCTTGAACACCGTTCTCGATAACACATGCAGACTAGCGAGCTATTCACATAACTCAAAACAGTACAGAATAAATACATTAAACAGCGTTCACACGCTTATCTGTACTCTGTCACCCGAAAAATAGGAAAAGATAATTCTATCCTAAAGTCAGACAAGTATCCGCTTAATCAAGCGTTGCAACTCGAAATTTAATATGTTCAAAACACCATTCTAAAGATTACTTCCCCTTCCATAAATTCCACTTGCAACAGTTACCACCCGCTCCGGGAAAAAAAAAAAAAAAAAAAAAAAATGATTCTATCATTTTTTTTTTTTTGAAAAAAATTAACTCCCAAAACGAAAAATTTAGAAGACAATTAAGCTCTAACATATGCCTACAAAAATATCTTATTTTAAATCAAAATTAGATATTTACAAGAAATATCAGCATTAAAGTGTAAAGTAGCAATTAAAGCATACAGCATAACCAGCTAAGTATAAAAAGTAATTAGCTAAATATACAAATATGATCAGTTCCAAAATTAAGTTACGTATATTTAGTACAAACCAAACCGAAAACAACCAATCGAAAGAGAAAACACAAGATCAATCAAAAGAAGAATGATCTGTAAAAAAGGAAAGTAAGAACTCAACAATACCATATACTCATAACTAAGTTGGACAATTACATGTAAAATAAATACAACTGTCAAAAGTAGATATGTTATATCAAGTCATATAACCACTCCAACAATACAAAGAATAGAGGTATAAGTGTTGAAAGAAGACAAAGTATACAAATAGAATCAAGTAAAACGAAGATGAGGTACGAAAGTATAAACAAGATATGAAATCCATACCGAAAAGACAACAGAAAAGAAGGAATGAAATGAAGAATAGTTACCAAAGACAGATAGAAAGCAAAGGCACGAACGCAAAGAAAGTCAATAACAGTATATACTAATAACTGTTTTGATCAGATAACCTATTCAAAAAAAAAATATATAAACATGATCGAAAGGCACAACACAAAATATCAAAGTATATCTATACTAATACCATCAAAAAATAATTTATAACTAAACAAAAGCTAATAAGTAATTTAACTAAGTTATAAGAGTTATACAAAACTAACATAAATAAATTATAGGCATCGAACAAACAAGTAATAGCATTACTATAACTAATACGACCAACGCACAATCAAGCGCTAAAAATAAAAAATACATCATAATAAAAAACAACTTTTTACAAGAACTAATCAAACTACATATCAATGATATCACGAAGTCAAATGCTGGGCACACACAACAAAAAATTACAATGCCAAAAAAAAAAAAAAATCATTTTTTTCAACAGTACCGTACAAACATATTTTTTTTTTCTCGATAAGTTACATAAAAACAGTATTTAATTTTTAAGTAGTTCAGTAATACTTTAAGTAAAGCCTAATAATGAAATCAATATTTTAACAAAATGAGTGAAATATAAAACAAAAATCCTATCTCGAAGAAACCTTTAAATCAACACATGTAAATTTAATTTATCCTTTAAGTTCTTTCTGCTGACAATTACGTTCAGCTCCGTAAAATGCTATTTAGCTATAACTCTATCTCTTACTCAAATCGATAAGATATACATTATAAATAAATCTACACTTTGTTGCTAATATGAAATATAAAAAAGGTTCTATAAAAATATCTACAAAAAATAAGTTTTTTTTTTTTTTTTTAAAAATAATCTGCTAAGAAAATAATCTACATGTCTGACTGGCAAGAAAATCAAGTTCTGGAAAAATCGAAGTTTCACAAAAAGTTAACAAATCCAAATACAAGATCATGTATGATACATGCAAGCTATTTTCCAAAATTACATTTCACAACATACCAGATAATACACATCTTCTCTGTATGTTCTATATATTAATTAATCATGACATCAAAACATGAGAAAAATATAAATTAAGTGAATAACGAACACTCAGGATTATCTAAAAGTAACCACTACATCAACACAATAAATGAGTTTGTGCAATCTCATCATGTACAAAACTATCCTAAACAACACAGTTGCAAAAATTCTAAGTTGAACAGAGTAGTATAAAGGATAATAATTACATACTACACATTATCAACACAATAATATATAAATAGCATAAAAATGTATTAATACATCATCAAAATACAGACATATAAATAACAATAAAAAATTATGGCAATCAAATGATGCATAGAAATAATCATTACAACAAAATTATATGTTATTTCAAAACAACAACATGTCATGTACTAATATAGAATACAAAAAATATTTACTATCTTCACATAAAAAAAAAAAAAAAAATCAGACGCGAAGTCTCCCACTCTCTTGTAAACATGCTTGACCTTCAGAAAGTAACCATCAGTTGCTATTTAGACGCTGACAGGTTTCGGTTGACTACTCGAGCGGAAAGTTGACTCACATTTCTGACCGTCAATATGTCACAGAAGCCTTGACCCTTATCGCAACGTAGCTTCTGTCAACAAATACAAATGAAAATTTCCATTTTACTCAATAGTGAAATTTAATGAAAAAAAAAAAAACGTAGAAATCACATTTACAATTACCCAGTACCGGCTTGTGTAAAAACCCGGTCTCTTCACGATGTCACTAGCTCTCTCTATCACATGTAGATATCATAGAATTCTTGGGGACAACATGACCGACCTTGAATGTCGCCGCTGTCTTACGCTGAAACAAAGTCTCACATTCACAACAACAAGTAGAGCAATCAATAGTATTCAAGCATCCACTGTTATTTTTACTCTGTTTACTTTGATTATAAATGACTCTGGGCTCATGTTGAACAAAATTAGCACAATTGCGCTTATTATTTGATCTATGATCAAAATACTTATTATTACCGTTGCCTTGTTTACAAATAATCACTTTAGTCTTTTGTTGAGGAACATTATTCTGGTGATGTAAAGCAACATTTGAAAAGCTATTATCTCTATCATACTTTCCAACATTCTTACAATCAAAACTTTGAGATTTGTTAAATTGTCTACAGTATCTAGGAGAGGGAAAATTATTATTTTCTGATCTCCCTTGGTACTGTTTAATCTTGGGGTTATCTCTCTTTCTAGAACTGTTTTTCTTTTCCCTTATGGGAATATATTTACCAATAGTTTCAAACTGACTGTGCTGAGTTTGACAACTGCCAGAAACAATAGTATCTCTATTGTTCCGCATATGGGTTTCATCTTTGGAACAAGTAGTAATAGTCTCAACACCCGCTATTAATTTCTGAGTATTTCCAGTAGTAGACAAATATTTGCTCTTATGAGTCTTGACCTGAAATATATCACCTTTCTTTTCCTGACCAACGGAACTGCCTGTTACACTAGAATCTTTGTTGGTCTGACGCCAAGAATTATCACTGGAACTATCAGTAATATTAGAACTTTTAAAGTTGTATTTACCACGATAAGATCTGTCTTTACCATGAATGACATCTCTCTGAGCAAAAAGTATATGGGGCTGACTTTTCGCAACTTTCTGTCTATCATTGTGAACATTGACAGAAGAGCACCTTTTGTTTTTCAAAACCATATCTATTAAGCCAAATATTCTTTCCCTTGCTTCCGCAATTTCAATATCTTTAAGTGAAATCGTTTCACTTAACCTTTTATTTAACTCCTTAACAGCCAAAACTTTGTCGCTTTCTTCTGCTAGCAAATTTTCAATTTTAGCGACCTTCTCTTTCTCAGCCGTCAACTCCACTAAAGTCTCTTTCTCGTACTGTTCTTTATTTGCCCTCAACTGAGTCAACTCTATCTGAAGTGTTTCAGTCTGGACATCATCATTGTTTTTCATAATCTCATTACTCTTCTTGGGGGGTACAATATTCATCTCCCCAATTTGATCACTGAGCATCGCATTATCATTCATCACCTCATGAAGCATTTCTATGTAAGTCTTCTCACAGACATTTCTCTCAACCTTCAATTTCTCATACATCTCTTTCTGTTCTTGAAGTTCCCGCGTGAGATTACCTATCTGAGTTTCCAAGTCTTGGACTTTGCTTAAAGTTGAATTTAATGTAGCTTGTGCACTAGAAAGTTCTGAGTTTGATTCAAGTATCTCACTTTTAAGCCTATACACAGTTGCCTGTAGTTCGTTCTCTTTAGCAACACCTTCTAGGAAATTCTCTCTTTGCTGTAGAGCACTTTGTTTGTTTACTTTTGCTTGTTTCTCAATTCTCAATTCCCTTTCCTGCTCATCAGAAGTATGGTTATGGATTATTTTGAACATGCTTTGCACTATATGTCCGTGTTCAAGCTCAATATTCTGTTGCAAAAACACACGAAGGTGCCGTAGCAAATTCACCAAATCCTTAGCCATTATTGAATTACACAGAAGCTTAAAGTTATGTTCAGCAAATAACTCTAGAGATGCCGATACATTAACCAAAAAATCGTCCATGATCCATACTCCAAGTCGTGCACCTCTCAATCCCTTACCATCTCTACCTACCACCAATGCAGACTCCAACATAGGCCTTATATCTGTAGGGCACATATCACGATCCATGGTGATTCACTTACTTAATCAACTATATATAGTAATCACTTATAGTTATGACAAATTACTGTCGCAAAAGGTTTGACAATTACCCTTCCAGCTCACAAAGTTAACTATTTGTCAAGAAATGAGCTTATTCATCAATTCTGTATCACCAATTCCTTTTTATAGCACCTTTATCAAGTCACATCATTATCAGGAAAATCGACATATGTCAACAGCCATTAACACCTATGCATCAAATCTTAATCATATGTCAAATTAGACATAAACAACAATAATAACAAAATGAGCAATTAGGGAGGCCTAGCGACATATATGAAGTGACACAATTTACACAAGACACAATCACTTATCTTGTCAATGATCCCGCTTCTTTTCCGCCACGATACTGGATATCACATAGACTGCTAAAACCTCCACTGCGGGAAAGCACTGGAACTTGATTCGCTTGTCTTCAGGTAATTTCGTCAATATGATATGTGCTTAACAATGCACACGTTGACAGGAACCATAATACAGCACACACTGCCCCTCTTGACTCTTCTGTAGTCTGAAATGTACACGGCAACTCCGTGTATCATAACATCTTGAACTTGTTATGGTGACATAACATCTTGAACTTGTGATGGTGACAACTGGCACAGGTAACCCGAATATTGCAGAAATCTGTCACAACCCGTACAAATGCTGGTACAAATACTGTCCAAGTCTAATTGAACGCTCTTGACCACTGCAGACGTTGTTGTAGTCTATAGGCACGAAATAGGACGTCAATTGCTACTGGTGTAAAGTTGCCTTCTACCAAATAAAGCGTGTGTTGTTTCTCAAATGCGCCACCCACGCAGATAATAACTAGGTCACAGTTCTGAAGTACACCAGATTCAAGCCACGCCTACATAAGGTCAATTATAACAAAGTCAAGTGTTCTACACTCTTGTCACGTGAAAGTCATATGTATTATTTCCAACTTGTAGTGACTGATCCTCTAGATATGTTATGGTCTGGTGGACAAAATTTGCTTCATATTATCCTCTTGCTTCAAGTACATATCACTGTAGAGGTAACAATTTCTTAATCGTATACGCCACCCAGGCACATCTTAAATCATATCCAATGATACAAAACTACGCCACTTAGGCTATCGACGCGAATAGT
Source organism: Oreohelix idahoensis (assembly GCA_024509875.1). NCBI lineage: Eukaryota > Metazoa > Mollusca > Gastropoda > Stylommatophora > Oreohelicidae > Oreohelix > Oreohelix idahoensis. The sequence goes on from JAMPIV010013218.1 coordinate 166,152, forward strand.
CGTAGATGTCAGATCCTGTTAACTGAAAACCACCAACTGATACCGGGTGGTTTCAGTATGAATGTTATATGCATAAATGTACTCGCATTCGCTAGCATATACGAATCAATATAACATAATTTCCCGGGCATTAAATATATATAATACGGCCTGTCCACATCCTGGCCTAAACAGTACTTCAATACTCAATAAAGCCTGCACCACACGGCAGCTATAATAATGTTCATATGGCCTAAACAGTACTTCAATACTCAATAAAGCCTGCATCACACGGCAGCTCTAATAATCTTCATATGGCCTAAACAGTACTCCAATACTCACTAAAGCCTGCATCACACGGCAGCTATAATAATCTTCATATGGCCTAAACAAATCTTCAATACTCAATAAAGCCTGCACCACACGGCAGCTATAATAATCTTCATATGGCCTAAACAGTACTTCATTACTCCATAAAGCCTGCAACACACGGCAGCTATAATAATCTTCATATGGCCTAAACAGTACTTCATTACTCCATAAAGCCTGCAACACACGGCAGCTATAATAATCTTCATATGGCCTAAACAGTACTGCATTACTCAATAAAGCCTGCAACACACGGCAGCTATAATAATCTTCATATGGCCTAAACAGTCTTCACTGCAGTTTTATCAAATAGGCTGTACACACAGCGAAATATATAAGTCGACATTTTCTCAAATCCTACGTAGGCATACATTATCCAAAAACACTGGGACTCGACCTACACGGTCCACGCCCAAAACACAACTCCCTAAAACACACACTAGTCCCGCCAAAAAAACCCGTCACGAGATTCGGTTGTCTTGAACACCGTTCTCGATAACACATGCTGACTAGCGAGCTATTCACATAACTCAAAACAGTACAGAATAAATACATTAAACAGCGTTCACACGCTTATCTGTACTCTGTCACCCGAAAAATAGGAAAAGATAATTCTATCCTAAAGTCAGACAAGTATCCGCTTAATCAAGCGTTGCAACTCGAAATTTAATATGTTCAAAACACCATTCTAAAGATTACTTCCCCTTCCATAAATTCCACTTGCAACAATATTATTACATGTTAACATGATGTAATCTTTTGTTGCTAAGATGATTGTATCTCTATAATGCGGTATATTTATATGATGACACCGCTGTTTTTGATGAAGTTTCATTGCTAAACTTGAAGATAAGGTACTTGAGATGAGATAAGATTATATGTATGTAACTTGTGCTTGCATTATAACTGTGCCAGCATTGTAGTGTACGTTGGTGGCACCTCCCTGAAATATAGTGTACTTAGAGAAATGCTTTCTCTAATGAGATATGTTCTCACCTGACGCTCCATGTGTCGACTTAGCCTCACATTAGGCATTATATTTATATGTGATATTTTTCGTCCGCGCATCATTCGTGCGTTATGAGCCTGTTGTATCTTGCTCTGGGATGTATTTTTTTTTAAAAGTTTCATTTTTTTCCCCGGGGGGTGCGGTAAACTGTTGATGTCAGTTTTCGCTGTGTGTATAAACGTTTAAACGTACCTGTTTACCAGGGAGACATTATTTTTTTATTCCTGATCTAAGGGGTATTACTCATGATTTACCGGGAGTTGAATTTAACAGTGGTTGTTTGCCCACTTGTTTGTACCTCCGGTCTAATATTAGAATCGATGTCTGGTTGCATGTCCATATATGGCTTGATTGGTTAGCTTTGCTAGGAATGTTTGCAACTAGAGCTGATGTCTTATTTCATGACCATATAAGGCTTGAATGGTCAGTCGTTTCCTGGTATGTGTTCAAACATTGCCCACCTGAGTTTAGCTCGGGAGGTCTGGCGTCTACGACGCATGCGTAAGCTTTTGTGGCTGTTAAGAAAGACTTCCGATCTAGGAGTCGAGCTGTAAATTTTCGGAGTGTCTAGACGTGCTTTCGACGTCTTTGTTTTGGCTTTAAGCCTGGGGAACGAAATCCCTCTGTGGGTGAACTTAGAAGTCTGAAGATATCTTCCCCACGATATATTTCTAAGCGTCTAGGAGACGAGTGTGTTATTAGTGTTATTCTGAGGGACTGATAAGTAAATTATCCTTCGATTTATTTTCCTTGACTATCAGAATCACGTATCACATTTATTTACCAGCTCAGCGACTTTTCCCCTGGGCGGGAAAGAGTCTATCAAGTATACAAGAGTTGAGCTCTTGATCTATGCTGACATTATTTGGTTAGGGCCAGTGTATGCCCAGAGAACATTATATTTGATGCATCCCGCTATTTCGGCGGTATCATATTGGACAGGGTCTGACCCACCTTGTTTACTAAGAAATACCACAGAGGCCATTGGACCTAGAGGCCTGCCATCTTGCGGCCTACTGCATGCTAGGCCATGTAATTGATGTACTTGTTTCAGAAGAGAGTTGTTTATACTCATATATCTATACCCACTGGTCATGCGGGGTAGTTATGCTGAGGCTTTTTGGAAGGGAGTTCGATTGGAGTCAGCAATCGTATATATGCCCAGCTTACTGATTGATGAACTGTTGATGTTGTAATTGTATTGTACTATCGTCATGTCTACAATGTTCCTGAGTATTGTCAAATGACTATGTCCTGAATCGGCGTCTCTCATATCGTATTGCATTAAAACATTGTAAAAGTCAGCTGCTGTTACCAACCTTCCCTGACTTTCTACATGTGGTTGAGTGGGTATTGTGCCAATGTCCAGAACCTATACACATTCGCGTACTACACCTTATCATGAGGTCTACTCACCCACATATACTGTCAACCACATATTGCTACGATCATTACTACACATCTGAGAGCATGTACCTTAAAAGAGTCTTCATTGCACCCTGTCAGTGCCTCAACGCCTTGTGACCTACATTCACCTGTACTGTACTGCCTGGGTTGACCTGATCCCTTACTCACACCTACACTGCGCAGTAACCTTTCATGGTGGCTTCCAACACTACACAGGACACTAACACTATGAAGTTGGACTGTTACACTTATGGAGAACTTGACCTTAACATTTATGATGGCCAGAATGGGCGTTAACAGTAACTAATGATTATGTTGGGAAGTAACTAATGATTATGTTGGGAAGTAACTAATGATTAAGTTGGGAAGTAACTAATGATTATGTTGGGAAGTAATTAATGATTATGTTGGGAAGTTACTAATGATTATGTTGGGAAGTAACTAATGATTATGTTGGGAAGTAACTAACGTCAATGCATTTCTTCTTATTCATTGTCAGTATCATCTGTTTAAACTTTTTGAAGGAGAAACAAAAAAAAGTGTGTTGCTTTATTTTTCGGACACCGCCGTACATTAGACAAGCTAATAAAAGAAGGCACTGGATATGGATAGGACGCACCTTGAGGAAACATCTTGATAGCATTACCAAGCAGTCTTTGACCTGGAATCTCTAAGGTAAAAGAGGTAGGGGGAGACCAAGGGAAACATGGAGAAGAAAACTGGAGACAGACATAAAAGAGACGAAGAAGAAATGGGAAATCCTTGAGCTGATAGCACGTGACAGGAAGACTTGGCTTAAGTTTGTTGAAGGCTTATATTCCTCGGGGAGCTGAAGGGTGGTGATATTTGTGAATCTTACACTGACCAATGAAAATGATTATCCACATCAAGTTCTATACGTGTGATAAAGTGTTCCTATATTTTTCGTCTTTTACGTTGTTCATCATCGTTCATATTTTATTTCTCTCCCATTTTTGCTCTTCCATCATTTAAAAAAAATAATCTTTCATAATTACGGCTGTTATTTAAGTGTAACTTTAATCTCCTTTGACATTTCCCAACCTTACATTATCTCTTGGAACACACCTGGCCCGTTAGACATGGTGCAGTTTGGCGTGGAAGACAGCCACACTGGCGATAGAAAGAATTCGTTTGATACTTTATTCCCCTGTTTAAACAAAGCGAGTGAACCCACATTTGGATACAATATGCCCAGTCGCTGACGGTAGTGATAGGCTCTGCCTGGCAGAGAGAACAGTAACGATTCGCTCCTGTAGCTAGGCGGTGGAGTCGTTTGAAAGGTCCTGGGTTCGATTCCCGGTAATCCTAGCACGTCTGTTGTTTTTCTGTTGTCTAGTTTTCTACTTCTTTATTTCTCACGAGTGCCTGAAACATACATTTATGTATTATTTATTTATTTATTTACTGTTTACAGGCCTCTGGTGTCCCCTCCTTATTTCCTAAGATGCTGTCCTTCCTAAGATGCTGTAAAAAAAAGTTGCGAGATTTCCCAAAATGCTGTAAAGGGGTGCAGTACCTCTAAAAGGATATGAAGCACTGTTTTAGATGATGACGAAGCATCTTTGAATTAAAACTGTTCTCTAATAATTCATGCAGTTTTGTAATACGATAGTTCCGTTACAGTTTGGGGACAATCATAGAGAATGTTCAACCCTTATGACGATCATTGTCTCCAGTAGCGTAACTAAAAGGGGGCAAGACGAGCGTTAGCCCTGGGCGGCACAGGTCTAGGTGGCAGGAAAAGTAGCTGTAAGAAAAAAAGTTAGTTGCTTATCCTTTACAGGAAGTGGCAATCAACCACAGCTTTTATTGGCTGTTTGTGATTTTTCTAGGCAATTTTTTCATTCAGTAGTTTGCCATTGCTTTCTGAACGGTACGGCGTTAATACCATTGTTAAAAATCCACACAAAGCGATCTGCTACCAAACCGCCTGCAGCAGGTTTCGAACCTGGTATATCTGGATTATGAAACTGCGTTCATATCCATTAGGCCATAGACGCCGACAGCTGTAAGAAAAGAAAAAAATAATTTTTTTAAAAGTTTAATTCTCTTTACCACGATACCAAATGGTTACGTAATTTTATGATATTTGTTTGTCTTTCACCACCAGCTTGCAATGAGAATAAGGACAGAACAGTTGACGGAAATAACAAAGTTTAATGACCATAATTTAATGACATAAATAAACTCAGCAAAAGTAATCAATTATTTCTTGTACTGTGCTGGTACGGGCGCTTATTTTTTAGTAGTGTATTAGTCTTTGTAAAATTATGCTTCGGCTATGATCGGTAATTCACATTGACCATTTTATGGTCAGAAAAAAGTTTAAGATAGATATCCTGTCAATGTTTGATAAAATTTTGGTTTGGTTTTTTAAGGATTATCTTCATTGCACACGGACAACTCCATCAGTGCTCCGATCTCCTCCCTTAGATCGTGTAAGGAGGAGCTCAGCCGTAGTACTGGCGAGAATCCCAGTGTGTGTATATAGGAATCACTACTTACTTACTTACTTAGTCGTTCCCCTTCTACCGTGAGGTGTAGAGGTTTGGAAGAGAAAACGCCAGACTATCCTATCGGCTGTCTTCCTTCTGGCCTGGTTCCATTCTAGTCCTCGGTCCTTCAAAGATTGTCTAATGTTGTCCTCCCAGCGGACTCTGGGTCGTCCTCGGGGTCTGGATCCTTGGCTCTTTGTTTCCCATGCTTGTCGTGGTATCCGATCTTCTCCCAATCTGCAGACATGGCCAAACCTCTAATTGGACTGTTTCTACTAGGGTCAGCAGGGTGGTAGGATGTAAGGCCTCTGACGTATCGACCTGGTTGAGTACCATGTTCTCATCTTGTTAACGTCAACCCACCCTTCCTCAGATACCTCATTTCTTATTTGGATCTGGCTTTTAATGGTTTTAGTAGTCATGTGTCCAGACTCACATCCTTAATGTCAAGACTGGGACATAGGTGG
>JAMPIV010013219.1:0-137750 GCA_024509875.1 Oreohelix idahoensis
AGGACGGCACTATATCTCCTTTGGTCATCTTATTCCATTACATGCAATTTCAACGTCATTGAATCTTTTGTAGCCAAACTTTTCTGGATGCATTGCCTATGAAGCCGCGGAGCATCCCTTCAAAAATGACACGGGGAGAAGGGAAATTGAACCAATGGAATGACATTTTACTAATTAATTAACAGATCCGTTTGACCTGCAAATGTATTGAACTCCACTGATTATCTGCTGCTAAGTATAAATCTATAATAGAGAGACTTAGGCAGAGGTAGACGAAGAAGCACATGGAGAAGAGAGCTGAAAACAGAGTCTTGTTGGATTCGGCCTATACTGCTTGATAGAAATACAACAGAAGTGATTGCGTCATTAATAGGCTGAACTGCCCATGGAGGACTTCTGGTGTCGTGTATTGTGGTTCGCACTATTGACCTGCCATTGAAACATCATTTAGTGATGATGCGTAGATGGCAGAGCGGATAGTGTGATTCGCTTGCATGGCTAGGCGGGGTTGTCGCACGGAAGGTCCAGTGTTCAAATCCTGGGTAAGCCACTCATGTCTGTTGTTTTTCTGTTGTCTGGTGTTCTACTTCTTTATTTCCTGCGAGTGCCTGATAAAATACCTTTATATTTGTTTCATATTAATTTACTGTTTACAGGCCTCAGGTTTCCCTCCCTTATTTGTAATAAAAGCTTTATTGTAATGGGTGTTGAATGTAGTTTTTATTGTGCCATACGCGCCTCTTCTATGATATATGTGTGATTTATCGTTCGTTTCGATTGTTACGTTTCACTTAGAAAATTATAACTGTTTACTCAATTAATTTCTTTGTTCATGAACCTTTTGTCGTCTCTGTGAATACTAAGAATGCTAACTCCTGGTAAACGTTGATCTGCCATGGTTGATAGTATCCACGTGCTGACACTTCTACTGCCACAGGTTGTTAATGGTAATGTTAAAGAAGTCAGAACTGCTTTCCTAATGATATTGAAAATGTCAGAGTACAACAGCAGCGCTATAAGTCCATCAATGAGTCCACCATAAGTGTCATTGTTTAGAACTTTCGTTGATCAGACGCCAAACCAGACCAGAGTATCAGCATTTTTCAATGCCGTGTATTTTATTAATGTTTGCTGACCAATATAGCAGAGTGATTAAAGGACCTGCTTCTGAAGGCAGAGAGTGCGGGTTGGAAACCTGGCAGAGTGGCGGCTCCAGTCTACCCAGCTGTAAATAGTACCTGAATCTGTTCTTGAGTTAGGGAAAGCAAAGGCAGCGTAGAAGAGATCTAGTCACCCCTGTTGCGGTGTTTAATCAACGAAGAATATTATTTTCTGTTGTTGAATGTCATAGAATAAATTGTTACTAATGTTACACCTTCGTTGCTGCAACAGTGGGTTCATTTATCTTTTGGCTGCAATATTTTTGTATGCTTCTTGAATAATATATTTATTGTAAATTTTTTGCAAGTCTTAATTTATTGATTTTTCTATCGTGTTAGTGTTATTATTCCAAATTGCTTAAGGTTGACTGTAACTGTCAAACAACGAATGTTCAATACAAATTCCTAACGAAGCCAGCTCTTGAGAAAAACATCCTCAGTTCGAGCGAGTCTGGTAGTGACGACTTTACACAATTTTTTTTAATCGATACAAGTTATATAAAACATAAAAACAACACTTTTGAATTATATAATCCACATTTCTGAAATAGAATCAGGTTCGTGCAAGTTATCACTGTTTATCACATGGCCTAGTGCATTGATTACGACCGATAGAACTGAGTCTACCAAATTGATTATTTGATCACTATCACGATCAGCTCTTCGTAATAAAATTCAATATGTTGAATTATCCATATTCGTAGACTAACTAGAATTATTACTCGGTAATCAAGTTTTAAAAAGCACGTTCCTTCTTCATAAACTGAATTTAGTCCTCTGGCTTTACACGCCAACGTTTATTTGACCTTCAAAAATACATATACTTTAAATGACATCATTAGCCTCGACGCTGGTATTTAACGAATACCACGTTTGAATTATTCCCTTCATTAATACTCCTAAAACGATTTCAAAATGGACTCTCCGGTCCTTACACATTTAATAATAAATCTCAGGTGTCTACGGACATATATTTTATCACACTGAGAAGTGGTTAACGAATCCACACTCAGAAGGTTGGAACACAACCGGTGGCCATAAAGGCACGAACACAGACTCTGTGGCTACCAAGTCTTCCGCGTCATCATTGACTACGCGTAATGTTCTAGGTTATCTAGTTGGGATGCTGAATGGTGCAATCATCTCAGTTAAAAATAAAAAACATTGACCAAAATTCAGAGTAAATACTGAGGGTCTTGGCAGAGATATAAATTGAAGAATGGTGCTTCAGTTCTGGGGAGCCTCTTAGGAATCTAAAGAAATCAAGTACTACGGCTGATAGGATCCAGGCCGTGTAAACGCTTTATCTTTCCTGACCTTCTTTGAGTTAGGATTTTGCTTGTTCTGATTAGCCCCCAAATGATATAACTCATTAAAATATTACTTAAATAGCTCTGTTATAAGTATTTAAAAATTACCGAGACATACTGGTACAGTTCACTCAAAATAATTGAGTCAACTATGAATTTGTATATTTACAGATAAATTTAATAATCAATTATCGATAACAAATGTAAAATAAATACTGATGGGGTGAATTTAGATAGTCATTAAAATTTCCTCACAGGTTCCAGTCAGAAGTGTTGTATTTTTACATCTCAAATGCCAAGCCAATAGCATATAAAATGCGTGTATTTCCCCTGCTCTCGCGAAAAATTCATGCGTAACAAAACGCAAAAATAAAGTTGTTGTTTACAGTCATCATATATTGTAATCGATTGCGGTCATCCCAAGTGTGTTTACTTATTAATCGGCCGCACCCATGCACAGTCTGGTAGAAAAATGTGTTACACATTAGTAAATCACACATCTCTCTACAGATCGCAGGTGTCAATATGGGTTCAAACGAAAGTGATTGATTACTCTAATCAGCAAAGATGGTTGCTGAAGTCCCGACATAGCAAGAATTTAGGGAAGGGAGTGTAAACAATGAATCGAAAATACAAAATACTGTCAGAGGTGGGAAACACTAAAGTGAAGAGCACAGATTGAATTATAAGATGGCACAGGTAAATGTGACTTTCGATGTTATTCTGTCACACTGCTATGTGACTATCTTTACTTTATTAGTAACACCCAGTATAGATTCTCCCATCATAACCAAGTGTTGAAGTTGGTCGTTATCGTTCATCAGTATCCGTCAGCTCCTCAAGGGGCATAAGCCTTGAACATTTCACTTTCATACGGCAGTTATCTCCTATGGGACTACACATACTTTTTTATATGTATGATGAAATCTATTGCGTGGTGGTGGTTATATGCAGTTGATGCACAGAGAAGAGACTAACTTTCTACAATAAATCAAGTGTCAAATAAAGAGATAACAGAATCCAAGCATTGAACACAAGCTGATCTGCAAAAATATCAGCATCAGAGCCCTCATATTAGATACAAATTTCTCCCGACCATGTTCTTGATGAGTAGTGACTTACAACAACTAATCATTTCTGCTAACTCAGCTAACGGTTAAACAAATGTAATTAAAAAACAGTCTCTTTTGTTAACGCGAGCTTCTAATTAGCAAATTCGTTCATACGCGGTAGATAAATAGGGGTATGAATGCATTAAAACTTGAAAATCATGTTAGCTAATACGTACGTTTTGTCACGAGGTGACTATGCTTTGCGCTACCGAGTAACACCAGATGAACGTGAAAAATTCAACTTTGCTGAACGTAGTTACCTGCGGATCAATACATAAAAACATAAACATGTCACGCCCCAAGAGCATGTATCGCGCTGTTCTCTTGAATGTGTATGCTTTTCTTGATAAAGTATTTATTACAGCATCCTAAACATGAGTAGAGTCCTGATTATAAGAATTCAAGCAGTAAATAAAAAAGGAATGCCCTAGAATTTGAGGAGAAGCTTGTAACGCCTAGTTTTCACGTGTCTGTCTAAGACAAGACAAAAGTGTGTGTGAAGTCTGAGACAAGACAAATGTGTGAGTGACGTCTGAGAAGATAGATGAGTTATGGTGTTCAATGTGAGTAGAGTAACTTATAGTTATCAGGAGTAAAAAACAGATACTGACTCTCCCTCCAACCACACAATGACTATGTTTTAACTACTGTCACACTGACTCTCTCTCTCTCTCTCTCTCTCTTATTGGAGATAAGGTTTAGTACACATATGTGACTCCAAAAACAAATCGTGTTTAAGTACTGAAAGAAAGTAGAGTCTGATCCGCTGAGTAATTTTCTAGTTTATTAACAACAAGAGAACAAAACCTGTGGTAAAACATGTAAATATTAATCACAACATCAACCAACAAAAGTGCATGTGTCAATGTAAGATACCGTCAAGGCTAGTAATCGAAATAATAAAGGAGCTTAATCAATCTAGATTTATACTCCCAAGATATTGAATGGATGTGCTGCTAATTCCTTCAGCAGAGAACCCTGAAATAATGAAGTTCTTACCTACACAACTAAGCCGCTGACTTCTTAATGTCAGCAACAGTTAATAAATTCAACTAACTGTCCCTGCCCATAGTTATTATCACTTCCCTCTCAAACACTATTTTTGAGTGCACTCCTCCTCCACCAGTCCTTTCTCCTTTAGCACACCGGCGTTAATACTCCGCTTGGGTTACAGCTAGAAGGCGAATAGCAGCAGGAGAAATGCTGACCCTCTCTTCTCCCAGGTTATGCTGCTAAATTCGTGGAAAGAAACACACAACTCCACTCTATAAATCTCTTTCGAAGAGAATTTTTCAGGATAAATGCTAAGTCCTTTAAAATATATTAGTGCACTGTAGATCTGGGATCTAAAGGGCGACGCTGAAGGCGCTCAGGTTTAATTATGCGTTGGAGGTAATCCCACCACTAGCGGCGCAGGCTCAACCACCCTTGTGAAGGCATGTGATGTTACGAGCGATGTTTGCCGTAGACACCAATGGAGCATGGGCGCTCCACTTCTTGGCGAGGTGGCGCTAACAAATATTCCCAGCAAGGGAAATTACCCGACTTACCCCGTAATAGGGAGTCGGACTGATTACAAATGCAAAATCAATTAAAACAACCTTACAGGTAGGAAAAAAATTATTCACTATAGAGACAGTAAAACGAAGAAAATAGCTTATTGTTACACTTTGTGTTAACCATCGTTCTCTGGTGAAACCGGTTAGATTTATGAACACTTTGTGAATAAGGGGGTTCTCTAGTCGAGCTTCCATGTGGCAGTTCAAGGTAAACAACTATTGGGCTTAGAGAAAACCCCCGTAAGTGGTATAACATAATTTCCACAGAAAAAGAGAAAATACTATTATAGCTCCTGGTGTTTGTTGAGCGATGGCCGGATTTTAAATTACTAGAACCCGCTATGATAGCTTACTCTGACTCGTTATAAATCCCAAGAATAAATTACTAACAAGTTGTTTAAGAAACTATGATAATTAGCAAAACAGACGATAAACCCACATTAAAGATAAGCGTAAATGGGAAAATCCTGGAACAAGTCAAGAGCTACGTATATCTTGGTCATATAATAACAGAAGATGCGATGTGAAACAGAAATCAAGAAGAGAATAGGAATGGCGCAAAACGCTACTGTTCAACAACATGAAACACTCCTTATTCCGGACGATCCAAAAGTTATCTCATATAAATTAATAAAACTCAGAATCAGGTCAAAAGTGGTTTATATATTTTGCTGCATTTCTGTATAAACATGACGGTCGAATTGAATAATTTGGAAGAAAGAATTGAGGCTCTTGAAATGTGGATATATAGAAGAATGGGGCGTATCTCATGGAAAGAGATGAAAACAAATAAGGAGGTCCTAGAAAATCTAGGTATGAAAAGAGAACTAATGAGAGAGGTCAAAGTTCGGCAGCTAAAATACTTTGGCCACATAAAAAGGCATAACACCTTGCAGAAGACCATAACAGAAGGGAGAGTTGAAGGCAAACGTGCAAGGGGAAGACAGCGCTATAAGTGGGAAGATAACATCAAGAGATGGACAGGAAAGAGTATCAGAGTGCACCACCAAGACAAGAGACAGAAGACGTTGGAGATCCATTACAGCCAACCTTCGTTGTGGAGATGGCAACTGATGATGTTTAAGAATGCTTACCGAGACTTGTGGAGAATATTCCTCACTAATTAGTTGGCAAATCGCACAGGGGTCTCTACCGCTCACGACAAGAATTTGAGAACTGAAGCAATTTACAGACAGAAGTAGACTGTATATATAGTAAGAATAGGGCATATATGTTCAAGCGTGGACTAAAACGTGCATTGACATCTGCGTCGAGAATGCCGAAAACAATCGTAATAATTGCCCAGAGAATTCTTCCTGGCGACTCGCTACAAAAGACTTAGGCGTAACAGGGTGAAGGTTGTTACGCATAGAGAGTCCCAGAATTTCCCTGGCATCAAAGCATGTGTCTCGGACAAGTCGCAAAATCGCTCCTTCGCTCGGGCTGCCACGTAACATGACTGAACTCCAGGAACAGTATCCCGTGTTTTCGTACCAAAAAAAAAAAAGAAACCGCCAATATATGGCGTAATAGATTCTACCCGCCGACACACGAAAGGCAAGAGCTTTCCCTTGTGTCAAAGACTCGGGAACTTGTTGCCGCTCCCTCTCAAAACTGAGTGTCGGACTTCTGACTCGTGGTCAAAAGAGCTCTAAAGAAGAATGCCACTGTCCACGACAAAGAGTCCAGGACGCGTCAATTATCTCCTACCAACATTAGAGACTAAGGGAGGGAACCTATCGGATAGAAGTGACAGCAAGTTACCCCGTTTATATCTACAAAAGAACGAAAAGAAGTGAAATAGGCGTACCAAAAGTCAGAAAGAAATTAGGAGGGATGGTAGCTCCATCCTAGTGCCCAAAATTTATAACCCATTTTGTCACAAAGCTTGAAATAATAAAACGTTTTGAAAGAAACGAGAGAATACCTGATATCGAGTGAGCAACAGGCCTAAAGGTATCCACTATGAACACCATCAGAGTCAACGATGCGAAAATAACGGAAACTTGGTTTACATAAACAACTACGAGTGCTGCAAAGTCTATTAGAACAAAGCCTTAAAGAAAATAGAATATTTGGAAACTTCGTTGAATGTATAGATTGAAAACCTAACAAAAGAGCGATCGGCAGAAAGCTTTCTCACATTTAATTTATACACACAGATATATTTGTTTATGAAATATTTGGATTGACAAGGTTAAAAAATAAAACTTAGTTATCAATGAGTTCAGTTGTTAAATTAAAATGAAATTTTTTTTTTATATGGTGCAATTTGTGTAAGTTTTATTCTAGTAGTTACATCTCAGCATTTAAGATTTGTCATCATATGGGATTTGTTTTGAGGAGAGGTACAATAAGATGGGCCCAGTGTTTCCACTTAGCTCTTTCTTTTCTCTTCTTTGAATTATTTTCATCGCGCGAGACTCCACAACGCCGGGGTTTTTAGGAACATATATACCGCCTTACAAGAGGAAATACTGTACTTGGTTCATTGTTCCATGTTAACAAGAAGGACTATTAAAAAGGTCAGCAACATGATTTATACATTTCTAGGATATCCAGCTGGGTCTACTGCAGTGGCGGCTTTCTTTAATGAGCTGTTGAGCTGCAGCACTCCCTAAGAAAAGGACTGCATACTGCTGTCTCTACTACATTATAATACTTAAAACGGACAGACCAAAAACTTGAGGTTACACCGGAAGGGTTAAATACAAAAAAAAATTATCTAACACCGTATTGAGGAAAGTGCTGCAAACGATTACAGCTCAAGTGACCTTGACCTCTTATAAGCGAATGCTTGTCATACACACAGCTAGAGGCGAACTACGATTGGTTTGAATTTTTTAACCAGAGCTGCAGCCATCCACAGCTCAAGTGCAATGAGCAAATTAAAGGGAAGTTACAATGACAATTTTAAACACGAGAAATAGCAGCATATATGTCCGTTGGTAACCGGTTTGAGGACATCGTGGAAGCTGCTACGGGACTGACAATGATTACTCCTAGTTGCGAAACTATCATGTAATCATTTGATTTTAGGATGAAATGAGCGAGGGGGGGGATACACTAATGCAATTTTGTGTACTGGGTTGATTTGATATTTCATCATTGTGGTCCACAATTTTGTGATATAATTATAGTATTTTAAAATATATAAATGAATTGAACCTGGTGCAGCACCCCCGCATGGGGTGGTGACTAACACCACCTGGGTTAACGCCGAGCCACTGGTTACTGCAATTTGCTATAGGGGGGGGGGGTGGTTTGTGAGGTTAGCCTGGCAATATAGGTGTGAGATGTGGGGGAGGCCCAGAAAATGGAGGATTTTTGTAGGTGATTGGGCCCTGAGTGTAAGCATTTGGGAGTTGTTCTGAGAGGTTGTGGAGGCAACTGGGTATGTTGGGAGGGAGCTTTGTGAATAGTTTTTATTTACAAATTGTGCGTTGGGGAATCTCCTGAAATTAGGTCGGAGTTGTAGTGGATCTTGATTATAAGATCAAGGGTGGAAGGATCTATTGTGCAGTACATTGGGTCAACACAGGTCACCCTTGGGGGTGGGATGTAAGGTGGGGAGGATGTTGAGTCGATAGCCGTTTCAATTTAGTCTACGAGTGTGTTAGAAATTGAGGGTGGGTAGTTTTACATAGGTGTGTGGGGGGTAAAAGGGTATGTGTCAACCTGGGTTTTTCTTTAGTTCGTTTCCCGCATCAGTATAGTAATTATTAATTGCCCGTATGCGGCAGGGGTAAAGACGGCGATGCACCAGACTTTTTATTGAAGTTGTTAAACATTTTTGACACACTTCCAATTCTAACGATACGAATGATGGATTAGACACGATGCGGAACACTGTCAATAGGTCCCGGTTGTCGGTTAATCTTTTAATCTTGATGAGGGTATAGCAACTGATGGATATTTGGTTCCCTTTCGAGTGTGGAGGTAATGTTGGGTGATAGGGGGCTCTGTGATGAATAAGGATTGTTTGGAGGAATTCGGGAGATGAGGCAGTAGCAATTGTTCACGCGGCTGGTCTAGAGACTGTGGACAGTCTCGGTTATTACGTCACATGTTATCTGTTTTCTCACTCAGAGACTATTCCTATTTCTCTCTGTGTCTCGACTTTAAAATCATTTGTAGTTTCGAGTTTCAGCTCAGGGGCTCATGCGCACGTCTCTTCGATTTTGGTGGATGATCTGTCGCCCAAACGTTTTGCATGGATACAAGCCTGTGGGGGTGGGCGTGGAACATGAATGACAGCCGTAGTGTTTTGGGCCAGCCGTGTTAACGCCTATTAGTCCAACTTGTAATATGATTAATACACTTTATTAATCATTTAATGCAAGTTCTACTCTTTTGTTGGTGGTATATTTTCATCAATTACATTTTGGTCAGAATAGCATTGGTTTCATGGGGGTGGGTGGTTTTTTACAATGGAGAATCTTGATACAGTTGAAAGAGGGGGGTTTAGTTATGTATGATAAAGGAAAGAATATCCCAGTAAAGGGGGGGGATGGCTGGGGGATCCGAATTGGATCAATAGGGATTGGGTTGTTACCAGACTCTGAGACCGTCAAAAGTTACATAGAAGGGGGGTGGGTTGGATTTTTATTTTATAGTCCAGCCTCAATTGAACGACTGTGGGGGGTGAAATTTATTACTCTGACGCTCCACTTTCCCTTGGTTAGCAGTGTAAGGGGGGGGGGGGGGGGGGTAGAGGAAAAAGGGGTGGGGGTGGGGGGGGGGGGGTACTCCCTAGTTGGGCAGGGGACAGAGTTTGGGTTTTTAACGGTAGGGGGGAATGAACCAAAGATCTACACAATACGGGGGGCCGCTAGGAGAAATCCCGAACGTACAGAAGGTAAATAAAATGCACCTAACACACTCTCTAAGCTGTTTGTACTGTGTGCTTCTTGCGTGCACCAACTCTCCTTGTGACGCTGAGCCGATGGGGCTGATTAAATCTGGGGGGGGGGGTCCTCAATTCAGTCCATGGATAAAAAGAAAATATATATTGCGGAGGGACGGGGGGGGGACTACGTGGGGGGGGGCGGGCTATCCCACAAACACACAAACGCCAGACTTTACCAGTGAGGATGGTGGGGGTGAATTCTTGGTCCACTCCTAGGGAATTATTTACCACAGCAGCGAATTAGCCGGTGGAATCATGGAGCTGTTTTCCTCTCGGGGGTTTCATTTCCGATGTCAATGGCACCGAAGATTCTTAACGATGTGTAAACAATAATAGATCTCAAAAAAATTGCAGGACGGTGGAATGCGGTAACAGGCTTGGGTAGTGAGATTTAAAGTTGATTAATGTTCCTGAGATGAATGACTACAACGGCACTTGTGCTAAGCGTGATGGTATGGCTTATGTGGTTCCTAAAATTGGCGAGGTGACAGCTGGTGGAGGATTACTAAATCTTTTTTCCGTTAAATGTTCACAGTGGAAAAATAAAACACTGAGGTAAGTTGCTTCACTTCGGGGGGTGTGTAAAATCCCACTGAATTATACTTGACAGAGAGCAAGTGTGTTGCCAGTGGTGATCTATGTTTTTGAGTTCTTCACAAATATGGGCAGCGAATAAGATAGGTGTTCTGCTTCCAGTTTTACTTTTAATGGACCTATATGAACTAGAAATAGATTTATAAAAAGTGAATCCTATTCCTTGGGTAATTCTTTCATTCTTTCTTGGTGCAGTTAATTCAGATGGAGCGGAGATGTATTGGGTAACCCAGTGGCCCTCTCGCCGATCGTCTGCCACAGTGTGTAGCGGCTTTAAATGAAACGCATTCTATATCTCTATGAGTGAGAGATAAAATGAGGGGAAGTGTATTGAATTCGTGTTGGCAGAACTCTGTCATATAAGATGAATAAATTAGGTTGGCTGGGATGCTAGAGTGAATTGAGTGGTTTGTAGTGATCGTTTCGGATATGATTAACATATAAGGCCAAACAAGAGCATTGAATTTATCAAATTCATATTATAAGGGGGGGTGCTGATCAGAGAGATGAGTCAGCAATTATCAGAAGAGTTTGAGCCTTATTTTCTTTCTTAGCGCGTGGTGCTATAGTATAGGCTCAAACGATCAGTTTAAAATGTCCCCGAGAGTTAAAACATAGTTAAAATAGAGTGAGGAGATCTATCTTTATACAGAACTTAAACTGTGATTTACTGTAGTTAGCATTATCTTTAGTCTGCTAATAGAATTGGATATCATCTACGCGTTAGCAATGTATATATGAATGGAGAGGGGGGCAGCTCTCTGTATACATCGAGTTGTGCACCAGAAAACTTATGAAAAGGGTTGGGGGGTCTAAGGTTAAATTTACACTCCCACAATCCATGAGCTGAAATATAAATTGATATATAAACGTAGGAGCGTGCAATGATTCACTCGAAGCTATAGGGTTATGGAATTTACCGGTTTGATGCGCAGAATGAACTAGACACTTGTTTAGTCAACACACGAAGGATCTGAGAGGAATCATCTCTCTCTAGCCTATCTATCTCGACTATGCTAGTGAGTACTAGTGGATCTTTGTCATTATCAGAGACGATATAATACAGTCTATCTCGAGTTCTTATTTTGTTGAGTTCTCAAATACACATTTACAGATAGTGATGTTAAGTAATTTTCATGGTTAATGTCTGTAAGTCGAGCAGGTAAACAATGAGTGGACTATACAGATCGCCGTTGCTGTTTACCGCATTGAGATTGTTTGGCAGACGTTCTTTGGACGAGGGATCTACCGAGTTTAGGGGGACCTATCGTGCGAGGATGCTAGTAATGAGAGTTGCGGAAGTTATATTGTGAGACGATTAATAAGAAGGGTTTGCTCAGTACAGAGTACGTTAGCTGTAATGAGTATGTTGATGCGCGTGAGATTATCTTTAGAGCGTATACGCCTAGATGCGAGGGTGAATTGTGAGAGAGAGTGTTGTGCTGGATAAAAACGACTGAAATGATGGTGGTGTGATGTAAGTTAATACTTCTCAGGGTTGGAAGGTTTGCTTCGTGACAGATCTTTCGATCCTTTGCCACCATACGACACAAAGCTGTTGAGGATAGGCATGTATTGTGCCTCGTGAGATCCTCATTAGATTGAAATAATGCCACAATAAGAGAGTCAACTTATTGTTCTTGATATTTCGGTTAAGTTAATGGCTTTGAGTTAAGTACCTTGGAGTAGCAAATATGTTATGTTGTTGAGAATTATGTGCCGTATATCAAATGGCTGGAGCAAGCGAGAGTGATCTACTAACACCTGTGCAGTGGAAATGCCTTGCAAGCAGTTTACAATGTTACAACAGATGATCAGGTTTTTCTAAAGGTATGACGAGGGCCTCAATATTCCTGTTTGTCATGGACATCGGTCAGGAAATTTCATGGCTGTCTATAGACATAGACGTACGTCACAGTCGTGCACCCCTCTCCCCCAACTGCTTTAAATTTAACTCAGCAAAAATTTCATTAAAGTTTGTATTCTTGTACTAACATAATAAGTCTTGTGCTTAGATGTCCAGTGTGCTCCACATAATAGAGCATCACCATTAGAGGCAATCAGTAGCTTCATGTTAGCCCTAGGATACAAGCTACTATCTTAGCTTGTTCGTCACCTTCTTGTCCTGAAATTTTCCAACAACCGTCATTTTCTGTCTGCTATAAATACTGAAACCAACGGGCTGATCACCCGTTTGCCAGTCACTTTGATTACGGAAACAACAGCAAACGGATTGATTTGTCGTTGCCCTAAAGACGCCATTAGGCGTGATGGGAACAACGGCAAAGAAAATCTATTCGCTGTTGCCCTTAAGACGCCACTAGGCGTAATGGCCACTGACTGCTTTGCCGGTCGTTGGCTAAGGACGGAAGAAGAAGAAGAAGATAAATACTGAAGCACACTAAAAACGCACCAATATCAACGTGGACTGATCATGGCAAGTCAGTAAAGAAATTGTGTAAAAAACTTTGCATATTTGAGATCGTTATTCATTTTTCTAGTCACACATGATGGTCATTAATGTGTTCATTTGATTTTGAAAAAATTATGTAATCACATCACACAAGGGTGAAAACTAATAATGCAACCAATAACATAATCAAACTGTCCACGTTACAAAGTCAAGATCCAAACAAGCCTCGATATCTGATGTGACCACCGTGTGTCTGCAAACTTGGCATAAATCTCTGCAGGAAATTCTGGGGAATCAAGCCCCATGCACGGCGGAGAGCGGCTTCTAGCTTTGCAGATTAGCTGGGGACCCTTGCCTGTAGACCCTGCGTCCAAACTCGTCCCACAGATATTACAGATATTATATTGGGGGGGGGGGGGGGGCCGCAGGTCTGGTGATAGGGCAGGCCAATCTATCGTCAACATTTTTTGCTGCTGTAGATATTGCTGAGTAATGCGAGCAGTGTGCGCATGTGTGTTGTCATGCTGGAGGAGTTGCAAGTCTGGATGTGCTGTAAACGCAGGAACAACCAATGCATCCAGAACTTCATCCTGCCACTGCCACCCCTAAATCGGTTGTTCTAACGTACACAGCAATCTACATAGCGCTCTCTGCACCGTAGCCAAACCCGCTGACATCCGTCAGTAAATGATAAGTTGAATCTGCTTTCGTCCGAGAATACTACACCAGTCCACTGCTGTCTCGGCCATCTGACATGGTGCTCTGCCCATTGAAGACGTTGTTGATGATGCCTGTGTGTCAAGTTAGGCCCCACATAGAGTCGTCTTACAGTAAGACCTGCCGCTGTGCCCGTATTCACATAGGTAGTATTTTAGGGGTAAAACTGGTTTGGGGTTCTATTTCATTTAATTTAACATTCTTCTATATAAATGAATAATCCGTCGGAAAATTATTAAAGCAGGTCAGAATAGCTCGATAGGTATATATGTTATAGCGAGAAATGCGTGTTACATTGGCACACCAACTAAGAAGCAGGTATTGTGCCAATGTATTAATTGTGACCAGTTAATTAAGGAGCTATTCTCCGTTGAAGGAATTAAAGGGCAGCAAAGGAAGCATTCCGACGGTATTCTATCTTTTTAGTTACATAACCTATAATTGACAAGTTCGAGTTCACAGCATAAATATATTTAAGTTGGCGGTATCAATATATTTATAGGTTGCTGTGTCAAGTTTGAGTTAACTGGATGATCCTCCAGAGGTATTGTTTAACTTGATCAAAGGGTACGGGATCCAGGTTCGTATTCAGATTTTGATAGTTGGAAGTAATCACAATGTAATATAAAAGGCAGTACGGTCCATTTTTTCCTTATAGAGTTCCTAAACAATGTACAAGTCAAACTCAACAACTTCCAACAGCAGTTTAAGCAAAGTCCGACGTTGTATATGAAAAGTTTATTATAGCTTCTTTCAGATGTATGGCGGTAAATTACAAGATGATCCTATTCTCAATTCAGTAACATTCGTTTCCTCATACGAAATCATCTCATAAAATCCATTAGGGCATTTTGATGAGCTTATGTATATCTATTTCATCCTGTCTACTATGCGTAAGTCTAAGTCGAGACCTTTTACCAACCTGAAGTATATGTTGTCATAGGGCTAGGGGTCAGGTTAGCCATTTTTTCTCTTGCCAATATAAAGTGGCGGTCAGCAAATCTGCTAGGAACCTAAGGCTCTTGGACTATCCAGAATGACCTGGCTTTGGCTCCTGGCTTTTACTCTTCTTTGACTCTTCTTTTGACTCTTGTTTGGCTCTCTTTTGCTAAGGGTTTTGGGCGTCAATATAATACAAACTGGTTCCAAAGACTGTTTGGGGGAAGGTTGCTTTGATTTGTCAATACGGATATTCCACTAGTTTTGTCGATGTCATATTTTCGTCACAAGTTTCTACACATGTTTCTATGATAGCGAATGGTATAAGCTTTTATTCGAGGGTATTATTATATCTGTTCAGAGGTTTTCAAGTCTCGTATCATTTCCTGTAACTGTCTAGAAGTCTTTATTTTAAAATGTCGATAAGAGGCTATGTGAAAATTACGTCATCAATAACTTGCGTACTGAAATTATTTAAAGGATAATTACTAAACTACTAATGTGATCATCATTCCGGTTACACCGCTCTTAGTCGTCGTGTGACGGTACTTGGAGAGGCTTGCCCACGTCTTCCCATTACTACTCGCGCTGTTTGGCTTGCCGGGAGTGAACGATTCCGTAGGTGACTCAGCATGATATGATGATCTTGTGCGGGGGGTCCGAAGACTATTCTGGGTACTGCCAGTTGTTCGGTAATTAACAAGCACGCGAACGTTGATCTGGACATAACCATCGTGGGCTGCATATTCCGGTGTTTTCACATGGTCAGAACGATTTGCAGTTCGCTTCAGCATGCAGTTGCTTTGATGGCAGCACTTCATTCTCTACCTCACGGGAAACACGGGGATATTCCATTCCCACAGTAGCTTCAGCACGTTGATATTGGTGCGTAAAGCTATTAGATATAATAACTGTTTGCATTTATTGGTCATTGCAGAAGTATTCCGTTTGGTCCAATGTTCAAATTGTAATATATTCTTCACGACTAACAGGTTGTGTGTTAAGTGCATCAAAGTGTAGTCTACATTATGAAAATATCCACAGTTCAAACCAGTTTTTTTAGGGGAAGCATGTCGGCCACGTGATATTGATCCTCTTTGTCCTTTATATACCAATTTTAAGAAAAAACTGTTTTTGATTATCAAACGGTGAATGCTTTTGTCCGAGCTGTGCTTTTTGAAATGGGTCCACGAGTGTGGTGATTTTCTCCTGCTTGCAAATCTGTATATATAATATTGTAGCCCTGGTTCAGAATCGACATCATTACACCCCGGACAAACCCATAGGATCCTAGTTCCTCCAGCAAATGCCGAAGGATATGAATGCTGATTGTTCCTATATCGTGCTGGTTGTATACATTGCCTGTCCCATATTCTCATACATCGATCTCTGCTAGTGTTACACTTAATGCCAGATTCCAGCAGTCCGGAAGTGTTATGCTTTCTTGTCACCAAACGGTTTGTGCGCTCTCATGTCCACTCCGGCAGGATTGCATTACATTCCTGTGCGAGTGGTATTTTGTTATTTCTCTCTCAACATAATGGATGTCCAACCACGTAGTTCCCGTTGAGTGGATATGCGATTCATCTTACATGATTAGGTCAATTTACAGAAAACATATGCACTAGATACATTACATAATAAAAGTGTGTGCGCCCCTTG
This sequence comes from Oreohelix idahoensis, assembly GCA_024509875.1. NCBI lineage: Eukaryota > Metazoa > Mollusca > Gastropoda > Stylommatophora > Oreohelicidae > Oreohelix > Oreohelix idahoensis. Next base: position 16,376 of record JAMPIV010013219.1, read on the forward strand.
GGGTCGATACACAAAAGAAAAAAGTAAAAACCTCCCAAAATGGAATACATGAACATGCAATGTTTATGCCATTATAATACATGGTGGCTGTACTTTTGGACAGAATTCTGTTACTGGTTGATGGTTAACATTTCTAGACTGCCGTGCAAGTTCTAACTAACTACACAATATGCATATCATACTTCCACATCCAACCACGAGAAGTTTCTCTCACAAAGTAATGAATGACTACCTCTTATAATTCAGTCTTAATTGCGAATACGCGTCACTAGTCTGGCTTATGTAAAGAAGTTACACCCCTGGATTCCCCCCCCCCCCCAAAAAAAAAATAACAGCATAAGCTTACCAGTTAACCCATTGTAAGCACTGTACAAGACTATGAAGTTCTTTGCCGATTAAGTATCTGTTAGTACAGGTTTACCATTTACCCCATTATAAACGCTAAAACTAGGAGATACCTAGCAGATTAAACATCTGTTAATTTAGGCTGAAGACGGCGCTACATTATCACTGAATTAATTTACTGAGAAGAAATCACCGAAAAATTAATTCACGTCACACTGCTATCAGTTATATATATTAAAGCTAACATGTATTATATTACATAATGTCAACGCACCTCAAGGTGCCGAGAATTAGGCGACACCAAGTCTAGTCTTGTGCCCACAATTGCTTGTCTCATTTGGCCATCTACGGGCAGGTAAAATGTACGAGTGTACTGAATGAGCAATCTTGTCAAGATTTATAATCTAAAAAGTGACGCTGACCTACCCATCTGCTAGCGCGTACTCACGCAGGTGTTCTGCTTATAGCGTTACTTCGAGTAAAATAAACATTATTTTAGACTCTCCATCAAAAGGCAAAGAGACCCGAAAAGTTCCTTGAATAAGACATAACATTACCTTCCCTTAATCACTGTCAGAAAACGGCGGCTATCAAGGGCCGATATAAAAGTACAAAAGAACGCGGGTTTCTCTCCCCTGAACGGAGAAGTACAGAGTTACCCTGCTATCAAAGGGCAGCTACGCCGCGCCGGCCGTTCCACTGAATCCCTAAGTAAGACGCGGCTCAGGTCTCAAAGAATCTAAGTATATTAACTAATAAGACGGTATTGAATCAGTATTACAAATAACAGTTCACATAAAACAGGGACGTTTCGGGTTTTACCTATCGTCAGCCACAAACAGGTGACAAAAACAAGAATTACATATAGGTCTAGGTACTACAAAAACATACGATGATAAGAAACAATACAAAATGAGCGATACAAGCAGATGGAAAAAGTACAATGATAATATAAGAAAATCGAAAAACCTAACAACAATACCAAAGCAAGAAAGTAAATAATAAACGAAACGAAAAAAAAGAGAATGAACAGAACTTCGGAACAAGTCACTAAGCTAGAACGGAATATGCTTGGAATACACAAGACTGTAGTAATCTCTCCAAGAAATCTCGAAGGAAGTGACGTATAAGATGGCGACAAATTTTAAAGAGATACAAAAGGATATGAAACGAACCAAAACCAAAACATAAGAAGATAGATCGAAAAAACAACGAATAAAGAAGAATGAAAAATAGAGAAAAGCTACCAGAATTTATGCAAAATGATGTTGAATATTGAGGCCTTGAGGACATAAAACGGCCAGTTGAAAAATAAGACGATTCTCTAACGAAAAGCTAGTCCGGTCATCCCCGACACATGAACGGAGGGCCGTGACATGGATATCGGATTTACCTGAATGATCAGGCCTATTGAAATGAAGGGCCACCGGTAAATGTTTGCCATGATCGATGTCATTCAAGTGCTCACGAAACCTGTCTGCCAAACGCCTGCCAGTTTCACCAATATAGGTAATACCACACCTCTTGCAGATGATGGCATAAATCAGGTTTCTGGATTCGCACGTGAAAGACTCTCTAATGATAAATTTTCCTTTCGGAAAAGTGACTGTCTGAGTTTGGAGTACAAACGGACAGCTCTTACATATACGGCGTTGGCACGGTTTAGTACCAAAGTATGAAGGGCTACTATGTCGCAGGCGACTGTGTACAAGAATATCCCTAAAATTCCTCTCCCTACGATATTCCACCAAAGGCGTATCACGAAACAACTCTCTGGTATCAGGATCAAAGTGGAGAATAGGCAAATGTCGAAACAGAATTCTCTTCACCGCCAGACAGTGAGGATGGAAAGTTAGAACCAGTTTGAGTCTGTCAGATTGGACAGAAGGTTTAGTAGTGAGTGCAGTCTGACGAGTGACGCGTGTGATACGATAAAGAGCATCAGATAAAACATGTTCTCGATAAAGACGTTGGCGAAAGAACTCGAGCATCTCTTGAGCTCGCTGATGGAAATCATCGTCATCGTGACATAACCGACGCAAGCGAAGAAGTTGAGAAAAGGGAATAGAATTTTTACAACTAAGAGGATACGATGAAGTATAAAGAAGGAAACCGTGAGCGTCAGTAATAATAATAATAAAAAGACGTTTTAAGACCAGTAGGGCTAATAGTCACAGTGATGTCAGGAAGTTCACTGAAGTCGTAGAAATTTCCAGTGCTCTCCAGGTTGTTCGTTGTGACGCCACTCCTGAATTTAGTCTCCTGCACATTATTTAGGCCCAACGTTCTTCCTTCTCGGTAAAATTATTGGTTCTTCTGAGTGTTTCTTTTGGTCTTCCTTTTTTCCTCTTACCCTCAGGAACCCAAGTGAGCGCCTGTAGTGGTATTCTGATTTGTTTTTGCATTCGTAGGACAATAAAACCGATATATGACCATCGTCTTTTCCTTATATAGTCGGAGACATATTTCTGCCTAGAGTCTTCTCTTATTTGTCGATTAGTCTTGAATTCTTTCCAACTGATGTTCATGAGAGTTTTTCTAAGACATTTGTTCTCGAATGTATTCAGCTTGTTCTCCAATGATTTTGTTATTTTCCAACTCTCACAGCCGTATTTATGCACCTTAACACTGAGATAACATTTGAATTAAACAGACGAAGCTTTGGTATGTATATCAATGACAATCGTAATTTCCAAATGTTAGATAATCTATTGAAGGCGCTAGCTGCCAAAGCAATTCTAGTATGGATTTCTCTTGTTGTGTCACCATCCTGAGTCATTTTACTGCCTAAATAATTGAAACTTTCAACTTTCTGTAGTTTTTCCCCGTTCAAGATGATATCAAAGGTCTCGTTAGAAAAGTTCATAGCTTTAGTTTTAGAGGCATTTATTTGGAGACCAATTTTAACCGAGAGATGACACAAATTATTATTGCTTCTTGGGATTGTCTTGGTGTTGAACTTAAGAATGCTACATCATCTGCGAAATCCAGGTCCCCCAGGAATTTTCCATTTGTCCATTTTATACCCAATTGTTCATTGTGGGTATAGTTTCTCATAACCCAATCAATAGATATTCCAAAAAGTACCGTGGATGCACGTTTATAATGAGGGCCAGAAACGAAAATCAAAACCCGACACGCCTCGGGGGGAGGTCTGAGCGGGGAATGATAGGGCTACTGCATCAATATAAAAATGTAAAGAAACGAAAGTACATATAGCCGGCAAGAAAACTGAAAAATAGAAGAGTAAAGAAAATGGGACGGATTGGAAAATACAAATTATCCGTCAAATCGTCACAAATTCTACTGAGTAAATCAGGGTGGGGGCTTGAACGAGCTGAAATTAATAATTGCTTAATTCTTCATAAAAGGCGGCGGATCAGATGTAAGTTAAAAATTGCCTTTACCAAAGCAGCATTGTTCTCGACTTCTGAAATATCTTATGAAGACTCCCTCTCCCTTGAGATAGAAGCATCATTATCCTTCTATCTACAACTCTGCCAAGAGTAATCTTGTGCGAAGGTAGACGCCTTTGAAGACCCATATTAGATACTCTTAAGTTTTGGCCATCGTAACTATGATAAAGACCTTCATCTACAAATATTCAAAGTGGCCCATAGATAAACAGGCAAGCGTAACTAATACTCTAAATCATTTGCCTGTCCAAATGTGCATAAAAACCATATATTTTCTCATATCCATTCTATATTTTTCATCTTTGTTTTCTTTTTGTGAGTGGCTGATGAAAGGTAAACCCGAAACGGGCTGCGTTTAAGTGTATTTTCTCATTTGTAAAAGCTAATGTACCGAGTTCGAAACACGGTGGCGTCATAATCTTGTCTACCTAGCTGTAAATGTGTACCTGACTCTGCTCTTGAGTTGGGGAAGGAAAAGACAGCAAGGAAGAGAACTGGTCACCCCACCTCTCGAAGCTGGGCTTAGTATATTGAAATCTCTGTCACATTACTCCTCCACACAAGTATCTTCTATGGGACTGCCTTTACCTTTGAAAATTGACCCCAAAGCGAGTTTTTAAAAATTAAATTCCACTTAAAAAATATACTTTCAAATCAAGAAGGCAGATTGGTTGACCAAAAACAAATCTGAAAATACTATAATTGGAATTCAGAAATACAAATTGTGTCAGTGGGACAAAGCAAAGCTGAAAACAATAGGCCTACCAGGGTTAGCCTAACCAATTTTATGCACCTTAGGTCACAAAAGAAATCCCATGTAGAAGGAAGGCTTACCAAGACTACTATCAAAATATGGAGAGATAAAGCACCAGAAGGAAGTAAGATCATCATGGACAAAGGTACCAGGATCCCCTTGTCTCATAAACAAAGTAAGATTCACGTTTCTGTAAAAGACTGTATTATTACCCGCTTTCACAAGAAAAAGGTGCATTTCTTAAGAAAAACATTGAGAGGCCCTGTTAATGACCTAAATGTAATCCTAACATTGAATTATATTACGTTACGCCAAACAACCACGAACACCTTGGACTCAAGTAGAAAAGGATAGCGAGAAGGGAGAGGCAGAAAGCCGAACACTAAACACACTTCGCGCGATACACAAATGCTGCCATCACGCGTGTAAGACTACATGCACTAACTTTTTTTTTCAGACGGAGACGTGATGCACATTACCCTCCCAGAGTCAATAAATCATAAAAAAGTATTAGGAAAGCAATAGATGGGTTTATAAATCATAAGAGTACCCAGAAGCACTCTTCGGAGATGGAGGTCCAGTCTTGTTTATATTTTGCCGAAACGCAGAAAGATATCATCAAAGAATTTTTTACTTAGGTCTTGTGACAAAGTATGTAAAACACTTACGAGCAGGAAGAATTATAACCATTTGCTCTGGCGTATCATTTCAACATTTTTTTTTATAACGTGTTTTGAAGAAAAGGTGTGTCTTATGAAATATTACCATGTAAAAGCTCCAAATCGATTGGAGCGCAACAAATGAAAGCCTAACCACGATTGGTCGGACTTTAATTACTATCTTTCGTTGTCCAGGGAACGGGGAAAGGGTAACATTTTTTTCAAACACTTGTCGGGGGGAGGCTCATTGGCCAGTCTCGCTGAATGATACACACTGGAGCGTTAGTTCGAAAAACTTGTAAAATAAGCTTGACAAAGTACATATCAGTGCGTTGAAGAAAACTTAAATTTAGAAATAAAAGCCTGGAACATAAGCAGATGGGAATTTGTGCCAGTAATTGTGCCAGAATTCATTGCTAATCAACGTATCTGGGTTTATTTCCATGAAATTGTGGTAAGCTTGAACCATTCAGTATCTTTTAATGAAAATTGCTTGAATTCTTCATAAAATGCCTGGATATAGATGTAAGTGGCAAACGTGAGGTAAAAATATTGCCTCCAGACCTGAAGCAGCATTGTTCGGACTTCTGAAATATCTTATGAAGACTGGCCCTACTCCCTTGATGATAGAACATCATTATCCTTAATGCTACAACTCTGCCAAGAGTAACCATTAAGAAGGGTGTAGAAGGTAGACGCCTTTGAAGCTGACAGTTGGCCATATTAGATACTCAGTTGTTTGTGCAATGTGTTGTGATCAGTGTAAAAAGGAAGTATAAGTTAGTTATGAAGTAGAAGGTACATCCTTCTTGATTTCAGGGACAGTGGTCTTGATGGTACTGAGCAGCACCTGGTCAGAGCTTTGCTGAATCCAGTGTCGGACAGCATACTCCTTGGTCCTTTTAGTTATCAGTGAGGTGTCTCCAGAGCCCAGAGGAGAATTCGAGCAGAGGAGTCCTTTCCTGCCGCCATCACGCCAGATAAGCGAATTGGCCAGCTGAGCTCAACATTATGTCCCCTCATCTTGAAATGACTTTGTAAAATTAACATTAAGAGTGGAAATTAATTGTCTTAATATCAGGAACTGAGAACATCTCCAATACTAGTTTCCTTAAGACAAACTATTGAAGTCATGATGACAACTACCAACAGAGCTTGAACAAAACAAAACCAGTATTACCTCATACTACTATTACACAACTGACACACATAGGATATTTTTAATAATATATGTCACTACCAGATTCATATTAATACATTCTGTACATAACTTGTAATTAACATTGATTGTGATTCCTGGTTCCTTTGTCTTTGAATCAGGACACACATATGCCTTTATGATAGAAATTTTTAAATTTGTTACTTAAAAAGTTACGTCAAAAGTCAAGGGCCACTCCTGTTAAGATATTCTCATAGAGTGTTATATGTATATGAGTGTCACAGTGTTGTCAAGAGTAGTGGATTAAATTAAATTGTTTATCTGTCTGTTGTTGTGACTTACACTTCACCATACTCATACCCTAGACACATAACGTAGCATCACACTATTCCAGAATAATTCTGACTGAGATATAGAGATATGTGGTAGCAAGTAAGGTTATCTATAATACACTACTCTTAATAGATATAGATACCTTCACAGCTGATCTCAGTCAGTACACTAAGTCCCCTATAAATATTTATAACATCCCACTTCACCACAGTCACCCACCTTTTCAAAAGTCACACAATAGATATTGGACAAATAGACAGTTCAAAATCGGGTATGACCACCGTTTGCAGCAAGGCATTCAAGACAGCGTAGACGCATCGAGTCCACAAGGGTCCGAAGAATATCCTGAGGAACAGCTTACCATTCCTGAAGCAGAAATGCAGTCAGCTGTGCAACATCCATTGGCATGGGATGATTTGTTGACAATCTTCGACCAAGGACATCCCAGAGGTGCTCAATCGGAGAAAGGTCAGGTGAATGAGCTGGCCACGCCATCCTGATGATCCCATGTTGCCGAATAAACTCATTCACCACACGAGCTCGATGGGGTCGAGCGTTATCATCTTGGAGGATGGCGCTACCACCTATGGCCTCCAGAGCAGGCTGAACAATTGGTCTCATGATTTCGTTCTGGTATCTTGGGCCGGTCAAGTTGCCTTGGATGATGTAGAGTGGGGTCCTGCCGTGTCTGTAGAAGCCTTCCCAGACCATGACAGAACCCCTACCATAACGATCCACCTCTCGAATTGTTTCATCAGTAAATCGCTCTCCTGGTCGTCTCCAAACTCAAATCCTGCCATGATTGAATGACACAGTGAAGCGAGATTCATCAGTGAAAAGAACTTGACTCCATTGTTGCCTTGTCCATCGGATGTGCTCGCAACACCAAGCAACACGGGCTCTGCGATGAGCAGGAGTAAGAGGGATTCTGACTGCAGGACGTCGAGCAGCCAGTCCAAATTCATGTAAACGTCTGCGAATGGTGCTTTGACTGACATTAACGTTTACAGTTTGTCTCAGCTGACATCTTAGAGTGGAACAAGTCACTGTTCGATGGCGCAGGGCTGACAATAAAAGGTCCCGGTTATCATGTCTATTGGTGCATCTAGGGCGTCCTGGCCGGTGGCGATCCTCCACACTTCCTGTGGCCTGAAATCTCTCCAAAATTCTTTGGATAGTAGAGTGTGACACTGCAAGCCGTCTAGCAACCTCACGGACAGATAAACCACTTTTAACCCACGCTATAGCCCTAATTCTTTGTAAGGTGTCAAGACTTCTTCTCGGTGGCATGGTTTTTGCAAGTGATGAAACTACCCTAAGTCTGCTGATTGTAAAACAAATTTAAAGTGAACTCTGTTCACGAAAAGTCGCCATTGCACGTGGAATGTCAATCAGCATGATTACTTCACCTGTTTGGTTGTACGGAAGTTTGAAAAAACAGATTAAAAATGTGAATTTATGGTCAGCAAACCAAATTGCACGTGATCACCATGGTTGTCGGTGAGTTGTTTTTATGCTTAACGTGCATAGAGGACTGTCAGAGGAAGATATTGCACCCATTTTTACCAAAAACTTCCTTCATTTAATCATTCTGTGCGCTTATATAAAAGTGTATTGAAAATAATAGGGTGGCCCTTGACTTTTGACGAATAGTATACTAAAGATACTCATCTGATCTTAAGATATTCGTATGTGTTAAGTGTTACAAACGTTATGATGCAACAGTTAGTTCCTGTTTGTGCGACATATTTACAACGCGACACTCGTAACTTTTATTCCTGTAGGCTACGACTTGGGTTACAACTTAAGATCTTAGCCTGAGTGAACGGATTTCGTCCTGTCGTGCTTGTTACGAGGTAGCTCTCAGAAACTTTTAGTACAATCTTATATAGTATTATATAAATTGGTTATGCGCAGCCAGGATTACTTTCCCAAATCATCTTTGTTATTAGAGTTTATATGTATTTTTTTAATCGCTTTTATTTAAATCACCTGTGCTTTGTATTTTTGTCGCGTCTCAAATATTTGACTCTCAAAATCTCTATGCTCCACTCATAATAGAGAGCCGAAACTGTGACTAGCACTTATCCAGACGTTTTATATATTAACTAAAATATTAAAGATAGGGTTTTAAAGTAAGGGAGATAATAAACTGCGAATATAGATTGCGTTTTATATTTAAAGGACCGGGCGTCGGATGTTGCATGTTAATATGCCGATGAAATCAATTTGATTTTTAAAACAGCTAGGTCAGCGAGTGTTTTATTTTAAACACACCTCTAGTAATGATAACTTTCTCGCGAGCTTTGCATTGATTAAAGAATGAATTTTACTGGGTTGAGGTGACAACGATTCTGAACTACTAACATAAAACAAGTAAAATTTTCTTTTTAAAGTAATTTTAATGGGTATTTATAAAAAATATTTTATGATTGTGATCAAGTGCATTTAAAATCTGAAAATAATTAGCTATACATTCTATTGCAAAGAATAAAAGTTATCATTAATTAATTATCTACCATGTTGCTCTGGCATGTATTTTTTTTTTTTTTTTAAATAAAAGACGAAAAATTACTGATTAATAATGTTTAACCATCATCCTTTTTAATGCAATAGAATATTTAGAACATTTATTTTTTTTATTTTTGTTAATGCATGTCGTAATTGTTATTGTTGTTGATAAGAATCGACATCACTGCACTCCGGGCAAACCCAGAGGTGCTCAATCTCCCTCAGCAAATGTCGAAGGGAATGAATGCTAACAGTTCCTGTTGCACGCTGATTGTACATACGTCGGATGCATCCTCTCATACGTTCATTCCTGCCAGTCCCACGCCTAATGCCAAACTCCAGCAGTCTCAGCCGTGATGATTCATCGATTGCAGTGTCATTCTCTAACAGGACATCATTAATTGTCTTCATTATCTCTCCCTTATCCATATCCAAAAGCACCCACTGTAGGTGCTCGCGAAGCTAGTCTATCAGCTCTGTCATTGCCGCGTACCCCTGCATGACCAGGACAGTTGATCCACCCGTTCCTGAATATTTGAGGCTGCTATGGAGGTTTTCCATTCATGCCGTAGCCATCCATTTTTGATCTTCCGAAGCATGGACTGGGAGTCTGACACAATAACTGCTCTTGTCAATGAAGTTTTAGACAGCCGCCTTAAAGCAGCAGTAGCTGCCTCTACTTCCATTCTCATTCTGGAGGTTGTTGTCATTTAGGCACCGCTATGTTCAGCGACGGTCATGACCTTAATTCAAGCTGAGAAGCCCCATCCTGATGTTCCACCACGGACTACATACCCATCCGTGTAATGCATGTGGTAGCAATAACAAAACTGGATTCCTAAAACTTGTTATTTCATCCCCTTCACTCGTTCTTATTTATGTAGTGCGGTATACGTTCTACACAGTGGCGGTTCCAGGGGGTTGTCATTGGGGGTGCTGCACTGTTCATTCATTTCAAATACTATACATAATAGTCACAAATTGTGACCACCATGTGAAATATCAACCCAGACACAAATGATTAGTGTCTTATCTCATCTAAAATCTGTCAAGAAGTTCTGAAAAGTTATTTTAAAAGTTTACAGCAACTAGGAGTAATCATTGGCAGTCGTAGCAGCTTCCCGAGTTACAAATCGGTTACACAGACTTGTATGCACTATTTCTCGTGTTTAAAATTTTCATTGTAACTTCCCTTTAATTAGAGATAATTTACACGAGCTGCGATCCGTTGCAGCTCATGATAAAAGATTCAAACCAATCGTAATTCGTCTCTAGCTGTGTGTATGACAAGCATTCGCTTATAAGAGGTCAAGGTCACTTGAGCTGAAATCGTTCGCAGCACATACGGTGTTAGATAATTTTTTTTTTTTTTAATTTAACCCCTCCGGTGTAACCTCAATTTCTTGGTCTGTCCGTATTATGTATTATAATGTAGTAGAGACAGCAGTATGCAGTCCTTTTCTTTGGGAGTGCTGCAGCTCTACCGCTCATTAAAGAAAGCCGCCACTGGTTCTACAGCAAGGTTTCTTAATCTTGTTTATGTGCCGTGGACCCGTTTGATAATCCGGTGAAGGCTATGCGCCCCAATGACTGCCCGTTGAAGGATATGGGCTCTTTCTTAAAGTAAATGCATAATTTAAAATGTTACATTCAAACAATACATTTTATTGCACAGAACAGTCGTTAAGAAACCTTGTTCTGAAGGTTTAAGGTTAGCAAGGACATGGATATGCCAGTTTCACACATTCACAGGCACTGAGTACCGGGGATAATCTGGCGTTCTGGCACAATGCTATAGCCCAACATAACGCATAAATAACACAGCAAAATAATAGTCGACATGCTGAAGAAAAAATCGGTTCATTTTCATTCATTTTCTTTTTCACATCTTGCGACCTGTAGTCGACCACAAGGCGTAAATGACATCGTGGAGTCAGAGTGGCTAAGAAGTATGGAGCCCGTCGCTAATTCTGAAGGCATCGGGTTCGATCTCAGTATAGGGAATATAATTGATGGAAATTTTGTCAAAGTCAGTGATTCCTAATGATGTCATACTCCCCCTCCCCTACCCCCCAGAGCTCCTGGGTAGTGTCATCGGTTGCCTAACCTTCTCGGGTAAGTGCGAAAAAAATAGGAGGTCGTGTGTGCAAGTTGCACACGTTAAAAATCCCTCGGCAGTTGGAAATCGTAAAGAGTAGGCCATACGGTCGCTGGTATGGGAAAATTTAAAAATTATGAAACCTACAAGTATCAATTTAGCCATTAGACTAGCTAAGATTAGAATTAGATTATGCAGTTGCTTCCAGTTTGTCTTTTATGTGCATACTTCGTCGTTCCTCTTATACCGTGGGGTGTAGAGGTTTACCAGAAAGAGCACTATACTATACTATCGGCTGTCTTCCTCCAGGCCTAGTTCTCGGTCCTTCAGAGAATGACTAATATTGTCCTCCCAAAGAAATCTGGTTCGCCCTGGAGGTCCGGATCCCATGCTCTTGGTTTCTCATATTTGTCGTGGTATCCGATCTCCTCCAAATTCTTTAAACGTGGCCAACCATCGTAATTGGGACTGTTCTACTCGGGTCTGGAACGGCTGGGTTTTACTGTCTTGTATGTCAATATAACAACCTGGTTTTAATAAAGTGGGTTCATCTAGAAAGTGCACCAAGCACAGATGGATCTTGCTTGCAGGCTTAGTGGGACGTATCCCACCTCAAAACAGCGAATCAAAACTCGGAGTTTAACGGCAAATAAAAATCACTGTCGGATTGAGTAGTACATCAAGCTTTTGACTTGTCTTTGATCCACTGTCACTGAGCGTCAGCTCTTGTTGAATAAGCTTTTAATATATGCTTATAAATATAAGCCAGTCGTCCAAAACTGAAGACGTATTCTCTAGTAAGAGGTGGTGATTCTTAATATGCATGCAGCGACGAGTAATCTGCCCGTTAGTTAAAAAAAAAAAAAGAAGAAGAAGAAGAAGAAAGAAATATTTGTTGTTTCTTGAGTTTACCTTTTCATTTCCGAGTAGAAATGATATTTAATGCTTCATAGTATGGGAGGCAATAATGTTATGTCAGAAGAAAACATCAGTGATCTCCCTTATAAGTTCATAAATTGTCTAAATCACTGTTGTAGGCCCTCGTGACGTCATCAAATTCTTATTCAAAGTCTTTGTGCACGAAAGCAGACTTCGTCGCAGATTTAAAAAACAAAATAGTTTTGCCTCAGTTTGGTGAAGCACGCCGATTTCAACTTAAGACACCAAGTCCGTCGGTTATATTAATTCACTTGCCCAAATAAAAAAGATCTTGTGGTCTGGATCTAAAACAATTGTAAAAATTATTGCACAGGTGGGTCGTGTTACCCCATGCAAAGATACGAGATTTAAATTCTATTACAACACAGTCCGTTCAATTGACAAAACCTCAGTTTTACAGATTCTGGATTATCCGGTATTGCATTAACCGGGATCTTTTTCTTCTTCCTTCATGTACCACGCCTAGTGGCGTAGGAGATCATGTCGCTCCACAACTTCCTGTCTCCAGTACTATTTATCAATTCTGCGGTTGATTTTTTTCCATGTTACGATGTCAAACTGTCCAGAATTTGCTCTCTTTGTCTTCCCCTATCTCTTTTTCCTCCAATCTTACCTGTCGTTACGATATATTCCAGCTTTTTAATTGGGATGTCAAACCAAATTAACATATAAAATACAAAAACATAGAAACAAAATAATTTAGAAAAAAAATGATGACCACTGAAAAAGTGCAGTAGACGATAGTGCGGAGGAGTGAATAGAGATAAGACCTACATTTACCTGATCGTGAAGTAGTACATAACAAAGATAGTGTGCGACATATCACTGCTGATGGAGAACCAACAGATGCCGCTGATTTGGACAAGGAAGAGGACAGTCTCACACCAGAGTAAAGAATCAGTCAAAGTGTTGCTTTAACTCACGAAAAAACCCTGATAGATAATTTGGAGCAACATCGCGACAGCACCTTTGTTGATAAACTATAGCTGAGAAATCTGCGTAGCATTCGTGGAGGCATATCTGGAATCATCCATATATGACCACCAGCTAGGCACAATGCTACAATATACATCTGTGGAAGTGAACCTCTGTCTGTGAGGCTAATTACACCCTCATTGACTCTTGAAATCATACACACACTTCAAGGGATTCCCCCTGTGGTGAAACTTGTTGAGAACCCAGCATTGCACACTAAGCTTTGAGAACTCACTTGAGCCTGTGGTGGGTTTTGATGTTATGAATTGTTGTTATGTATTATTATTGTATTAAATGAGATCAGCTATGAAGGTCCCTGAATTTAACAAATAGTATTTTAACTTTCCAGAGTACCTTTCCGCTACCACCTTTTTGATCTCATTCAAAATTAATCTATATTATTATTATTAAAATGACTTCGTGTAGTGTCTAGGGTTATGAAGGTAGGGTGTAATGTGCAATAACCAACAAACATACAAACAAATAGTGTATTATTCACAACCACCAACAGTGATACAACAATAACATACAAACGACACTTTAGAAGGCTTTCTTAATTAAGACAGTGGTTGAAATTTGTGTAAATATAATTTTGTCCAATTTATTATCCTGATTCTAATTTATTTTGAACCAGGACTGACAATCAAAAGTGAAATCAAAAGAATCATTTACAACATTCCAATAACACAGTGGATCTTCTGTCCATACATACAATATTATTCTAATATAAGTGTGTAGTTGTAGTCTTCTACTTTGAGGTAATACTGGTAATACCATAGATTGTTGGTTAAAATCACTCCCTTTAAGTTATGTCTGTTTTCGTTTGTCACTTGTGGAAATATTAATACTAGGCACAGTTTTCTTTAATAGCACTTTCTAATTCTTTTAAGTTCTTTCAAGTTGAGCTGCCAGGTGCCGAACAAGAACTTATCTTGGCAGGAGAATACAGGTAGAACGTTTCCTCTGCTCGCTTGATAATCTTTTCCACCTTTTTGATAGGCAATGGCCACTAGCATGGGCTCGAAGTACACAGATAGGGTCCTGAATCAAGCAGTTCTCAGGCGTTTGGTACTACATTAACGTCAGGACCCTGAAATGTGAAGGTTATGCATCCTTCTTTATACCTAGTATACTATACTATTCCACATTTAAGTACAGGTACATTACAAACAAACGAAAAGGGTCATAGCTTTATACCAACCTATGCCACCATTATCTTTTGATGTGACAATGTACACCAGTATTCCTCTCCCCTAATAGTTACAACGCCACTGCAATTCCAGCTGTCATCTTTTCCATATAATAGGATAGGTGTTATGCTCCTTGATGACAGTCATACATATTTTCTTGTAGTTTTACACCTCTCTGACATTCTATCACATGGTGGATCAATCTCTAAGCTTTGCCTACTGGTTGCTACAGACCCACTCACTTACAGACATATATTATTATTTCACATTCAATTTTTATTTTAGATACATGTTAATAAAGTCAATCTTACCACATTTATTCAATGAAATACACAGTGAAGGATGACTGGCACACTTTTGATCTGCCTTCTGTCCAGGCTTTTGAGAAATATGGTTTTCACTGCACAAGCCTGCTCTCATCGCTATGTGTCAAAATTTTGTTAGAAAATGGCGTCCCCAACTAATGCTTTTTCCCCAATATCAACTACCCTGGCCAATGATTACCCTTATTTCATTTGTAAACAAAGTCATTCAAAAATACAATTCAATTTTCTACTACGTTACTCGGGTGATATATGTTTAGTACGAGGTCAGCCAATAATATTTCGTCTCACTTCAAATTCCACCAAATCCCCTTCAGCGTACCATCTTAGCCTAGCTTTCATCTAATTTTTTCCCAAAAAATATGCGATCCAATCTAAGCAGATATGACTTGACCTGACAGTATCTCTGATTCTCTATGTATTGTTTATCAATATTTGATTATTTAATGGACTATTTAGATAACTAACAACATATTCTTGGTCAGCAAGTCTTCAGGTACACGAATATACGATTTTTATGGGGCTAAATGGCTTGGTTCAAAATTCTATCTTTTTTTCTACCGTAGTTGTTGATTTTTAAACTACCTCCTGTTCAATTCTTTTCTCATGTACTTACGAGATAAATACGAGAGTCTCTCGTAACACGTCTAGAATTACGTCATTCACAATAAGAGCTAAACGTGTTTCCATGACCGTAGTGTCCACATTTCTAACTTTTTCCTCGTATTGGGGAAACCCCTAAGGCAAAGCGTGCAAGTTGGTTGTAGATTTAGAACCAATTTGAGACGTGATTTGCGGTGTGTTATCCAGCCTTGCCCCTCCTGTCCCCCAAATGCAGTTAGGCTATGGACCCAGTGATAGGCAGGGGAAGCTGAGAAGTAGTTATGTGCAGGACATGACAATTCCTTGGGACAGCCCAGAACCAGAGCACAGTATTTTAGCTCTGCATGATTGGAGGGCACAGTATGCCACATGCTTCTTCCTTCTAGCTTGGGACCAGATGTGACGATCCTTTAAATTCAAACCAAGCTGGAGAAACTGGAGCTCATTACTTTAACCAGTGTTCGACCGTCTGAGAATAAAACACGCATATTATACGTATTTTATGGCAAAACATAAAATACGCGTATAATACGTTATTGTACGTTAAATTAATATGCGTAAGTTTGACATGGGGCGCTTTCCATAGGTATAGCGTGAAATGGTCGCAGCAGATAAGTTTATATGCCCATTTCTTAAATGAAAAGTCTTGTTGTTTCTGTTATTTGAGCTCAATATTATGATAAAAATAAGTAAATTAAATTTAGTTTTAGCTGTCTAGCATCTGTGGGACAGCATAACATGTTTCAATTGCAAATAAATTGTCAGGTTTTGAAACATTTGACGAAGTGATGCAACGTATTTCAACGTACGGAAGTTTTGCCCATAAATAATACATATTTTATCATAAAAAATACAATACGTATCAAACATTTGGTCGAACATTGACTTCAACTCAGCACTTTTCGGAATGGCAGAAAAGTCACAGTAAAAGTCTGGATCTACAGTGAAGATAATATCAAAGAGTCTTGAACTTGGTATTGGCTGCAAAAGAGCGAGAAGCTCAGCAGCCCCAGTTAAACAACAAAAACAACAAACATCTGCGTAGCATAATTTGCCGAATCGTGAAATAAGAAAGAAAAGCAGATTTCTCTGGTCACGTATATAAATAATAGAGTAAGTTCTTTTATTTGCGAATGGTTCGATTTCCTTCAATATGCGTTCTTTGTTCTTTATAAAACAACTTGTAAACTTCTTTTAAATATTTCACATGGTAGGTGATTAACCGGTATTTAATTATCCGGGATTAAACTCTCCCCAAATAGTCCAGAAAAATCGAGAGTTTACTGTACTTTATATACGACAAAGGTCTAGTCTGGTCACCACTAAGTAATACCATTATATAGTAAAGGGACAAAACCAAGCCAGAATAATGAAGGGAGATCATTACTCGCTTTATCAAGTATAGCTGAAGAGACATGGGTTGTCTCTGCTGAACTTTGTTATTCTTCCATTCTGTATGAATGGAAGAAGTTGCACATATATAATATATATACATATATATTCGAATTTTGTAATAAATGTGGCAATATAAAATACACATGACGATGTATCAGTGCTGCAGCAGTTAGTAAAGTTCTATAATTTTACTCGGTAGAATGTTGCCAGTAAAAAGGTTCCACATCTGCTTGCTAGTTTGCATGGTATGAAAAATAAATAAGCATTAGTCATAATGGTTACGCAAAACTTTTCCCGAGTCACTGCTTCGTAGGCCCGGGAAAGTGGCACATTCCAACAGCATGTTACGGCAGTGGACGGGCCTCACAAATGAGTGTATCGGGCCATATGAGACCCGCTTGCCGCGTGTTTGACACCCCTGATGTTTATAGTTATATTTTTTCGACAGTTTCATTAAATAAACGGCATCTTCTCACCAGTAAAGACATGTTGATTCATGAAATGTTCAGCATGACGTAAGAGCAGTATTAACCAATTAATTAATTTAACTTTAATGTCTACATGCTGTTGGCAACGGATATCTATACAATAGAGGTAGAATCTTCCAAGAAAATACGGTCTTACGACACAGTTATCAATCAATCAACTAATACTGTTTAGCTCCCCAAAGGGCATAAATCTTCAACAAACACACGCCATGTGCTCCTGTCACGTGCCATGTGCTCCTGTCACGTGCCATCAGCTCAAATTGTTTCTGCGTCTTCCTCATCATTTTCATCTCTGTCTCCTTGTGTGTGGTTTTTGTTTTGTTTACGTCTGCCTGTCTTACACTGAGGATTCCAGAACACGAACTACCTTGTAATGCTATCAACAGGTTTCCTCAATAGTATTGGCACAGTTACATCATGTATTAATTAAAGGCCTATGATCTCTGAGAAGCTGACAAGTAAAGAAGGGTAGGGCATCGGAATGGCTAAGAGGTGTGAGATCGGCCTCGAATTCTAAAGGTACCGGGTTCGATTCCCAGTAGAAGGAACATAATTTATGGACATTTTTTGTTTTTAAATCAGTGGTCCTGATGATTTCATACTTCCCCTGGTCTCCTGGATAGTGAGATCGGATGCCTAGCCTTCTCGGATAAGGGCAAAAAAAAATGAAGCTGATTGTATATTTCTGTCATGAAGATGCCGGGCTGTCTCAGATTTCTGTAGTCGTCCTTCAAATAGGGTTCAATTCCCAGTTGAGGGAATATTATATATAGGAATCTTTTTTTCAGAACCAGTAGTCCTAATGATGCCATACTTTCCCCTGGTCTCCTGGGTAGTGAGATCGGACGCCTAGCCCTCTCGGAGAAGGGCGACAAAACAGGAGGTCCCGTGTGCAAGTTGCGCACGTTAAAAATCTTACAACAGTTGGAAATAGTAAAGAGTAGGCTATAAGGCCGTTGCCCTGGCAAAATGTAAAAATTAGAAATCTACCCGCCACAAAAATATTTATAGAAAGTATGATTCCTATATGCACTCATTGGGATTCTCGCCGGTGCTATGGAGTTCGTGCACTGTGCTGAGATCCTCCTTGTGTGATCTAAGGGAGGATTTCGGAGCACTATTGGAGTTATCTGTGTGCACTGAAGATAGTCTTTCAAACCAAACCAAATCAAAGAAGGTGAAATGTAACCAATATATGTTTAATCACCTTTACATTTCATCACTCTCATATTTCGATCCCAAGTTGAGGTGGGATTTTTTAGACCGGAAACGGCTTCGGGGTCGACCCAACTTCATGAATTGGGTACCAGAGCAACTCTGGGAAGGTTAAGGTGACCGACGTGATGCTGATCACATCACCCCTAGTGTGCCGATGGTCAAGAAATTATGGACCTAACACCATATTCTCATTATGCCTCAATGGGCGCGTTATGGGATCCTATACCTTTTACCTTTTTACATAGAATTTGCATGTGTGTTTGATCCTATTTAATGATAAATAAATCGAGGATTCCTCAGCAAATGAGAAATTGGCAAGAAGACGAAGATGGCTGTATACCGCTCCACATATGTACCAGTCTTGACATATGGATGCGAGACATGGGCAATGACTACAACCCACAAAAGCCAGCTCCAAACCTCAGAAATGAGGTATTTGAGGAAGGTGGCTGAAGTAACACGAGGAGACCTGGTCCGCTACCAGACGATACGTCATGTCCTCAAAACCCAGCCCCTGCAGACAGATGTGGAACTGTCCCAACGACGATGGTTTCATCATGTATGCAGAATGGAACAAGATCGGCGACCACAACAAATATGTGAAACCAAGAGCGGGACCAAAAGATGCAGCAATAGAGAATGCAGTCAGCGACCCATAGCTTGACTGCTTGCATCAGAGTCAGCGAACCAGAGCTGACTAAGACCGTACTCCACCTCCACGTGGTCGTCCTGGAAACAGTCTGCAGCAGTGCAGTCTGGCTGAGCGAGTACGGATCGCAATGGGAAGGCAAACCCGGTCCCTATAAAATGCCGTGCTGAAGTCGGATGTGTCGATCGAAAGGTGCAGATATCACAGCTACGGCGTAAACTGACAAAACGCAACCACCGTCCTTTTCAGGGTGAACGAGGAAGAAGAAGAAGAAACCAAGAGCCAGGGATTCAGACTTCCAGGACGACCCAGAGTTCAATGGGAGGACCACATTAGACGATCTCTGAAGGACCGAGGACTAGATTGGAACCAGGCCAGGAGGAAGACAGCCGACAGGATACTGTGGCGTTATCTCTAGAAACCTCTAAACCCCAGGGTAGAACAGGAACGACTAAGTAAGTAACTAAGTTTGATCGTATTTAACATATTGACACCTGACACTAAAAGCACAATGCCACCTCTTACTTAACGATGTTTTTCATTTTCCCTATTGCTCCTTATATAGCATACAGCGACCTTACAGCTGGTCCTCTGGCAGGAAGCTTTCATCAAGCATTTACATGCTCCTACAGAGGCGATTTCTGTAACAATGTGTTTTATATGATGATGCGGTTGTCAGCCTATGCACAATCTCATATTAGTCGCCTTGTACGATATGGCTGAAGCAAGCACTAGTCCTTTTATTTTTCTTGTTATCTTCAAAGATCCACCGGGAATTACAGAGGAAACTCAGTAATTAGCAACATATAATGCCCGTGAGTAACACTGAGTAATACTGATCTAACATCCAAACTTACATTATGTTCACTATATGTGATATATTTGTAATTGTTGCGCAACTTTCATCTGAACAGTCAGCATGCTGAAGTCATTGGGCGTCTTCGTGTCTTGTCTAGTGTGTGCAAGCTATGGGCACCTGTGTGTATTAAGTCCGCCTCAAAGGGGATCCATGCTAGGCATCAACACGATAAGTGAGTACGGACAGATACTTTGTGAATACATTAACGCGTATTATATAATTGCTGAGCTGATGTTATTCGAGCAATTGTATTTAGGATTATAGTAATAATAGCGATTATATTATTAACTAAAATTATAGTAATGTTCACATTTGTCTTTTAGTCTTTTCTAACAAGTCTCTTAGTACAAGTCTCCAGTTGAGTCGCAAGTCCCTAACAGTAGCTCTCAAGTCGAGTTCCAAGTTGAGTCTCATTTAGATCGAAAAACTGTTTGTAGTCACAATCGTATTTATTTTAAAAATCATACTTACGGTCGTATAGTAGGTCTATCTTTATCACTCTCTATCTTTTCCAACATCTTTCTTATTTTATTTTCTCCCACATTTTGCTCTTTCATCGTGGTTAAAGTAATCTTTCTTAATCACGACTTGTATCTAAAGTGTAACTTTACACGCCTTTGATTTAATCCCCCAACCTTGAGTTATCTTGCGGAAAACACCTGGCCCCATCAAAATCTTGGGAAACCCACATGGCAACAGTAAGAATTCTTTTATACCTAATCCCCTGTTCAAACATACCCGAGTTGGGACAATGGCACTGGCGCTGCCGAGGGACAACAAAGGACACGCGTGACACGCAGAAAGCGACTAATAAATAGTGAGATTAAAAAGCACGCACGCAAGAATGACATGCGAAGCGGCAACAATAGACCTAAGACTTTGTAACAGGAGGAGGCGGGGGAATTTTTATAGTAGCCGGCTAATCTGTTTGTCTTGCAAACGGACAGGCAACGCGGACTGCGAAAAGCCTACCCAGTTGTGGCTAGTGACATTCGCTGTCAGGGTACGAAAGGCGTAAATGCGAAGCCACAATATGGAGGCCTAGCGATTGGTTTGTAGGCGGAGTTATACGTCACACATCCAATGTCGGAACACAGTGGTAACCAGAAATTTAGTATACCGCGAAGTTCGCCAGACCAATACGAAGTGTCCAATTTCGTGGTGCAGAAAACGTTTTCCGAGACCTTAGACTGAATAAACTTGTTCATTCCTGTGTGTATAATTAATTCATATCTGGGAAGTGTATAGTGTTCTTAAGGAGTTTGCGAAGGGAAAAGGAGGCCAACAGAAGTCTGAGTCTACACATTACGTGTTTGGCGTCTAACCGGAAGAAAGCTACTAAAGTGTACGTCCGGAGAGCAGACTTCGAAAAATAGGTCATCCTTCACTTCCTAAGTTAAAGGGAAGATTTTTCACCCACGTTTTAAACGGTGGATGAATAGCTATTTTATTCACATGCTTATCAAGTGCTCAGAAGTTGATTCTCATATTTGCATCAAGTTCAACTCACTCAATAGCGTATTCCCTGAGTCAAGAGTACATACTCCCAAGCGGAATCTCACAATTATAGCAAGTTCAACTTACTCCAAAACATATTTTATGAATCAAGATTTCATATTTACAAGTTGAGTAACAAATACAGCTAGCAAGTTCAACTCATTCCAAAGCATATTTTATGAATGAAGATTTCATATTTACAAGTTGAGTGACATACACAGCTAGCACGTTCAACTCACCCCAAAGCATATTTTATGAATCAAGATTTCATATTTACAAGTTGAGTGGCATATACAGCTAACAAGTTCAACTCACTCCAAAGCATATTTTATGAATCAAGATTTCATATTTACAAGTTGAGTGGCATATACAGCTAGCAAGTTCAATCACTCCAAAGCATATTTTATGAATCAAGAGTACAGACTCAAGTAGATGAGTCTACATACCAAGGTCATTTCGTGAAGAGATCTCCAGTCTAGCCAGTACCTTTCAGAGATTAGACAGCAAACATTTTCTTAAGGAAATTGTCAACGGTTTGTCAACGCTACAGAGATATTGACTAATATTGAAGGACTGTGCATCGTCATTGGTCTCATTAAGGTATCAGTTTGCATCAGTACGCCCTCGTCTTGAAGATAACCCACACAACGTACCATCCAACTAAATTGGACAGTCTATACACACCCGTGGAGGAGCATTAAGAGACACATAGACAGTGTAGATTGGACATTAGTGTGGTAACACTAAATATATCACATCATTACTTCACTCTTCACATCGTTTCATTCTCATGGTTAACTAACTACATTATTTCTATCTCATCTATGGATGTGTGTATGAATGGTCTTTCACCATCATCACTTTTTATTTCTCTACTAACCCTATATGTGTAAATATTTATTTACTAAACCTAATAACCGTGTGATCATTATCTAGTTCGTTAATATATCACTCGTGCTGTCGTTGTTAAGTATTTACATATAGGTAAAATTCTATATTTAGATGAGATTAGGGGCTCTTTCTTTCTTTCTTTACGGGATCTGAGGACAGAAGCTAAGGTCGTGGGGGAATTAGAACACTTTCCATAATTTACTAGATCACACTATCTAGTAGAAAAAGGATCCCGTTACACGCCCATTGAGGCATATTGGGAATATGGTGTTAGGCCCATATTTTCTTGACCATCGGCACACTAGGGGTGATGTGGTTAGCATCACGCCGGCCGCCTTAACCTTACAAGAAGTTGCTCTGGTACCCAATTGGGGCTGGGTCGACCCAGGAGCCGTTTGCAGCCTAAAAATATCCCACATCATCTGGGGATCGAACCTTTTTTTTTTTTTTTTCTAACCAACGGCACTCGAACTTTCCAGCTCTTTTTGGCCCAATGACATGTCATTGCGAGGCTGGGGGGTCAGTGGACTTTCCTTCCAACCCGGTCAGGAGCTTCGCTCCTTCCCATCCACACGGGATTTATGTGCAGGAGCCGTTCAGGTTATTCAGTCAAATTTCCAGTCGTAAACATTCCTTCAAACGCTGACGCCCGGGATCGAACCATAGACCACTGAGCTAGGAAGCCAGTGCACTAACCACTATGCTACCGCGGCTCCCTATCTAGTAGAAAGCATTCGCATTCTCTTCTTCTTGTCCATTTCTCTAATAGGTCTCTTTCTGTTTTAAGGGGAGGAGCTACCGTGAAATGCAATTTTTTTTATTAACCACGTGATTTCTGGAGACCTTCTTGATAACAGTCCATAGGTCATCGCCAGCGATAACTACTGTTGTAGTTGCACCAATATTAACTTACGACACATGCCACTAGAACTATTAATGGAAAATTATACGCTCTGTTTTTAGCATTTTATTTACTGACAGCTTTTATTTAATCAAAGAATATTCGTGATATTTTTACACAGAATTACACAGTAACGGTATTTATTTGTCATTATTACATTTTAGAAGTATTATCTCTATTCGTGGAGCTGGTTAAAATACAAATCACGAACAAGACAAGCGCCAGTGAAACAAGAGATGAGAAAAAAGACAAGAAGATAGACAAGAAACACATAGAGGAAACTTGTTGTTAGCTTTACATAGCAGTCCTCGTTCTGGAATCTTCAGAGTAAGATACTTGTAGGTAGATGGAGATCGATAAACTTACGGAGAAGAGAACTGGAGACAGACAAGAAATGAGTGATGAAGAGATAGAAACACCTTGAGCTGATAGTATAGGAGATGCGATTTTTTATTGAAGACCTAATCTCCTTCGGGAGATGATGGGTAATGTTGATGAGGATGGTGATGATAATGATAATAGTGATGATAATGATTATGATATTAAAAATACAAAATAGCTGAAGTAAAATAATGACAATTACAAGCAAATATTGCCCAAATGATTAAAGACTTTTCTAAAACTTCAATTCCTGTATCAAGTAGCTAGAACTGCTGGGGGAAGACAACTTGGCAAAAGAAAATGAATTAAGAAGTTGGACCTACCACAGGATGAATTCCTGATTTCGGTGAAACTATGAAAGATACAGTCGTTACAAGCAAAGCTCTGCAATAATCTTTACAATGGCAGATGTACAGGTATCCACATTAATTAAGCTCCAATAGGGCCAAACACGTTTTGAACAAGAAAAGAAAAAATGTAATTTTAGCGTTATTATGGTTGTTATGGAACCCACAGAGCAAGAAAACGAACGAACGAACTTTATTTTCAAAGGGTTGAGAATTGGGCACGCAGGCCCGTCTGACATTCTGCCCTTCCTTTCTCTCGTCTTTTATACTGATTTCATTTTTTCTCACATGCATTTTACACATCAATGTAAAAGAATTCAAAGTTATAAAGGTCAAATAATAGCATACTCACATTCACAGTATCTAATTATAACCATTAAATAAAATACGTTGAAAAATACAAACTAAGTATTACCATGAAATAAAATATGTTGAAAAGCACTAACATCATCATTAAACCTACATTCGATATTATATCATTTGTTCGGAAAAATAATCACATTAGGGCGGCAGATAATCAGAACTCATAAAGTATTTTAAAAGTCTACGATTGTATGAATAGGGACTGAGGTTATTATTTTTTAGATCATGTGGAAGATAGTTCCAAAGATGAGCAGCAGAGTAAGCTAAGCTTTTCTTGAATAAGTCAAGCCTAGGCGTGGGCACTTGAGAGAGAGAGAGAGAGAGAGAGAGAGAGAGAGAGAGAGAGAGAGAGAGAGAGAGAGAGAGAGAGAGAGAGAGAGAGAGAGAGAGAGAGAGAGAGAGAGAGATCGACAAGCACACAGAGACGGGAAGTTGAAACATTTCTAAACGCATAAAGAAAAAATAGAAATACCTTGAAAGGATGGCACAGGATAGGAACTCATGGCGTGTACTTGCCGTCACCATAATCTCCATAGAGGGCCGAATGGTAATAAATAGATACAGTAGAACTCCATTTATCCGAACCCCATGAGACCGAGCATCGTTCGGATAATCAAATGTTCGGATAATTGGATTACATAATGTATCGAGTACATGTACACATATTTCTAAAAATAATTAACCATCACAAGGAAAACACACTATAAAACATATTTACTTGTACTGTAATAATAATACCCACACTGTATTAGATCACTGTATCACCAAAATCTTTCATTACACTGCAGTGCATGTACTACTTGTATTAATTTTTTTTTTTTAAGAAGGAGAAATGTTTTCAAAATAACATTACAAACGATTCAAAACCAGGCGACACTTACGTATACATGTACTTGCACAGATGTAGCCCACTATTTAAAATAATGAGGAATCCTCTTTTGCACCAAACTGGATAGTCACCTTTTGGCTGCTAAGTCCCGCATTCTCGTCAACAGCAGAAGCTGTGTAGGACAGCTGTCATCTTCTTGCTCGTACCAAGCCATCGCTGATTCTAGTGTTATAAAGGCCTCTTCAGGACTTGGTCGACGTTTTGGGTTTTCTTCATAATCTACAAGTACATCATGTACTTCTGAGGAGTCTTCGTCATCGGTCACTACATGTATTTGGTTTTCTTGCACAAAAGACAAAATTTCTTCGTCATTCAAAAACTGAAAACCAGAATCATTATCATCTTCTAGCCAGATGTGTGCATCATCTTTGTCACAGTCCGAAAATCCGGGCATTGAAACAGTTCCACAACTTCATTTATACAATCATCATTTGTGTCCACTGCAGTAGTTTCATTTCCTCCTTTTTTCCCAAGCAATCTATTCCAAGCCTTGTTGAGATTATCTTGTGACAGGGTGGTCCAAGCATCAGCTAACATATAGCAGCAGTCTTTGAGATTAAGCTTTTTAGAAAACGCCACCACACTTTCTTCATCTTCAGCCAACAATAAACGACGCAGGACTTCCTTCTTGTACATCTTTTTAAGCTTTGCTATAACACCCTGATTCATTGGTTGAATCAGTGCTGTTACATTGGGAGGCAGAAAAATTACTTTAAAATTTGCATCAACTGCATTCAATGTATCCTTCTCTGGATAAGATGGTGCATTGTCCAGTAGAAGAATTACTTTTCCAGTTTTCTTTTCTTGTTCTCTCAACCTCTTCACATTTGAGATGAACTGATTTGTATACCAATCAAGAAATATTTCACTATTCATCCAAGCACTCTTCTGTGCTTTGTAGCACAATGGGAGACATGTCACATTCCTTAAACAACGTGGTTTTTTGGCTTTGCCGATCATTAGCACCGGTAAACGATGACTTCCACTGGCATTCGCGGCTACCAAAATTGTTACTCTCTCTTTGCACTTTTTAAACCCAGGGGCAGCTGCTTCGCGCTGAGATGCAAGTGATTTTTGAGGCAATGATTTCCTGTATAAGCCAGTCTCATCGGCATTATACACATCATCGAGTGAATAACCTTCTTCTTCCAAAAAAGCCAAGAATGTTTCTTTAAAATTTTCAGCGGCAGTTGCATCGCTAGATAAAGATTCCCCTTGAATCTCCAGTTCTCATATGCCATGACGAGATTTAAAGTTTCTTAACCATCCCTGGCTAGCCTTAAAGTCAGGAGGACCGTCAAGTTGACTGTTGAATTGAAGTAACTTTTCACACAATAGAGAGCCAGAGATAGGTTCCGATTTGCTTTTTCTTTGCAAACACCATATATACAAAGCCTCTTCCAATTTCAAATATTTCGCATTTCTCGTGGTTTTTACGTTTCTTCGACCCATTTTTACTATCCAATTTCGATGCAAAACTCATAATTTTATCCTTATTACTTCTGATGTCAGAGACGGTAGCTTTCCCAACATTGAAAATCCTCGCAAGTGAAGACACAGTTTCACCTTTTCCTAGTCTCTTGATAATTTCTGTTTTCGTTTCAATTGACAAAACATTGCGGTTCCTTTTATATGCTTTAGGCCTACTGGAAGATGCCATATCGCACAGAGAAATACTTGTACACCAAAATTATTCTGCTGTAGTAGCAGGACACAATTATTTTAAGTTGAACTGTCTGTTTAGCCAGTGTTCTGCCTAGAACGCACACGTACACTGGAGTGGTAAACCAGATATTAACTGACTGTATGATCTAACTGACTTCCTGTACGTAAGCGACCGACCATTACCCCAACCCATCCTCTACAAATTGTTCGCACACATTTGAAGCTTGCCGCATGAAAAGATTCAGAAATGTAGTCTAACGTGACTGGTGGCGATTGATTTTTTTTTCTGGAAAAAGTGTTCGGATAATTGGATGTTCGGATAATTGGGGTTCGGATAAATGGAGTTCTACTCTAGTTGTCTAATTTTCTAGCTACACTTAACATAACTGCATTTGTTTGCTTGTGAAGTTGTATACTGGAAAAAATGCAATTACATGAGTATTTTTTTTTTTTAAAGGCAACACTGTTTAACACAGCGGTTCTTAACCTGTGGTCCGCGGACCCCGGGGGGACCGCGATGTCCTCACAGGAGATCCGCAAAGGCTTGAAGAAATGTGATGTTCTTTTACAGTTAAAATAAAAAGAAAGAATGAATGAAAGAAAGAAAAGGAAACGAAGAACGAAATCTTAATTTCTCTCGCTTCTTTGTGAAAAACTTGGCTTTTCTAACTTACCGCCTCCATTAAAAACAAACAAAAGTAAAAATCGGTTATGAAAATAACTGTTTGATAGCAAAAAATGTACTCAGCACTTGATACTTCTGCACGCGGTGAGAACATGCAAGTGAATGACGCTGAGTGGCTGAGAGACAGCACGTGACATTTCTTGCTACGGCGCATACACCCAGAAGCCGCCTTCGTAGCTGCACCGAACTCTAGTGTTGTCCACGTTGTGCCACCACATTCTCGGAACGTCTATTGCTTCCCAAAATTCTCTAGCTGTGTCGAGAATTTTCTCGAAGAAATTTATGTATACAAGGAAGACCGCGTTCGCGGGAAGAGA
This sequence comes from Oreohelix idahoensis, assembly GCA_024509875.1. NCBI lineage: Eukaryota > Metazoa > Mollusca > Gastropoda > Stylommatophora > Oreohelicidae > Oreohelix > Oreohelix idahoensis. The sequence goes on from JAMPIV010013219.1 coordinate 44,226, forward strand.
GAGTCGGAGTCAGTCAAATTGATCATGTTTCTTCTTCGATTTCTGCGAATAAAAGCGTTTGGTTATTGTCGGGTAAAGAACATAAAGAACATGCCACAAAGAGCATCGATTTTTTTCAAAAGAAAGGAGCAGGAGCTTCTGGAAAGTAAGAAAATGGTAAAAAGGACTGCAACTGGTTGTAACAATGAACATGCAGTGAGGGTCTCATTTGAAGTTTCTCAACTAATAGAAAAAAAACCGGAAAACAGCCCACAATAGCTGAAGAACTTATATTACCTGCTGCAAAAATCGTGGTTTCTGCATTGATCAACGAGAAAGCTGCTGTTATTATTACAATTCATAACATATCTGTCGATATCAAAATGGTTCGACAAAGGATTCATATTTGTTTATTATCGGTAGTCAGTGGTAACAGGAAGTTACGTCACTACCTCGGGGTTCAGTTAGCAGACGATACGGTCGTGGTCTCCAAAAGTTTACGATCGTATGCTGGGGTTCTTTTCAGTGTGTTTTTGAGGCAGGTGGACGTGTGTCTTTGAGCTCCTGAGAATTGTGCTACTTTACGATATATTCCTATAATGTTCGACCACTAGATCATCCATACACCTCCGTGTGATGATGCTAGCTTCTGTATGTAAGGAATGATTATTATTTCTGTGAAGAACGTGAGTAAATAAATTTGTGATAACCTGTCGAGGACAGCGTTATAGCGACAGACGATACTGAGCCATACTGATGACGATCTATTTAATGCCAATGCATATAATGGCTTTCCAGATAATTGTGGAGCAACGTTTGTGAATAAACTGTTTATTCATTTGTCCAGCCTGGCCTTTGTGGCGACATTATTCATCGTTGGTGGAGAAGGGTTGTGTGCGGGGTCTATCTACATACCCCTATATGTGCACTTGGCCTGAGTGAATGTATTACGCAATATAAAATAATATAAAGACCCGCAACAGCTGCCAAGGACCTTTCCTTAATACCTTTGTCAAATGGCACAGTTAAGAAGCGAATCGACGGTTTGTCAGCCAATATCAATAAATAGTTATTAGAAAGAATTCGCATGTCCCCCTATTTTGCAACTGGACGAAAGCACAGACATAACAAACAAAGCGACCTTATTGTGCTGTTAGATATGAGCAAGAGAGAAATATTTTCGAAGACTTACTGTTCATCTCTTAGTTGGTACACACTACAGCTGAAGAAGTATTTAACAGCTTAAACGAGTTTATAACATCTCATGACATGGATTCACCCGTGTGTTACCGGGGCCCGAAAGGGGAGCAAAGAATAGTAACACTGCACCCTACCACGCATGTCGTAAAAGGCGACTAAGGAGGGTATGGGCATGGGGCTGTTTACCCCATCCCGTAAAAACTTCGCACAGTGGGCTGATCACCTGCTTGCCAACCAATCTGATTACGGAAACAATGATAGATTGTTTGGTCTGTTTTTGTTCCACAAAGACGCCACTAGGCGTGGTGGAAACAGCGATAGATTGATCAATTTGTTGTTGCCCTAAGACGCCACTAGGCGTACTGGCCACATACTGCTTTGCCGGTTGATGGCTAAGGATGGAAGAAGAAGATGACATGGATTGGCTGAAATGTGTTGGAATTAGCACAGACGGGGCACGAGTAATATCTGGAAAGCTTACTGGACTTGTAGCACGGATTAAGGAAATCATACCGTCGGTGATTTGGTACCATTGCTGCATACATAGGGAAGTTTTAGTTGCTAAGAAGATACCAGAAAAATTCAAACTCTATTTAAATGAATCAGCCAAAATTGTCAATTTTATAAAAAGCAAATCACTGAATTCAAGACTTTTTTGAGCAGCTTAGCAAAGATATAGACAGTGAACACCATTAACTTTTGCTACACTGTGAAGTTCGTTGGCTATCACGAGGTAAAATTTTGTCTCGTATTTTGGAAATTGAGAGACGAGATAAGATTATTCCTCATGGAGCAGCAATTTAACCTCAGCGATCGTTTGACAGATTTTTCCTGGTTAGAAAATTAGCATATCTGTCAGATATCTTCACCCATTTAAATATGCTCAACTTAAATCTTCAAGGAGAAAAAGTTATAGTTTTTCAAGTTGAAGACAAGATCGAAGCAATGGTGACAAAGTTGGAACTGTGGCATAATCGCATATCGAACTGAAACTATGAGACATTTCCGAACCTCACAAATTTTCTTGATTCCACCGATGAAGAGTTGTCTGAGGAGGACACATCACTTATCGCACAACATTTGAAAGATTTGTAGCATAGTTTCCGTGAATATTTTCCTGTTCCTGATGCAAGCAAAAACTGGATTAGAGATCCATTTTCAGTTAATGTGTATGAACTAGAGGGGCTCACAGCAGCAGAGGAAGACAAGCTCATAGAAATATCCACGGATGGCGCTCTGAAATTGCAGTTCAAGGAACAGTCCCTTCCAGATTTCTGGGCTCACTTACAAGCAGATTTTCCGGAACTATCGAAGAGGGCTATGAAAGTATTGATGTCTTTCGTAGTGACATACTTGTGTGAACAATCATTCTCTTCTCTCGTTTACATTAAAAAATAAATATAGAAACCGTTTGAAAAACGTAGAGTCAGAACTCAGAATACAAGTTATTGAGCCCGATGTAACAAGGCTTGTAAGTGAAATGCAGCACCAGCCTTCTCATTAATTAATTAATTAAAATTAACAAGTAATATTGGACCATGGTTCGGTGTTCAGGTATTATTATTTTAAATTTGTATAGAATCATTCCAATGAAAACATTATAATAGGATTGTGTGTATTTACTTATTTCTCCCTTCTCTCCAAATTTGAAGACCCTTGATGAGCAGCTTTAAATAAATATTTGATGCACTTTTAAATCTTGAGTTAAGTCTTGGTGGTCCGCGACAACAGAAGATATTTAAAGGGGGTCCGTGGTAAAGAAAAGCTTAAGAACCGGTGGGTTAACACATATAGTTACGTAATATTACTGCTTTGTCTTGATCCGCCTAAAGTGTGTAATAGACCCAGACTATGTGGGAAGAACCTCATGTCAAACATAATTAAAGCGACCATATTAACAGACTAGACTAAAGGAGACAGTATGGTCATTCCACTCATTCTTATGTTACCTATGTTGCCTTTCGATCTTAGACGACTGCAATATCATGTATGACTTGCATTTGTTACAAGACTGAAGGACAATCACTTTAAGTAGCAGGCATTAACTTAGAAAATCCATGCTTTTCTTATGGGCTAGTACACATGTCTTGCTCTAGAGGGAGAACGCCAAGAGATGTATTCATTTCCTACCTGGACGGCACATCCAGGAATGTTGTTTATTAAGAGGTTTTGTAATATTAAACATGTTGCAACAATAAATGTATCAAATTGCAACATATAAATATGAATTGATCAAAATATCGTTGTTTGAGAAATCATTACTCTTTAAATTTGTTAAACTGTTACTAAACCTGGCAACGCCGGGTACTCACAAGCAGAATAGAATATGGACCTACATACGATCATAAGCAGTTTTTTTTGTTGTTGGTCCTATTTTTAGGGTAGTATCCCAAAGATATGACAGTGAATATGACCCCAGTGAGTTTAAATCTGCTACAGAACCTGTACCTCTACTATATTGACATCTGAGTCCCGGTATGGCGTCATCTTCCTGGTTTGTTCCGCATGACGCATGAAGCTAGCTCTGCTACTGGTCCCCTCGCAGACAGCAGGCACCAAACCATTCATGCACTCTTGTAGCAATGATTTCTGTAGCAATGATTTCTGTAGCAATGATTTCTGTAGCAATGATTTATGTAGCAATGATTTCTGTGGCATTGATTTCTGTAGCAATGTGTGTTACATGATGAGGTTGTCAGCCAAATAAACAACCCTCATCATGTAATCGCCTCAAACGTTATGTGACATCTTTCTTTGTGTCTTCACATACAACCCCCCCCCCCCCTTCCCCCTTTTTCCATGAACTACACGGTGCTGATAAAAACGTTAAAAGCTAAATAGATCTAGAAATAGAATGCATTTATAACAGAATGATTGAAGGAGAACACATCTGGAGCCTTTATTTAACTCTGATAATGTATGATAATGATGTTCATAAGGAGTGCTTTGTTGAGTATAAGGATAATGGTGCAGCTACTCTGCTTCTTTTTCTTCCTCATCCAGGTACTCCTGACTGTAGATTGCCCACGCCGCCATGTGGAGGCCGGAGCAGGTCTGAAGGCGTTATTCTAAAGTAAGATACCACATTGTCATGACCTGGTTTACTATTAGTGAGGATGCTGATGCTGGTGGTTTTCTTAATAATTCTAGTACAGGTATATCACTGATTTTCCAGGAACGGATGATGATGCGTCTCTTTTAATCAGGGCCCATTTACGAGGGTGTACTTGAAATTGCTGTGATAACCAGACTCGTTCACTGGGTTCCAACAGACGGCGCTGTTTGTAGTGCTCGCTCACTTAGATTGTTTACAGTGAAGCTTTTGGTGATGATTCATTGAATGTGTGTAATTATTCGCTTATTTTGCTTAAATATAACAATAGTAATGGCTTCTAAGAAAGATGTAACCGTCAGTGGTGGGGTCACGCGTCAGTACAAGCTCATATCGATGCAAGACATCAGGTGTTAGACCAGGTGTTAGACCAGGTGTTAGACCAGGTGTTAGACCAGGTGTTAGACCAGGTGTTAGACCAGGTGTTAGGGACTACGTCATCTTATGTCCAGCCTTATGAGGTTGGGTGACCAGCTTCCTTTATCGCTGCCTTTGCATTCCCTAATTTAAGAGCAGAGTCAGATACTCATTAATAGCGGGTAGACTGCAGTTTGAAGCTACCAGGTTTCGATCCTGAAACCCGCGTCGCAAGAGGAAAGCGCTCTGACCACTTAACCATTCAGATGCCCACAAAATAAGGTAGAGCTGTTGAGAGGGGGAAAAAAACTAACTAAAACAAAAGAAATAAAATCCAACCTAAAAACCAGATTGTTCAACTCAGATGTTGATGCTGTCTTACTGTATGGCTTCGAAGCATCGAGAACAACACAAACGACAATCAAGAAGTTATAGACATTCAGAAATTGATGCGTGGGCAGAATGAAAGGATAGAAATGGTATGACAAGATCACCATTGTGGACCTGAAAGGAAGAACAGAGACAGGTGCAAGTGAGGCAAGATGTCAAGAGAAGACGCTACAGATGAGATAAGACACACGTTGAAGAAACCTGATGATATCATTACAGGGACATCCGTCTTCTGGAATACCCACGTGGTGCAGGGAGACCGACAGACACACGGAGAAGAGAAATGGAGACAGCAATACAAGTGATGAGGAAGACATTGAAATAGCTTTAGCTGATGGCACGGGATAGAGAGACGTGGCATGTATTTGTACAGTAGAAGACTTGTGATCCAGTCGGAGCTGAAATGTTATGATGATAGTGGTGGTGGTGATGATGGTGATGATGATGATGATAGTGGTGGTGGTGATGATGGTGATGATGATGATGATGATGATAGTGGTGGTGGTGATGATGATGATGATAGTGGTGGTGGTGATGATGGTGATGATGAAAGCGGTGGTAATGATGGTGATGAAGATGGTGGTGGTGGTGAGGATGATGATGTTGGTGGTGGTGGTAATGAATGTGATGAAGATGGTGATAATGATGATGATGGTGGTGGTGGTAATGATGATGAAGGTGATGATAATGATGGTGATAATGGTGGTGGTGATGTTGATGATAGTGATGATAAAACTGATGAAGATGATGATGATGGTGGTGGTGGTAGTGATGATGGTGGAGATGATAATGGTGATGATCGTGATGATGATTTTTATTATTATTATGACGACATACCCCACATACTAAATAAACATATTTGTTTTACTTTTAAATATTTTTATACTGGTGGTTACGCTGTGTAGCTCCTGCGGGTCTCTCATGAGACAACGAAAGACAAAGTCAACTGCTCCATCAAGCATGTCGTACAAAACGACTAATATGAGGTTGTGTATTTGCATGAGGCTGGGCAACCTCGCCGTGTAAAAAAAATTGCTACTGAAATCACTGCTGCAAGAACATGTGAACATTTTGCGCAGGCTTCCTGTAAGGGGGCTAGGTACAGTTGTGGCTCCATGCTCCATAGGTAGCGAAAAGGAAAGTTATAATGATGATACTGGTGGTTTGATTTGTATTTACATCTGATAACAGAGTAATCTCCACGCTTTCTTAACATCTCTTGCCCTTGTTTTCCCTCCTGGGTTCCATTAAGAATTAATTCTAAAGCAGTCCCAAATAAATACATGCTGAAGACGGGTGCACTAGGCCACAAGGCGCACAACGTAGTGCAACGAAAACCGCCTTAAGATGACAGATAAAGGGTGATCGAGAAGTCTCTCCGTAGTGGGTTCAGTGCTTGAATACTATAAATCAAGGGAAACTATCCAAACGATAACATTATTATTAAAAGGTCGTAATTTACAACTCTAAATTTCTTTATTTTACATAGCAATTTAAATTATTTAAACAGATACTAATGCTTTCTGCGAAAATAAAAATAAAAATACTACTTTTATGTTGTAGTAAAGTAAATATAATTAAAGTCAATTAAAATAATGTTGTTTACTGCATCATAAAATGTTACATTCATATTATTAAAGCACTGAACCCACTGCGGAGAGACTTCTTGATCACTCTGTACAAATATGGCTCAACCAGGTGGTGCTCAAGCCAAGGTGACCCGGATTGGTAGGAAGAGTGCCGGATCCCTTGCTTCGACAGGGTCCACTGGTTGTCACCTACCTCCGCATCGTGCAGACAGCAGTGAACGGAGTAGCATATGGTAACAATCTACTTCTCTCCTCGAAAAACTTTTTGGAGATGCCAGGAACCTTGAGCTGACTACTGCCTTTGTTAGAGTCATTAATGTAGAAGTCTGAGGGCGAACGAGATGTCAGGGATCTCGATCTGACCACTGCCTTTGTTAAGAGTCATTAATGTAGAAGTGTGAGGGCGAACGAGATGTCAGGGATCTCGATCTGACCACTGCCTTTGTTAGAGTCAGTAATGTGGAAGTCTGAGGGCCAACGAGGAAGAAGATAAACGCGAATCAAATTAGTTCTTATAGTACATCCGCTGTCTACATGGGATCCCATTTGTTTATCTGTAATGTTTTGTCTACATGGGATCCCATTTGTTTATCTGTAATGTTTTCTCATGCTGGTTTGCTTCCACAAAAAGAAAACAAGGTGGCGCTAGTCGCATAGCAGATGCTGCCCTAGGGGAATGAAGTGTTAGAGACTTCACCATGCTAGGGTGACCAGTTCCCTTCCTCTCTGCCTTTTCCTTCCCTAAATAAATATGAGACAAATATAAAGGTCACGTGTTTCAATCACGCGTTAATAAATAAAGAACTAGAACACTAGACAACAGAAAAACAACAGACGTGACTGGCTTACCCAGGACTCGAACCCCGGACCTTCCGTGCGACAACCCCTCATAGTGTTCTACTTCTTTATTTCTTACGAGTGCCTGATAACATACCTTTATATTTGTCTAATATTTATTTACTGTTTACAGGCCTCGGGCTTCCCTTCCTTATATGCTTTTCCTTCTCTAACTCATGAGCAGAGTCAGGTACATATTTACAGTTGGATAAACTGCAGCGTGACGCCACCTTGTTTCGAACCTGGCACTTTTGTCGCGTGAGGCGAGCGCTATATCCACTCAGCTAATCTCATGCTCGCTGCCGAATAAACTGAATTTTTTTTTTTTTAAATCTGTCTCTACCACTAGTCATTATTTTATGTTTCCACTAAGCTGTGGTAGAAAGGTCCCAAGTTCAAATCTTTATCATTTATTTTTTCCCCCCCCCCCCCCTTTTTTTTTTACGTTCTTAATTTTCTTTTCTTCTATTTCGTGAATGTAAGACCCATTTCGGCTCTTTGCAAGTATTACTGTTCATGCCTTTATTTGTTTGCCCTTAAAGATATCAATAAATTCTTTGTTTAATTATAGGCACTTGCAGGGCCGGATTAAGCCAAGGAGGGACATTAGGCTTTTTTGGTGTTTCGGCCGACCTCCCCTCTTTTCACCTAATAGGCAATAATTTTAACATTTCTTTCCCGAAACCCTTAGAGTGATGATGGTATATACTAGTATTTCTAATAGATTGGTATGTTAGTTTTTTAGCATGATGATGGTATATACTAATATTTCTAATAGATTGGTATGTTAGTTTGTTACCATGGTGATGGTATATACTAGTATTTTTAATAGATTGGTATGTTAGTTTGTTAGCATCGCCTACCTCTTTTATTGGTAATTATTTTTTTTATTAATGTGTATTAGTATTATTTTAATTATTATTAAGGTTAGTTAGTTGCTTATCCTTTACAGCACGTGGCAATCAACCCCAGCTTTTATTGGCTGTATGTGATTTTTCTAGGCAATTTTTTTCATTCAGTAGTTTGCCATTGCTTTCTGAACGGTACAGCGCTTATACCATTGTTAAAAATCCACACAAAGCGATCTGCTACCAAACCGCCTGCAGCAGGTTTCGAACCTGGTATATCTGGATTATGAAACTGCGTTCATATCCATTAGGCCACAGACGCCGACATTAAGGTAAATCTTGTAGCACCACTGTAGACTATCCATAGTATAATAATTATTTAGTGGTGTATCGTGTCTCTGCAGTGTTACCAGGCATGCTGTAAGGTACTGCTTTCATTCACCTTACGCCAACCAGTAGCGAATCTGATGGAGGCTCCAGGGGGAGCAAAGGTCAACTCAACCGACGCAGGATTGTATCTAGTGGCCATGTTGATGTAGTGTGAGAGTGGGAAATACGCGAATGGTGTACTGTTCGATGTAGTTGACACTTGATAATGTTTCACTCACACTCTTGTACAAGTCAATGATGTTAGGAACCGCTGTTGACGTTTCTATGCTTTTAATAATGACGCACACACTTGGACAGCACGGAATACAGTCATGAGTATGTTGACATAGCAAATCATTAGGCAGTAGAATAGTAGTACATTTCATGCAGCATTCAATATAAAATAGTCATTCAATGTTCTGGCGGACTATTGCCATATCCCCTAACTGACTGAACGCATCAGTGGGTATGTGTGTGTAAACATACAAAGAGAGTTCACTGGACGAACCTTTTCTTTGACTAAGTTCTCCAGCTATATATATTGAATATTTAGGTAACAAAGTTAAACCACGATAGGGGTTTTAATCTTAATGAGATCTCCGTGCCACTGTCTGAATAATAAGATTCCTGATCCGTTCTCTGGACAGTGATCCATAATGATGACAGGAATACAACATGGCTTCCTTCCCTGAGTTTTCGCTCATGAAAATCGCCCAGCGGGAGGATAATCATAAGCCAGAGTTAATTCATAACTTGTATATATAGACTTTCCTAGAGTTTCCATACAGTCCCTTAGTCAGAAGGTTGCTTCATGAAGACATAAGCGCTGATGGAACCAGTCATCTTCATCAATCTATATTTAAACGACCAACGATGCTCGAAAATACGATGTTTCATCTAGGTCTAACCATAAGGAGATCATCAAAGGAAAAAGGGGTCTGGCTTTACCTGGAGTCCGAATCTAAACATAATGAAATACATGAGAAGAGTCTCTGACATAACACTCTCGCAGAGACATTCCTTCCTTATGGAAAAATCATCCACAAATCACTTTTAACCTTTAACAGGACCAGCCCTAGAAAACACACACCCGGCCATTACGACCAGCTTCTTCGGAACTCTCTACAACTCTCTAGGACAACGGATACCTCCGCCAGAGTTCGGTATAGTCCGACCTTAGCATACGAAGATATACAAGATAAAACTAAATCTTCTTGTACTAGACAAGTAATACATATAAATTCAGGCCATAAACATATTGAACAAGATCAATCTATTTTCTGGCCCTAACAAACGAGAACTGACATGACTTCCATATTCATACGCCGAATCAATATCAAGAGAGATCATCCATATAATCAAACGTATAAATCAATCATGGATTCTCTCGCCTTCCCAAGGTTAGCATTTTCGTACACAAATAAATACAAATATATATTTTCCCTATTAAATAGACATATCGTATTTTTGTAATCCGTGCATTCAAAAATATGTATGCAACACCACACAAAGCGATCTGCTACCAAACCGCCTGCAGCAGATTTCGAACCTGGTATATCTGGATTATGAAACTGCGTTCATATCCATTAGGCCACAGACGCCGACATTAAGGTAAACACAATAAACACATTTCGTTGAAAAATCTATGCCTTTTAAAATACTTTTAACGTATGCACGGACCCCGAAGAGCTCCAAGCCACAAGGCTTCAGCCTTCTTAGCCTAATGGATAATCCAGCCTTGGACACTTGACCATATGAGGTAGCAGAGGTTGATTCTCATTATATTTGTTAATTTCAGGCCGGGTCAGGAGTTCACAATGTCGTTCCAGAAAAACGCAAATCACTTCGTCGAGCATGATCCCGTGAGTGTTATTTGTTTGTAATATGAAATAACCTTAATTTACAATTGTGAATGATTATAAACTAAATAATTATTTAGGCAGTAAAATGACTCAGGATGGTGACACAACAAGAGAAATCCATACTAGAATTGCTTTGGCAGCTAGCGCCTTCAATAGATTATCTAACATTTGGAAATTACGATCATTGAATATACATACCAAGCTTCGTCTGTTTAATTCAAATGTTATCTCAGTGTTAACATACGGCTGTGAGAGTTGGAAAATAACAAAATCATTGGAGAACAAGCTGAATACATTCGAGAACAAATGTTTTAGAAAACTCATGAACATCAGTTGGAAAGAATTCAAGACTAATCGACAAATAAGAGAAGACTCTAGGCAGAAATATGTCTCCGACTATATAAGGAAAAGACGATGGTCATATATCGGTCATGTCCTACGAATGCAAAACAACAGAATACCACTACAGGCGCTCACTTGGGTTCCTGAGGGTAAGAGGAAAAAAGGAAGACCAAAAGAAACACTCAGAAGAACAATAATAAGAGAAGGAAGAACGTTGGGCCTAAATAATGTGCAAGAGCTAAGAGGAGTGGCGTCACAACGAACAACCTGGAGAGCACTGGTTTCTGCCTTATGCGCCGTGTTTGGTGCTTAAAGAATTTATTATTATTATTATTATAAACTAAATAAGATTACACAAAGTTAGATGAACTTTCACCGCGTTGGGAAAATTGTGAAGATGAAGAGAAATCACGTCCAACAAAACAATCTTCAGTTCAAATGTCAAGACTTTATGACAGATGTAAACGTCGTAAAAACTACAGGGAAATACATTGGATGATACAAAATGGAAAGGCGTGGCATGAAGGGTAGTGGGGGTTTGTGGACTGGAAAGGAGGTGAGGGTGCGTATGAGACAGGCAAATCAGATCTGTCACGGGGAATAACTCTTTAATACGGTACTTATCAAAATCCCACCAACCGCCCCTCTCTCTCTCTCTCTCTCTCTCTCTCTCTATATATATCTATATATATATATATATATATATATATATATAGATATATATATATATATATATATATATATATGTGTGTGTGTGTGTGTGTGTGACGTACGTCTAGTTTGTCAAGTGAATTGTCCCTAATTTGATGGATGATTAAAGGGACTTTAGCTTTTCATAACATTAGAATCCCTGAACATCAGTATTGTTGTAACTTTTCATCAACGAAGAGTAGCGGCTAGGATCAAAGCAGTCAAGAAGATCCCCAGAACAGAGAAGCAGAAGTTTAGCATCTCCGTACGAACACTGAACCGTTCGCAAGACGGACACGAGCGATCAGAAGAAAGCTTCATGCAGACTTCGCACTTCTGTGGCCACCGGCAGACTTGCCCGAAAGACGGAACGCTCAGCGTAGCGGATACGATCTGAGGAATCAGGAAACTCACCGCGAACGAGGCTAGTCTCGCCGGAATTTCACATGCTCGTGCGAGCAGCCTGAAACGAACGTAGATCGGATGCCAGTCGGGCCATCGTGGTTAGCAGGGCGGCTAAATAACTTCGACTTCCCTGGGAACTGAAGAGGCGCGAAATTTTCACATGTACCATTTATCTTGCCTTTCTAATAGATAAATACAGAATCTGAAAAGGGCAACGTATCATTCGTTCTGACAGAATTCTAAGATTCATTAGCATATAGTAAAAAAATTCCTGCTAGATTTCATCTAAATTGTTGGCTATTGGAGTGAAATTCTTTTTCTGTGCAGACGGTAATTTATACATTAGCTTCGAGTGATCAGTGGTCTAGTTATTTCATATTTAGTTCACTGGATTGTGGTGTAAATTTAACCTTATTAAATAAGCCCATCTTCAAAGTTCTAGTGCCAACTAAATGTTACATCTATAAGTTTATTTCCTAATACAATAGCCGCTTAAGGGAATTATAACTTTAATACAGTTTAGTTCTGTATAAATAGATGTGCTTTCAACTATTAACCTCACGGGGAGTTTTTTTTTTTCTCTCTTGCTTTATTAATTGAAGATGCGAGTGCAGAAAATAGTTAAACTGTAAATGTATCGCGCGTTAGATTTTAATATGATTTTATTGTATTTCATGTTTTTTTCTATTGCATCCAGAATGATCTTTTGAACCTCTCATCCCAGCAATTAAGCAGCAATGAAACATCATTTAAGCAGCAATTAAGCAGCAATGAAACATCATTTAAGCAGCAATTAAGCAGCAATGAAACATCATTTAAGCAGCAATTAAGCAGCAATGAAACATCATTTAAGCAGCAATTAAGCAGCAATAATATATATCTAGAGTCTTGCCGACTCAGTTCGATTACTCCAGTGACTTATGAACATATTTGAAATTTAATCTTTGTGGCGATCCTGTTGGGGTTCAGCTATCTGAAGTATACAGAAACAAAGCAAACCCAAAGACTATTTTAAAATCCCAATTCATAAAGTCGTTTTTTATAGTTATCAAACTGGAAGAAGAACAGTCAACAGTAGCAATATTTTACTCACTGCTCTATTCGTGAAGAAGAACATAGATTTCCCTGACACTGTCTGTCAAGCATAATCATTGGATTTTTACCAACCCCCTGAAGAACTTACCTCAGTGTTTTTTTTTGTAGTTTGTGACATTACTGCAAAAGAAAGTTATCTCCACCAGCTGTGCCAATCTTAGACACCACACCATTCCTCACACCTAGCCAAGGGCCTGTGCCATTCTTTAGGAACTTTATCTAATAAACAAACAGTACCGTTAAACTTCAACGTCCAGCGATTTCGGGACACTTTGTTAACTTCAACAACCCGCAAATCTGGGGCTGTACACGGAAGAAAATACTTTTACCTAAGCCAAGGTTTAATGCTGTTTTTTTATGTATTTCCTATGAAGTGCCAGAATTCACCATTTGGTAAGTCTGTGTGTGTGTGACTGTGTGCTGGCCAGCCAAGCGTGTTTTTTTTAATGAAAGAAAAAGAGATTTAATCTTTTTACCCTTATAATTAGTCCACCCTAGTATTAAGGTGTACTGTATTAATTGTACGGGATTTCTCCAAGCGGGATTATTTAACTGTAAGCATTCCCCCCTCCCGCAAAAATTGGTTGATCAAAGGAAAACATTTGATGACCCCTAGCTTTTCCTTTAACCCCTATTACTGTAACCCCCTTGACTCAGAGTAATAAATTTACCATTGGGTTTAATTGCCTATCTCTGATCATCATCCTCCCCCCCCCCCCCCCCCTTCTCGTCTTTGGGACCCAGTCTTTTCTGTTAGTAAATACAAGCGGGAAAAGGTTCATTGGATACTTCTCCTCAGAAACCCTCCCACCTGTTATTTTGTGTTTTGTAACCCATGATTTCTGACTGTACATTGATACTTGTAACTTGATTTTATGATAATAAAGGTATTAAAAACTTTATTAGCATTGGTGTCGGCTGGCCCAAAACCCAAACATTTCCCATATTTTGTTATCGTAGTGTGTATTCATGTACGTTGTGCGTCAGGATCACCAAATCGGTGTGTGCGCATGAGCAACTGGAACTGACAAACAGTTGTTTGTTCAGAAGAGTGGTAGGAATAGTTTTTGAGAGACAAATATTGTCGTAATAAGAGACTGTCCTTACTCTTCCCCAGCCCTTGTGAATCTACTACCTCACTTTCCTAAATCCTTATTCTCACAGAGCCTTCACTATCATTCTACACTCTAAGGACCAATATCCATCAGAACTCTCTCAGATAAAAATTACGACAAATAAATGGTTAGCTCGTCCCGGATTCTGAGCCTAGTTTAAATGGAGTGTGGTTGATTGTCTTTGTGAAGTAGGGTATAATCTTAAAAAAAGTAATTACTTCCCCTAGACAAAGCCTTTTAGTATTTTGGGCCGACCACACAATAAGTATTACAGGTTTGTTCTTTCCACAGGAGCAAGAAGTTAGTGATTAAAATATTTGTCACCTTTGTATTCTCTGGCAGAGAAAATTGAAATTTTATTATATAATTGCTGGGATGGCGTGATTGGTTTTACAGTCACTAAAGGTTTTTGAAGTTAAAAAGAGTTGAGCTTAGCTAAAGACGCCTTGTTCTGACATTTTAAGTCTAGTTAACATCGTTTCTTCTCATATAATTGACTTCAGGGGGAGTTTTTTGTAGTGGAGAATTAAAATTTCAGGAAATTTTTTTTTTATTTAATTGTTTTAATAAAAAAATTTTCTCTACTTTTAGTAAAAGTAATATTTTTTCCAGTGTAACTTACCATTTTAGTGGCATTAGTCGCTTGCGTTTAGAGCCTTAATTGCCAGAAAACAGCAGCGATAAGTTAACACATTTAAGGTAGGAGGTGTTATACTTTGTGTTTTTTTTTTTTCTCGTAGCGAGTTTGAGTTTTTCCCCTTCTTGTTCTTTCTTGCTATTCTCTAATAGTAATACCATCCAGTTCTTTAATCATGTCAGAGAGGATTCAGATGAGATCCATCCTAAGGCTGGAGGCGAAAGAATCAGGTTTAGAAGGAGAAGCCGCTAACTTGTTTGTCAACCAGGAACTTGAAAGGTATGACGCAGAAAGGAAGGAAGCACAAGAGAGAGCAGAGAGGAAAGATGCTCAAGATAGAGCAGAAAAGAAAGAAGCGGAGGTGCATTTATTGGAGCAGAAGAAAATTGAGGCAGAAAACAAGAAAATTGAGGCAGAAATGGAAGCCCGCAGAGAGAGAGAAAGGGAGCGGGAAAGACAACATGAACTGGCGCTTAAGGCTTTAGAGAGTCGGGGCGCCTCTACTTCGAATAACGGAGAGCCGTCTTCGCCCCAGTTTAAGTCAATGGATCTCTCCAGCACTCGGTCTGCCCAATTAACGGCGATTTCTTTTGCTTTAGAATCTTTTCCTAGCCCCAATGAAAAAAATGACAGCTACCTAGAAAAATTCGAAAGGCTCGCAAATCTGTATGGGTTAGAGAGTTTCCGCTGGGCACTTTAGCTCTCAACGTCACTAAAAGCTAATGCTTATGATGTATACACAAAGCTGGGACCGAACCAACATGATTACGACATGCTGAAGAAGGCCTTGCTAGAACAGATTGAGATGACCGCCCGAAAATTTCTGCAAATGTTCAGAAACAGCCGGAAAGAGAGCACGGAAACTTTCCCGCAGTTCTCTTCACGTCTCACGGGCTATTTGACAAAGTGCCTTGAATTATCTGACCTACCTCTTACATATGAGGGACTACTTGAACTTGTTCTTGTGGAACAGATAAAGTCAACTTTGTCAAACGAAACCCGTAGATTTTTGGCTGAACAGGGCGCAGTCAGGCTTGAGGACATACTCAATAAGGCAGAACGCTATACCAATGCAATGGCCAAACTTCCCAGCACTAAACGTAAACCCACAGATGAGCCATCTCGTAAACAAAATCTAGAGCAGTCATCCTATTCCTCTAATTCCTCTCAGAACTATAACCAACGAGAAAATAATACCCAGAGACCTCCCCAGGAAAAATCGAAATTCTACAAAACCCCATCCCCCCCCCCCCCCCAACAACAATTCTGATCAACCCACCAAGCCTACGTGGCAGCGCGGCCACCAAGGTCAAGGAAAAGGGAAGACCCCTACACCAGGAACGTCTGATCAGGGCAAACAAACCGGTTCAAACCGCGTCGGATGTTTGCATACAGCCTCGAAAGGGAGAGTCAATGTCAGTGATTCTAAACCTGAGGGGGACCGACCCTCAACTCGAGGAACTGTAATTTTGAATGGTACCTCAACTACTTGTCTCTTTGACACTGGACTAAGCTTTAGTTGTATTGTCGCCAGACACCTAGTCAAACCAGGTCAGGAGACAGAGGAAACCGTCAAACTTAGTGGAGTTTTCAGGAGTGATGCACCCAGGACGCTTCCTATCGCACTGGTAGAAATACACTCTGACTTTGTCAGAGGAGTTATTAAAGCGGCCATTATGGATGATCCTATCTACCCAGTTATCCTGGGATGTAGATATGTGTTTATTGGGAGACCAAAGGAGCCGATTGTGGCAGCGGTAACCACAAGAGGGCAAGCCAAGAAGGAGAGGGAGCCTGTGCCAAATTTGTTGCCGAACGAACTGAAGGAGGCGCAACAAAAGGACCCTACTCTGGAGCCCTGCTTTAGAAAACTGCCCATGGCTAAGGACCCCAGACACAACGGAGACATCTTTTCTAAGGACGGCGTATTGTATCGTAGAACGGGCAACCCGGACACGGGGAATAACCAGCTCCTAGTACCGACGCAGTACAGAAGTCAGATCTTAGAAATGGGGCACTCTCTTCCCTTTAGCGGACATATGGGACAAAACGCCACTATTCAGCGAATAAAAAACCACTATTGGTGGCCAGGAATGATCTCTGACATTATCAGGTACGTGAAATCCTGCGCCCAGTGCCAACGGGTAGCACCCAAGCACTTGACACACCCAGTACCTATGGGGCAAATGCCAATAGTGGGTACTCCATTTGAACGGGTTGCTGTCGACATCATTGGACCCCTGGAAAGGACCAAAAGAAAGCACAGGTTCATCCTGACTTTAGTCGACACTTGCACAATGTGGGCCGAAGCTGTACCGCTACCATGCATAAATTCCAAGCATGTCGCAGAAGCCCTCGTGCAAATCTTTACACGGTTGGGATTCCCTCAACAGGTTTTGACGGACAATGGATCCCAATTCCGTAGCCTGTTAATGGAGGAGATCTTTAAGATCTTGAGGGCCAAACATATCCACACAAGTCCCTACCATCCGGCCGGAAATGGGCTCGTGGAACATTTTAATGGCACCCTCACCACCATGTTACGTAAGCTGGGTCAGGAGAAACCGGAAGACTGGGACCTATATATATCGGCTGCCTTATTCGCCTACCGAGAGGTTCCCCAAGTGTCTACAGGATTCGCACCAGCTACACTTTTATTTGGCAGACCTATAAAGGGGCCACTAGAAGCCTTACTTCGGTCCCTGACAGACCAAAAGGCTGACGAGACAGTCGTCTCTGCAAGCAAGTATGTATCTGAGCTCAAGGAAAGGTTAAAGCTAGGATGGGATCTAGCTACTACCAACCTTACGAAAGCCCGCGCTAAACATGCTAAAAGATACAATAAAGCTGCAAAAGAGAGAGAACTACAACCAGGGGAGAAAGTTTTGTTGCTACTTCCAACCGGAAGCAATAAACTTCGCATCGGATGGCAAGGGCCGTTTACCGTCCTTAAAAAGATCTCACGTACCAATTACAAGATCTCCATCAAAGGAAAGGAGAAGGTCTTCCACATAAATCTGCTAAAGAAATATTTGGAAAGACCGGTGCCATCCTCCGAGCATCTCCTGACTGTCGCCATAGCAACGGAAGACGAGGAAGATGATGATGGTTGCATGGAGTATGCACTGCAACCCACAGAATCCTTTAAAGATGTCAAGTTTGGCGACAATCTCTCACCAGAACAACAAACAGAAACCAGGGCGCTACTAAAACAGTACAGTGCAGTCTTAACGGATGTACCTGGTCGAACAAATCTCATCGAATTTGATATGAAATTAACAAATGAGACCCCTGTTCGAACCAGAGTTTACCCCCATCCCGTACGCTAAAGCTGATGCACTTCGCGGAGAAATAGACAAGCTGCATCAGGCAGGAATTATCAGTGAGTCTACATCTCCTTACAGTTCTAGTGTAGTGCTGTTGCAGAAGCCCAATAAGGAAGTTCGGCTGTGTATAGATTACCGGCTGCTAAACGCTGTTACGGAATTCCAGCCCGAACCTCTCCAAACTGTTTCTGAGTTGTTCACCAAGCTCAGCAAGGCAACGATTTTCTCCAAGATTGACCTCAGTAAAGGTTATTATCAAATACCAGTCAAGGAGGAAGTTAAACCTTTGCTAGCTTTCAGCACTAGGGAAGGACATTACACATTTAATGTGATGCCGTTCGGATTGCATAACGCACCAGGAGTGTTCACCAGAATGATGAGGAAGCTGTTAGAACCTTTGCAAAGTCCCCACATCCATAATTTCATGGATGACATATTAATTGCATCGGAAACCTACGACGAACATATTGCTACGGTTGCTATGCTCCTCAGGAGACTACAGGAAACTGGTCTCACAGCCAGACCTAGCAAATGTCTCATCGGGTTCGAAAAGCTAGACTTCTTGGGGCATACTATTTCCCACGGCTGTAGTTGGCCTGTTCAGAAGAACGTGGAGAAAATAGCTGCAGCCAAAAGTCCCAGAACGAAGAAAGACGTGCGTTCCTTCCTATCACTGTGTGCATATTATCAGAAATACATCGAGAACTTCAACGGACTTACGGCACCTCTGACTGACCTCACCAAGATAGGTTGTCCTGATAAGGTCATGTGGGATCAAAAGTGCGAACATGCATACAGCACTTTGAAAGGACAGTTGTCGGCAAACCCCATCCTAAGGTTACCTGACCTTAAGAAGCCTTTCGTACTGAGAGTTGACGCGTCAGGTCAGGGCATCGGGTCAACATTGTTGCAGGCCGAGGACAGTGACCCGAATATGCTATTCCCAATAGCTTACGGCAGTCGAAAACTGAACAAGGCTGAACGCAACTACAGTGTTGTTGAAAGAGAATGTCTCGCTCTGATTCATGGCATCAGACGCCATCATGAGTTTCTGTATGGTACTTCTTTCACAGTACAAACCGACCACGCTCCATTAGCTTTCCTGGGTGCCAATAAGGAATTCAACGCAAGGATTATGCGCTGCGCATTATTATTGAGCGTCTATTCATTCAAAGTGGAATATATTCCAGGAAAACAGAATGTAAGAGCTGACTTCTTGAGTAGAAACTGGTCTACAGAGGAAGAAGAGCAAACTGAAGATACCACTCATCCTAAAGTCACCAATCAGGTCACCTCCATTGTCAAGAAGAAAACATGAAAAATGGTTTCATGTCTAAAAGTGGGGACGATTGTGACGTACGTCCAGTTTGTCAAGTGAATTGTCCCTGATTTGATCAATGATTAAAGAGTCTTTAGCTTTTCATAACATTAGAATCCCTGAACATCAGTATTGTTGTAACTTTTCATCAACGAAGAGTAGCGGCTATGATCAAAGCAGTCAAAGAAGATCCCCAGAACAGAGAAGCAGAAGTTTAGCATCTCCGTACGAACACTGAACCGTTCGCAAGACGGACACGAGCGATCAGAAGAAAGCTTCATGCAGACTTCGCACTTCTGTGGCCACCGGCAGACTTGCCCGAAAGACGGAACGCTCAGCGTAGCGGATACGATCTGAGGAATCAGGAAACTCACCGCGAACGAGGCTAGTCTCGCCGGAATTTCACATGCTCGTGCGAGCAGCCTGAAACGAACGTAGATCGGAAGCCAGTCGGGCCATCGGGGTTAGCAGGGCGGCTAAATAACTTCGACTTCCCTGGGAACTGAAGAGGCGCGAAATTTTCACATGTACCATTTATCTTGCCTTTCTAATAGATAAATACAGAATCTGAAAAGGGCAACGTATCATTCGTTCTGACAGAATTCTAAGATTCACTAGCATATAGTAAAAAAATTCCTGCTAGATTTCATCTAAATTGTTGGCTATTGGAGTGAAATTCTTTTTCTGTGCAGACGGTAATTTATACATTAGCTTCGAGTGATCAGTGGTCTAGTTATTTCATATTTAGTTCACTGGATTGTGGTGTAAATTTAACCTTATTAAATAAGCCCATCTTCAAAGTTCTAGTGCCAACTAAATGTTACATCTATAAGTTTATTTCCTAATACAATAGCCGCTTAAGGGAATTATAACTTTAATACAGTTTAGTTCTGTATAAATAGATGTGCTTTCAACTATTAACCTCACGGGGAGTTTTTTTTTCTCTCTTGCTTTATTAACTGAAGATGCGAGTGCAGAAAATAGTTAAACTGTAAATGTATCGCGCGTTAGATTTTAATATGATTTTATTGTATTTCGTGTTTTTTCTATTGCATCCAGAATGATCTTTTGAACCTCGCATCCCAGCAATTAAGCAGCAATGAAACATCATTTAAGCAGCAATTAAGCAGCAATGAAACATCATTTAAGCAGCAATTAAGCAGCAATGAAACATCATTTAAGCAGAAATTAAGCAGCAATGAAACATCATTTAAGCAGCAATTAAGCAGCAATGAAACATCATTTAAGCAGCAATTAAGCAGCAATGAAACATCATTTAAGCAGCAATTAAGCAGCAATAATATATATCTAGAGTCTTGCCGACTCAGTTCGATTACTCCAGTGACTTATGAACATATTTGAAATTTAATCTTTGTGGCGATCCTGTTGGGGTTCAGCTATCTGAAGTATACAGAAACAAAGCAAACCCAAAGACTATTTTAAAATCCCAATTCATAAAGTCGTTTTTTATAGTTATCAAACTGGAAGAAGAACAGTCAACAGTAGCAATATTTTACTCACTGCTCTATTCGTGAAGAAGAACATAGATTTCCCTGACACTGTCTGTCAAGCATAATCATTGGATTTTACCAATCCCCTGAAGAACTTACCTCAGTGTTTTTTTGTAGTTTGTGACATTACTGCAAAAGAAAGTTATCTCCACCAGCTGTGCCAATCTTAGACACCACACCATTCCTCACACCTAGCCAAGGGCCTGTGCCATTCTTTAGGAACTTTATCTAATAAACAAACAGTACCGTTAAACTTCAACGTCCAGCGATTTCGGGACACTTTGTTAACTTCAACAACCCGCAAATCTGGGGCTGTACACGGAAGAAAATACTTTTACCTAAGCCAAGGTTTAGTGCTGTTTTTTTATGTATTTCCTATGAAGTGCCAGAATTCACCATTTGGTAAGTCTGTGTGTGTGACTGTGTGCTGGCCAGCCAAGCGTGTTTTTTTTAATGAAAGAAAAAGAGATTTAATCTTTTTACCCTTATAATTAGTCCACCCTAGTATTAAGGTGTACTGTATTAATTGTACGGGATTTCTCCTAGCGGGATTATTTAACTGTGAGCATTCCCCCCTCCCGGAAAAATTGGTTCATCAAAGGAAAACATTTAATGACCCCTAGCTTTTCCTTTAACCCCTATTACTGTAACCCCCTTGACTCAGAGTAATAAATTTACCATTGGGTTTAATTGCCTATCTCTGATCATCATCATCACCCACCCCCCCCCCCCCCCTTCTCGTCTTTGGGACCCGGTCTTTTCTGTTAGTAAATACAAGCGGGAAAAGGTGCATTGGATACTTCTCCTCAGAAACCCTCCCCCCTGTTATTTTGTGTTTTGTAACCCATGATTTCTGACTGTACATTGATACTTACTTGTAACTTGATTTTATGATAATAAAGGTATTAAAAACTTTATTAGCATTGGTGTCGGCTAGCCCAAAACCCAAACATTTCCCATATTTTGTTATCGTAGTGTGTATTCATGTACGTTGTGCGTCAGGATCACCAAATCGGTGTGTGCGCATGAGCAGCTGGAACTGACAAACAGTTGTTTGTTCAGAAGAGTGGTAGGAATAGTTTTTGAGAGACAAATATTGTCGTAAAAAGAGACTGTTCTTACTCTTCCCCAGCCCTTGTGAATCTACTACCTCACTTTCCTAAATCCTTATTCTCACAGAGCCTTCACTATCATTCTACACTCTAAGGACCAATATCCATCAGAACTCTCTCAGATAAAAATTACGACAATATATATATATATATATATATATATATATATATATATATATATATATATATATATATATATATATATATATATATATATATAGATAGATATATGTATGGAAGGCAATCAACACTTTAGTGAACAAACGAAATTCGCCCGACTCGCAAACACCCAATACTTCATTTACTTGTATAGACTCCAACAACCATTTTCAGACAGAAATCAACAATACCTTATTCCCCTTGTGACATAAGCAAATTATCTACATTCTACGAGAACAAGTGTACTAACACTATTTCATCCGACATCCTTTTTATAACAATTAACAAAGTTTTTAACTATCTGACTGGCCTTAAAGATAATAACTCATCGGGACTTGATGGAATCAGTAATCGAATGCTGCGCTATTCTTAACCAGCTATTACTGATTCACTAACATACATATACATTCAATGTATAGCAACTAATGACTCACCATCTGCCTTTAAAATAGCTAAAGTATACCCTCTTGTCAAACATGGTTTATCTGATAATAGCAACCATGGTAACTATTTCTCTCTGATATCGTCGCTGTCCAAACCAGTGGAAAAACACATTCACAAAACAACAATAAAACACCAAGACAATAATGACTTTTTAATTGACAGTCAGTTGGGGTTTAGACCAAAACATTCATGCTACACAGTGTGACAGAACGGGGCGACCCCCTCGATCTCTATTTCACTCCGGCAGTAATCAGTGCATTTATGGTACTGATTTTATTGCGTGATTTCAATTGTCGCACTTTCTTTCTTTCTATACTATGTAGCAGATAGTTTATATTTTCAAGTATTCTTTCACTACTTTCAATATATTGTGTCTTGTCTGTTATCTGACACTCCTTGTGGATGATAAACACCTCATATTTGCAAGGAAAGGTAGAGATAATATTACTAGAGGCAGGTTGGCAAAATTATCTTGTACCAAGTTTGGCCGCTACGGATTAACGCGTACATCGCCCAGCGCTTTCTGCATAATCATCGATAAGACGGGTGCGCTAATCACCTAAGCTTGGAATACGGGGAGACAACTGATGGACAGACACAGATAGGAGATTATTTTCTGATAAAGTAATGAATTGTTACTTTTGGAACACGTTGCATATGAGATTAACGACATGTTCGCGAGTCTGCATGCAAGGTATCTTGTGCCTTATAGCCATATATGGTAATACGCGACCTTTTGCTTTACGCACCTTATTTCACTTGGAATGCTTTGAAAGTACCACGCTCTCATCAGCCTGTTTGAAAATGATTGGAGCCCTGATTTGCTTCATAACAAACAGATGCGTGGGAGACCGGGAATATAACCTGAAACGTTTCAGTGTTATTCCACAGTGAAGATCGCTTGCCA
The DNA here is from genome assembly GCA_024509875.1 of Oreohelix idahoensis. Classification (NCBI taxonomy): domain Eukaryota; kingdom Metazoa; phylum Mollusca; class Gastropoda; order Stylommatophora; family Oreohelicidae; genus Oreohelix; species Oreohelix idahoensis. The sequence continues at coordinate 67,830 of JAMPIV010013219.1, forward strand.
AGATACCAGACCTTGCAAGAGTGAAGCCTAGAATTCAGAACTCCTTCTTAACTTACCGGACACCTTTCATTGGAGAATTTTGGACGGACTTTCATAGCCCAGGAAATCTCTTTTATATTAAAAAAGGAAACCGGGACTGAGGAAACTGAATGACCACATACGTAGTCAGAGAGGGAACTTATTAAATTAACTACACCCCAGACGCGTGTAAGAGACCGAATCAAGTCTCTTTTATTCCTCTGAGCAAACATTATTATAGCCAGGATTGGCTTATTGGTGGTACCAGCAGAAAGTACTATCTCTGGAACCAAGTGAAGGTAGAAGTGTACTGGCGTTGTGCGAGACGTCATCATAAGAGGGTCTTATAGACAGACACAGGACCAGCTTGGAGGATACTCCTTGACGTTCTAGGAACGTGCGGTGCCTTTAACCTTGACCAGCGACGAATGTGAGCAGTGTAAAAATAACCCATCAGCGTTAATAGAAACTACTATTGGCAGCTAAGTGAAAAATATACGCTGCCACAGTGAATTTTTTCCCCATCACCTCTACTATAAATCAATAATGAAACTTTTCTTCTAAACTATTCAATTTATTTTCTAACTGTTAAAACCTAAAGGGATTATTACATTTTCGTATTTTTAATGTTACAAATTTAACTTTGATTTAATTATTTTAAAGTTACTCCATGTTAGTCTCAGTCAATTTACTACACACACTCTAAACAGAGCTATACCAGAATAATAAGAATTCCACTGAGTAAATCAGGGGTGGGGATGTGAACGTGCTGAAATTAATAAGTGCTTAATTCCTTCACAAAAGTTGTCGCCAGATTCTAGAATTAACGTGCTCAGCCAAAGCAGCATAGTCTTCGCTTATCTGAATATCTTGTGATGACTCATTTTGTAATAAAAGTGTCATTACCCTTCTATCTACATCTCTGCCAAGAGTAATCTTGTGCGAAGGTAGATACCTTTGAAGCCCATATTAGATACTCTTGAGTTTTGGCCACTGTTGGACCACTACTGCAAAGCAGGGGAAGCAATACCGTCACACACAGCCTTAACTAAAATGATAGGCAACTGACATCTAAACATCAATAACGATAATATACGTGGAGCAATCTTTGTAGACTTTAAAAAAGCATTTGATATGAAAGATCACACCATTTTGATCAGTAAATCAGAAACAATGAAAGTAGATCTTATGCTGGTGAAGTTAATTAAATCATTCCTGTCAGACAGACAACAAGTGGTGTCTTACAATAATTCCTTGTCAAACCCAACCTTTGTGAATACCGGTGTTCCTTACTTACTTAGTCATTCCCCTTCTACCGTGAGGTGTAGAGGTTTGGAAGAGAGAGCGCCAGACTATCCTATCGGCTGTCTTCCTCCTGGCCTGGTTTCACTCTAGTCCTCGGTCCTTCAAAGATTGTCTAATGTTGTCCTCCCAGCGGACTCTGGGTCGTCCTGGGGGTCTGGATCCCTGGCTCTTTGTTTCCCATGCTTGTCGTGGTAGCCGATCTTCTCCCATTCTGCAGACATGGCCAAACCATCTTAGTTGGGACTGTTCTACTTGGGTCTGCAGGGGGTGGGATTTTAGGCCTTGATGTATCGTCTGGTTGCGGACCATGTCTCTTCTTGTTACTTCGACAACCTTCCTCAGATACCTCATTTCTGAGGTTTGAAGCTCCAGGTTCTATTCTCGGCCCTCTTCTCTTTGCCGTATACATTAACGATCTTCCTCTGCACATCAAACATTCATCCTGTGACCTATTTGCCATTGACTGTACTTTTTGTACAAGTGATGAAAGTTGCATAACACTACAACTATCTTTTAAAAACTATACGCATAATCTTACTAAGTGGAGCAACGAGAATCGCATGCAAATAAATTTCAGTAAAACGAAATGTATGTTAATATCAACAAGATAAAAATTACACAACTCACAGAAAACAACACTTCAGCTCTACATTGGAACATCACGAATTGAAAACGTAAATTAACAAAAAGCTCTTGCTCTAACTGTTGACCAGCACCTAAGTTGGAATTCACATGTACATGTACTCACAAACCTAACGGCACAGAAAGTATACCAGTTAGCCAAAATCAAACACTTCCTGGACGATGTTCAACATATCACATTGACACATAATTGTGTTCGCTCTCTTTTCCTCTACGGCATTATTGATCTACCTTTATTGTGCGTATTAATTATGTGCGCCATTCGATTGTTCGAACTTTCTATTTTCTTACCTCCGACAGTATTTGGTATTTTCGTGTCAATATTTACACTTCTTCCATTCATAGTATCATATTGGTTTGCCTATCGTCGCGGAGATAAGTCACAGGTAAATCCAGATTGGCGACAAGTCATTTTCGCGTAATGACGCCTAGCGTTTGTTTGCATAGTGAGTGCTGGTCAATTATCGATCTGGTGGCATATTACAGACACACTTGAGACGTAGGAAATGCGGTAATAAACATCTGGACAAGCTTGTTGTAAGCAAGATAAATGTAAGAAGGTGTAGTGGTAATCATTACCGAGAATTGACGGAAATGCCAATTCCATATATAGAGAGTGACCGTTTGAATTTTACAAACGTATGAGTCACACAGAAAATTCCACGAGGAAAGTTGTCCTAACTCGCATGATTGAATACAATTGGCTGTGCAAATCTGGATGTTATAAACAACACTTATGATTGGAGAATGGTCAGATTGTAACAACCACGTGCGTGGGACGAAAATTGCAATATAATCTGACACTTTCGCCGATTTTAGAGCGCTGTAAAATTCCCCTCACCAATTAGCTAGCCAGAGTAAGGAATAGGATCAGAATTCCATTTATCGGACCGGACGTTGTTTGAGCATCTTGTGGACTTATATCCCAGGAAAACTCTACCTATATTAACACGGAAAGCCGGAATCCTAATACTCTGAAACATAAAGTCAGAGTGGGAGCCTAGTGTAGAGTAATACCCCAGACCGCATGTTGCCTTAACTATTTCTCTGAGCCAGGAGTCAGTATTCCTAAAGAGATTTTAGGGTGAGTTGTACATTTTAAAATTCTATATTTTGCATTTATTAACATGTGAAAATAGCTAATGAGTGTCCAAGTCATCTAAGACTGGCAACCTCAGCATATAGAATGAGGGTTTCATTAACAACTACTGGAAGAGTTGGTGACTGCTTTATGCGGGTTTCTCATAGAGAATCAAAAGCAGAGGTAGTCCCAAGATCCATATGGAGCAGGGAGTGGATGATGATAGACCTGATGTACATACTTATTACATTATTCACCTTTTCAACCAGTGCAAATTTAAAGATATGCAGTATAAATGTAATGAATGTTTTCCGCTCACTAGAATTACTATTAATGCTCAGAGAGGGTAAAGTTCTGAGGTAGATAGGATGGTGGAATGAAAAAAAAAGGGGGGGGGGACATGATTGTGTATCAGGAAACCCAATAGTCAGGAGGGTATTTGTTTCTCTTCTTTCTTAATTCTAGTCGGTGGCACCAGTTATGGGTACTATCTCTGAAACAAAGTTTGTGGTATAAGTAGCCTGCTGTCAACGCTAGACACCATCATCAGACAGGTCTTAAAGACGCTGGACCAGCTTCGTGATTGCTCCCTAATATCTCTTGGAACGTGTCACAACCTCCAGACTTGACCAGTGACGAGCGCATCAGTCCATAACCTGCAAGGAACAACCATCGGCTGGAGCAGAAACCAACAAATATACTGGCAGCTAAGTACAAACTTAAAAGCTGCCAAGTGAACTATCAGACAATTCCCTCAATATCCACTGTTAAATATAATTGATTATTAAATTTGTTATTTGCATATATATAAATTTATAGTTGATATAATCCTTATGAGTGTACTGCACCCGGATGTCTCAGCCACCTTAAATACACTTAAAACAGAGCTACTAAATTAAGATTTCACTGAATTAAATCAGTTGGAGGCTTGAACGAGCTAAATCATTCAACATATCTCTTCACAAAAGTTGTTGGGCAGATAATAAGTTAACTGTGCTAAGAAACATTCAGCATTGTTCTTGATTTCTGAATATCTTGTGAACACTCCCTCGATGTAGAAGCATCATCACCCTTCTATCTGCATCTCTGCCAAGGGTAATCTTGTGCGAAGGTAGATACCTTTGAAGACCCACATTAGATACTCTAAGTTTTGGCCATTGTTGGACCATCACTGCAGAGCAAATGGGAGATAACCCGTGACACGAATACGCAAACACACCTAAACTATTGTTCCAGATTCTGGTATGGTTGTTCCGTGTCCAACTCTAAAAGGCTCCATTCACTTCAGAGACGCACAGCGTGCCTAGTTGCTGATAAATATGGAGGCGTTAACAATTCAGTCCCGGCGGCAGTATCTGCTTTGTGACTCAAAGCCTCTCACTTCTGGTAAGATTTTCCGCAAACGATGACAACACGAACGTCCCTAGTCATTCAACAGCAGCAGACTGTTCAAATATTTCACGAGTTCTTATATGCCACCATAATCTGATTGTGTTTCAAATTATTGTCTAATTTACTTTATGAATGGTTTGGATTTTGTTTGTTTGTCCCCCCCCCCAACCCCTTTAAAAAAAAAACTGTCTTTTATGTTTGTTTTTTTTTTTTAAACAGACTTACATTTGATTATAATTGGTGTGGTGAAGTGGGATGTTATAAATATTTATAGGGGACTTAGTGTACTGACTGAGATCAGCTGTGAAGGTATCTATATCTAATAAGAGTAGTGTATTATAGATAACCTTACTTGCTGCCACATATATATATATATCTCAGTCAGAATTATTCTGGAATAGTGTGATGACTACGTTGTATGTCTAGGGTATGTGTATGATGAAGTGTAAGTCATAACAACAACAGACAGATAAACAATTTAATTTATTCCACCACACTTGACAACACTGTGACACTCACATACATAAAACACTCTACAAAGATATCTTAAAGGAGTCACTGATAACTTTTCAAATAACAATATGTATTCATTGCTGTCATGAATGAATATGTGTCCTGATTCAAATACAAAGGGAACCAGGAATCACAATCAATTTTAATTACAAGTTATATGTACAGAATTTCTCAATATGAATATTGTAGTGACATATATTATTAAAATATCCTATGTGTGTCAGTTGTGTAGTAGTAATATGAGGTAATACTGGTTTTGTTTTGTTCAAGCTCTGTTGGTATTTGTCATCATGACTTCAATAGTTTGTTTTTATTGGAACTAGTATTGGAGATGTTCTCAGTTCCTGATATTAAAACAATTTACTTCCCCTCTTAAGTTTATGTTACAATGTTATTTTAAGATGGGGGTACATAATTTTGGGCTCAGCTGGCCACATCAGCTTATCTTGCGTGATGGCGGCAGGAAAAGACTCCTCTGCTCGATTTCTCCCCTGGGCTCTGGAGACACCTCACTGATAGCTAAATGGACCAAGGAGTATGCTGTCCGACTCTGGATTCAGCAAAGCTCTGACCAGGTGCTGCTCAATAACGTCAAGACCACGGTCCCTGAAAACAAGAAGGATGTACCTTCTACTTCATAACTAATTGATACTCTAGTTCTACACTGAGCACAATACATCAACAAACATTGAGTTTTCCAGAGCGTTAGGCCAACTGTCAGCTTCATCTGAAATACTTTATACCAGTATTAACCTCCTTAATGGTTACTACGCCTCTGCACTTCCAGCATTATTTCTTTCTAGTCAATCATCTAGGTGTCAGTGTACTGTTTGGCCATTCCATACCGTTTTACTTTCCTCCGACACCTTCTGTTCAGGCTGGAGCATTATAGGCTTTACATCATGTTTGCTACTGAACTACACATATATACAGGCATAAATTAACAATTCACATTCAATTTTCATTAAAAGATACTGAATGTTTCAAGCTTACCACAATTCATAGAATAAACACAGATACGTTGACTGGCAATGAATTCTGGCACAAATACTGGCACAAATTCCCATCTGCTTATGTTCCAGGCTTTTATTTAGCAAAAATATGAGCTGGCTTCAACGCACTGTTGCTTTATCAAGCTTATTTGAACTAGTGGTCTCGAACTAACGCTCCTAAGTGATTATATCAGCGAGTCTGGCCAATGGAGCCACGTTTCGACAAGTGTTTGAAAATTTTTTTACCTTCCTACGTCTCCCCTAACAACCAAAGATAGTATTTATAGTCCGACCAATCGTGTTTAGTCTTATATTTGTTGCGCTCCAATCAATTTGGAGTTTACATGGTCGGCTATTTCCGTACGTAAGGTTTTTTCAAACACGTTATAAAAAAATTTTATGAGCAGAAATGATTTCATGCTGTCAGGCATCCCCACTATTTTATTTTGGTTATAACTTGTTAATTCCTAGACTATTTGCGTAACGTTTTACATATTCTTTGTCAGCAAGCCCTAAGGAACCCAAATATACAAATTTAAAAGAGCTAAGTGGCTGCGTTCAAAATATGCAATTTCTTCTACCTCCTGTTTCGAAGATGTGCTGTCTAGGTACTGTAATGTTTTCAAACGTAAACCCATCTATTGTCATCTTTTCTAATAAGAGTTTTTCAGGATTTAAAAACCTAACTCTGGGAAGGTTAGTGTTTTTATCACTGTCCGTCCGAAAAAGTAGTGCATGTGGCCTTACACGCGTGATAGTAGTAATTGTGTATCGCGTTACGCTTGTTGGGGTGGCATTAATAGCGAAACGCGTGTTTAATTTTGCATGCGTTCGGCTTTCTGCCTCTCCCTTCTCTCTATCCTGCTTTATCTGTCTTTTAGTTACGCTGTGTATGGGATGAATGAAATATTAAATTTAGGTCATTGTTTCAGCTTGCGTATCTCAAGTTTAGTACATGTTTCATTGAAGAAAGCGGGTAATAATACAGTAAGCTTTTACTATCAACGTGAAAGCGTTACAATTTGCAGACGAAACAGAAAACAAGGGGGATTTCGAGTACAGTCATTGTGACAGCACTGTTCTCTTACCATTTTTCTGTTCGTTATTAAATGTATTTGTTAGGCTTTATATTTACCTGATAATTTATATATGTGGATTAGAATATTTCACGACACCTCCCCTCTTAAAACAGACATCCCATGTCAGTCCTTTATTCTATATACACATAGATAAATGTAAGTCAACTTGACTTTACTCTGCTGTGGTGCTATCATGGTTTTATGTAGTTGGGTCCATTTAGAGTAGGCACTACTCATGAAATCTGCCTCAGATTTCTACAACCAATAATATATTTCGGTTATGTTACTGAACAGCCGCAAGTGTGAGTGCTTGTCTTAATGCTGCTTCGCAACCCGTATTCACCATTTCTCTTCTCTGAGTCTGCGCAATGACATGTCCAGAGAACATTATATTTCCCTCAAAATGTACGTTATGAGGAGATAACATATACCTGGTGATAGCAGAGTTTTCGTAGTGGATCCCATAATCTTCTTATTATCCTGTATGAAACATTCGGAATATCCTCAATCAAAGAGGCAACTCAGGGATTCATTACGTTCCTCCGAAATGTTTACATCCAACAATTTTCTCATCATTCTAGAGAAGACACTAGGCGCATTCTTCAATCCAAATGGCAATCTATTAAACTCATAGTGTCCTTCTGAGGCACCAAAAGCCAGGCATGGTCCAACCTCAGGCTCTACCGGAATCCGACAGCATCCTTTACTCAAATCCACCCCTGAGAAATATTTAGCTTTATCCAGCCTGGCAAACAGCTGATCCGCATCCGGCAATGGATCCACCTGTCCTTCTGTAATAGCATTCAGTCTCCTGTAATCTATACAGAGTCTATGTTCTCCAGAGGGCTTCCTTAACAGTACAACACCGGAACTATACGAAGATTCACTGTGTGAAATAATTCCCTTCTTCAATAGATAGTCTATCTCTTCCTTCAAAGCTTTCTCCTTAGCAAACGGAATCGAATATGGTTTCATACAGACAGGTGTGGGGTCTATCAGTTTCATATCATATTCCAATGGGTTTGTATGCCCTGGTCGGTCTGTTAACACCTCTGCATGATTATTTAGAACCTGTTGCACTCTCTCTTTTGATGTTTTCTGAGTTTTTTCGTTAAATGTGTACTGATTTTCACCTGTGCTGCTGTCTCACAGGGGTGTAATGGATATTCAAATGATGAAAGTGGTTCCATTTTCATCTCCATGGCGATGGACAAGGTCAACAAGTGTGTCTCTTCCTGATGTTCTCTTTCCAAATATTTCTTCAGGAGATTCACATGATAGATTTTTTTCTTTCCCCTTCTTATCTATCTTATAATTTGTTCTAGACACCTTCTCTAGAACTGTATATGGACCCTGCCATCCAATTTGTAACTTATTCTGACTCCCGGGCAAAAGAGGCAGTACTTTCTCTCCCACAGCCAAATTTCTGTCTTTCGCCTTCCTGTTATAATAGGCAGCATGTTTCTTCCTGGCTTGTTTCAAATTTTCATTGGCAAGTTTCCAGCCAGTTTTTAAACGAGTGGTCAGCTCATTCACATATTGGTATGAAGATGTAATGTTTTCCTCTGCCTTTTCATCAGTCCACGTTCTTAACAATGCTACATATGGACCTTTAATTTTGTGGACCTCTTTGTCCATGCACCGGTATGGTCTCTTCCACTCGAAGCTCTATAGTGATGATTTTTCCTCCCAGAATTATCATTCACAAAACGACCGCTACCAATTTTTCTTTTGGGGCTTTCTCCCCACTTAAAATTCTTGATGAGAGATTTCCTCTCTACATCCTCTTCCTCCAGTTTGTTTAAGTCCGATTGAGGGATTGTCGGCTTATCCTGGGGTAAGACATCCTTTTGCACTCTCCGCATAGTGGCCATTGTAAAACAGTTAAGTGAAGCTTGTCCGTGAAAAGGGGCTTCCCATTCCATTTGGTCCACTTTTTCAAATTTATATCTCTTTTTATTATTATTTTTTTATTATCTTTTTATTATTTGTTTGGCAAGGAAGAACATTCCAGCACCTCTGATACATGCTATACAGAGCTTCTACAAGTCTTGCAGAAATTATGTGAGGACAGCAAACTATAAGTCAGAAGAGTTCAGGACCACCACTGGTGTAAGACAAGGTGATATCCTATCACCTTATCTTTTCATACTTCTCATGGACGATGTCATCAAGGCATGTAAGGAGAGAACAAGAAAGTATTCAGTGGGGTACTGGAAGATGAGACAGGTCTGTATTTCAGAGCTAGCATTTGCTGATGATGTTGTCCTGATTGCTAAATCAGAGACACATCTCCAATCCAACCTGCAAGTCTGGAAGGAAGAGCTGGAGTAGAGAGGGATGGTCATAAGCAGCTCTAAAACAAAATCCATGGTGATATCACGAGAAGAAAGAAAACATCAGATTAAGTTGGGAGAACAGGTCCTGGAGCAGGTCGACCACTTTAAATATCTCGGAGCTATTATAGACCGAAAGGGGGGCAGCAAAAAAGAGTTGGCCACTCGAAAAGCAGCGGCTGGGAGACTTTATCAGGCCATAAATCGAGGATTCCTCAGCAAGAAAGAGGTTGGTAAGAAAACGAAGATGGCTGTATACCGCTCCACCTATGTCCCAGTCTTGACATATGGATGCGAGTCGTGGGCAATGACTACAACCCACAAAGGCCAGATCCAAACCTCAGAAATGAGGTATCTGAGGAAAGTGGTTGAAGTAACAAGAAGAGACATGGTCCGCAACCAGACGATACGTCAAGGCCTAAAATCCCACCCGCTGCAGACCCAAATAGAACAGTCCCAACTAAGATGGTTTGGCCATGTCTGCAGAATGGGAGAAGATCGGCTACCACGACAAGCATGGGAAACAAAGAGCCAGGGATCCAGACCTCCAGGACGACCCAGAGTCCGCTGGGAGGACAACATTAGACAATCTTTGAAGGACCGAGGACTAGAATGGAACCGGCCAGGAAGAAGACAGCTGATAGAATAGTCTGGCGCTCTCTCTTCCAAACCTCTACACCTCACGGTAGAAGAGGAACGACTAAGTAAGTAAGTAAGTTTATTATCAGGCCTAATTTTGCCCCGTGGCGTGTCCAGGTCCTGATCCATGTCCCCACTTGTGGGTGTTCCCTCATGTGCTATGCTACACCTTTCTACAAAATTCTCAATGTCCCATCTTGCTTTGGGCCAATAATAATTGTGAGCCACCTTTTGAATGATGGTACCTATTTTCTCATGGTCCCCATCTGGTTTCACATGTAGGCTCCTTATTAAGTCTGCCCTATATCTTTTAGGAAGTACCAGCTGTCCCTGACCTTTGGATCTAGCTCCAGTCTTCCTATACATCAACTTGTTTTTTCATGTAAAAATCTCCCTTGCCTGGAGTTGTATGACAAGTTGACAATTTTCTGAAACAAGGCTTGAGTGTTTTATCCCCAGCCTGTGCCTTCCTCATCTCTTCTGGAGTGGTATCCAACATAATATCCTCCTCCTGTCTTGAGGTCGACCTGACCTGAAGGGTTGCCATATACACAGGTTTCCTTCTACCACGGTCAGTGTCATGATTGTCCATCTGACAATTTTTACACCACCTTTTTCCTTGGTTGAAAGATTTTCTTTCATCATATTTCCTTTCATCGAATTGTGGGAATTTATTTTTATTTTCATACCGTGGCCTATCAAATTGGTGCTTACCTTTGTTTTGATCCCTAGGATCAAATTTATTAAAATTCTGTGGTGCCCTAAAGTTATCCACTTGTTTCTTTTTATTACCTGTTACCTCTGCTTGAGCTGCTTGATACCTTTCAGCAACATTTAGCAACTCACCCAGCCTCTCTGCACCTTGTTCCATGAGAAACTTTCTCAGGTCTGGAGCCATGGACTCTCTTAATTGCTCTATAAGGACCATTTCCTTAAGATCTTGGGTTTTCCCCCAGAGAAGTCCATTTCTCCAAGTATGTCTCTATTCGTGCAGAGAACTGGTGATAGGTTTCACCTGACAGTAGTTTAGCATTCCTAAATTTTTTCCTATAGAATTCTGCATTCTTTTCATATCTTAACAAAAGAGCCTGCTTTAGCATGTCATAATTTTCCTGATCACCTCTGCTCATTTTTGCAAAAACTTCATAAGCTGCCCCACGAAGTCCCTGAGATAACTTTAAGCTCCACCTTTCTCTCTCTAACCCATACGTGGTAGCTAATAGTTCATACCTATTTAGATAGCTCTCTATATCGTCGTCTTTCTCAACAAAATGATCTAAATGAAAATTCATAGCTGAGGTTGAGGCTCCTTGGCTAGCAGTGGCATCAGAGGCAAAGGGACTGGCACCATTTTCAGGAGCATGGCCCTGAAACTCAAACTCCCTTAGTCGTAACTCATGTTCCCTTTGTAATCTCTTATCTTCTGCTTCCCTTTCTGCAGTCAATCTTCTTTCTTCGGCTTCCCTTTCTGCAGCTAATTTCTTCTCTTCCCTTTCTGCAGCTAATTTCTTCTCTTCCCTTTCTGCAGCTAATTTCTTCTCTTCCCTTTCTGCAGCCAATCTTTTGTCTTCTCTTTCTGTCTCCAATTTCTTAGCCTCAGCCTCAATCTGCAACCTCTTAGTCTCAGCCTCAGCCTGCAACCTCTTAGTCTCAGCCTCAGCCTCAAATTGTAACTTCTTAATTTCCCTTTCAGCCTCTAACTTTCTTTCGGCTTCAAACCTTCTTTCTTCGCGTTCAATAAATTTGTCACATTCCGTAGTGACATAGGCAACCATAACTTGCCCATCTAATCCTAACTCTTTTGCAGTCTGAACAGCAGCAGATCGAAACTTGGCCAGGTCCGCCATTGTCTATCAGGTAAGTTTATACAATGTCTAACCAACAATTCAATCTCTAAATATATATCTAATGGACAACACAGGCACCGTGAGCTCAACCTTATTTAATTCCACCCAAGGATACCTTTTAATTCTTATATTCCCTGAAGTGAATTACCCCCAATATTTTTAATAGGTAAAGATTCAAAATCCCAAGAGCGAGACCCCAATATATATGTGGTGAAGTGGGATGTTATAAATATTTATAGGGGACTTAGTGTACTGACTGAGATCAGCTGTGAAGGTATCTATATCTAATAAGAGTAGTGTATTATAGATAACCTTACTTGCTGCCACATATATATATATCTCAGTCAGAATTATTCTGGAATAGTGTGATGACTACGTTGTATGTCTAGGGTATGTGTATGATGAAGTGTAAGTCATAACAACAACAGACAGATAAACAATTTAATTTATTCCACCACACTTGACAACACTGTGACACTCACATACATTAAACACTCTACAAGGATATCTTAAAGGAGTCACTGATAACTTTTCAAATAACAATATGTATTCATTGCTGTCATGAATGAATATGTGTCCTGATTCAAATACAAAGGGAACCAGGAATCACAATCAATTTTAATTACAAGTTATATGTACAGAATTTCTCAATATGAATATTGTAGTGACATATATTATTAAAATATCCTATGTGTGTCAGTTGTGTAGTAGTAATATGAGGTAATACTGGTTTTGTTTTGTTCAAGCTCTGTTGGTATTTGTCATCATGACTTCAATAGTTTGTCTTTATTGGAACTAGTATTGGAGATGTTCTCAGTTCCTGATATTAAAAACAATTTACTTCCCCTCTTAAGTTTATGTTACAATGTTATTTTAAGATGGGGGTACATAATTTTTGAGCTCAGCTGGCCACATCAGCTTATCTTGCGTGATGGCGGCAGGAAAAGACTCCTCTGCTCGATTTCTCCCCTGGGCTCTGGAGACACCTCACTGATAGCTAAATGGACCAAGGAGTATGCTGTCCGACTCTGGATTCAGCAAAGCTCTGACCAGGTGCTGCTCAATAACGTCAAGACCACGGTCCCTGAAAACAAGAAGGATGTACCTTCTACTTCATAACTAATTGATACTCTAGTTCTACACTGAGCACAATACATCACAAACATTGAGTTCAGAGCGTTAGGCCAACTGTCAGCTTCATCTGAAATACTTTATACCAGTATTAACCTCCTTAATGGTTACTACGCCTCTGCAATTCCAGCATTATTTCTTTCTAGTCAATCATCTAGGTGTCAGTGTACTGTTTGGCCATTCCATGCCGTTTTACTTTCCTCCGACACCTTCTGTTCAGGCTGGAGCATTATAGGCTTTACATCATGTTTGCTACTGAACTACACATATATACAGGCATAAATTAACAATTCACATTCAATTTTCATTAAAAGATACTGAATGTTTCAAGCTTACCACAATTCATAGAATAAACACAGATACGTTGACTAGCAATGAATTCTGGCACAAATACTGGCACAAATTCCCATCTGCTTATGTTCCAGGCTTTTATTTAGCAAAAATATGAGCTGGCTTCAACGCACTGTTGCTTTATCAAGCTTATTTGAACTAGTGGTCTCGAACTAACGCTCCTAAGTGATTATATCAGCGAGTCTGGCCAATGGAGCCACGTTTCGACAAGTGTTTGAAAAAAATTTTACCTTCCTACGTCTCCCCTAACAACCAAAGATAGTATTTATAGTCCGACCAATCGTGTTTAGTCTTATATTTGTTGCGCTCCAATCAATTTGGAGTTTACATGGTAGGCTATTTCCGTACGTAAGGTTTTTTCAAACACGTTATAAAAAAATTTTATGAGCAGAAATGATTTCATGCTGTCAGGCATCCCCACTATTTTATTTTGGTTATAACTTGTTAATTCCTAGACTATTTGCGTAACGTTTTACATATTCTTTGTCAGCAAGCCCTAAGGAACCCAAATATACAAATTTAAAAGAGCTAAGTGGCTGCGTTCAAAATATGCAATTTCTTCTACCTCCTTTTTCGAAGATGTGCTGTCTGGGTACTGTAATGTTTTCAAACGTAAACCCATCTATTGTCATCTTTTCTAATAAGAGTTTTTCAGGATTTAAAAACCTAACTCTGGGAAGGTTAGTGTTTTTATCACTGTCCGTCCGAAAAAGTAGTGCATGTGGCCTTACACGCGTGATAGTAGTAATTGTGTATCGCGTTACGCTTGTTGGGGTGGCATTAATAGCGAAACGCGTGTTTAATTTTGCATGCGTTCGGCTTTCTGCCTCTCCCTTCTCTCTATCCTGCTTTATCTGTCTTTTAGTTACGCTGTGTATGGGATGAATGAAATATTAAATTTAGGTCATTGTTTCAGCTTGCGTATCTCAAGTTTAGTACATGTTTCATTGAAGAAAGCGGGTAATAATATAGTAGGCTTTTACTATCAACGTGAAAGCGTTACAATTTGCAGACGAAACAGAAAACAAGGGGGATTTCGAGTACAGTCATTGTGACAGCACTGTTCTCTTACCATTTTTCTGTTCGTTATTAAATGTATTTGTTAGGCTTTATATTTACCTGATAATTTATATATGTGGATTAGAATATTTCACGACAATTGGATATTATAAATGTGTGCTATTAATTTACCTTTATCATGTTGCACGCCTAAACAATGCTCAAAGTACATGAGTTTGGCAGACGTGAGGGTTTGGATTAGCAGACGGCGGAGATTCTCTGCTGGGGTCTTCGATGTGTGTAGCTTATGGCGAGTGGACGTTTGTCTCTGAGCTCATTAAATTTATATAATATTGTGACATATCCCTATTATGTACCATCACTAGTGCATCAGTATACTTCTGTGAGATGTATCTAGCTATATTTTACAAGGGAGAATGGACGCTGCGTATCAAGTGAGTCTGAATTAATAAAACTTTGAAGTCTATCAAAGGACAGTGTTTTGAGATACGACGGTACAGAGACTTTTCAACGACTGCATATGTTAAGCCATGATATATATGGGCTTGTTTTAAAATACATGTGAAACAGCGTCTCAAGTAACATTACATATTGTATTCGTTTTCCATTTCGTCTTGGTGACGTTACTATGACATCGTGAACGTCAACTGTGTTCGTGGTCTTGTGGTTCAACTCTAGTAGTCTTCTTGGCCAGAGTAACCAGTCGGTTACCACACATGAACATTCAGAATATAAGAATAAGACCCGCAACACAACAGGCAGAATGTTACACGGGCCTGTGTGCCCAATTCTTAACCCTTCGAAAATATAGTTCGTTCGTGCTTTCTCTCTTTTTTTCTCTTAAACTATATGTTTTCATATTTTTTTTTCAGGGTTATTTCTCAATTTCTCTGGTACGTGACAACAATACACTGGATGAAATTGCCAAAATTTCCGACGACAAAAGTCCGGCCTTGACCCTTTACGTTATTAACATTATAGTGCCTAAAATGTAAGTGAATTTTGTGTTTTGACTCATTGCAGCAGTGCTGTTGACACTATGCCCACGTTTTTTTTAACGTAATGGTATGGCGAGATGAAAGTTAGATAATAAAATAGTTCCCAGAAGTGAATAAGAGAACTGGTGAACTAGAGATAGGGATGGCACAAGAAAGGCAAGTCAGGTAAATAAATGTACAGTTCTAGATGGTAGCTATAGAAGAGAGCTGTGAAGTAAGTCACCGTCTCGCTAGAGTGCTAGACCTATCCTATGTTCCAAGGGTGTCTCTATTAATAGTTGATGTGCATGCAGTTCGTTAACCACTCCCACCAGTTAATTATCAAATATTCCTTTAAATACACACAAGAACAAAAATTCAAGCTGTAGCTGGAATTAAATTAATAACAGCTCTTTATAAATGAAATCAATACACTTTAATAATTATTGGATGTATAGTTACTTATTTGCTGATTTTATATATATAATTAAATTTACACGAGTTCACAAAATCAAATCAAAAGAAAATAGTGTCTCTGGTCTTATCTCATCACAGTATGGCCATTGGTGACGTCGAGTTCTGTTTCTCGCTACCAATGTCCACTAAACTTCGTCAGTTATTTTCTCTACAGACACTTCTGTAGCTTGATAAGGTGTAGACTTCCCAAGAGTTTTTATGCACCTGGATAGGTAGGCGCGTTGCTACTGCCAGGCAATGTTGAGTTGGTCCGTTATTCACATACTGCAGTCTATTATTCACTTCACCAAAGTTTTTGTTTGCGACACACTCTGGTATAGGAACCTGCAAATATATGTACCAGACAACGGTAAAAATGTGGGTCTTCAAAGGTATCAACCTTCACTCAAGATTACTCTTTTCAGAGACATAAATAGAATAATGAACCTTCTGCTTCAGGTAACATCATATAATTTTAAAGAAAAGCAAGCATAACAACTTGGATCATCTAAGCTCTCATGAACTTATTATTCTCGTGTCTCTTCTGAAAGGAAAGATTAACTTGTATTTTCTGAGCCCCCAGCTGAAGGTGATTAAGTAATTATTAATTTAATATCTCCATATGGTTATGTATTTAAAACAATATGAGTCATACGGGTGCAGATATACAATTCATTTAATAGTGATTAATTCAACTATAGATTTAAAGTTACAAATAAATAGGTTTAATAATCACGTATAGTTTAACAAGTTTAAAGTAAATACAGTCGTTTATAAAAAAATTAAGCACTGATCTTTCTCTTCTTGGGCAAGTTAAATTGTACGGGATATTTTATAGAAAACAAAACTGCAAGTGTCCATTGGCTGCGCTGTTATGGTACTTAGCTGCCGGCGTCTGCTTCAGTCACTGTTGGTTTCCACAGGTGCTTTGGATTGGTCCTTCACTTCAATAGGCATACCTGGTGGGTGTAGCACGTCCCATGCAGTAAGACTGGACTAACTACAAATGTTATCAAGCGTCTTCAAGACACGTCTGATGTTGTAGTGAAATTGACAGAGATACAACGGTAAAATACCTCCAAAGATAACATGTAAGGATAAAAACATAATGCGTAGGCTGCTGATAGTACATGATCGCCCAGACCGCGGGTCATCACCCTCCATAAAAATTGACTTGCTAGACAGGAGGGGAACGGCGGATAAAAAGGAAAAAAATATGACTGGAAAGATTGCGTGAGACTAGAAAGGCTAAGGAGACGCAATTGGGGGGGAAACGGAGAAAAGTCACGTTTCCCAAGTTGACATAAAGTAAGGAACTCGACAGAAGGGACCTTGGATATGTTACGCCACAGTCATTTATTGGTCGCTTTTGCGATACCAAGCCTTTGATTTGAATTCAGCGGCAGAACGCAGATGTTTGGAATATTACAAAAATTAAAAAGTAACTTTTTCGTAATATTAATGTTAGGAATATAAAAATTAGCTGGCCGGATGGCCCATTCTGAGCAGTGAACTAATATGTTCTTAATTTTACAGACGGATAGATAATATTGAAGATAATGACAAAAGACAGTGTTGTTCACATCAGCGACAGACTGTATTGAATAAAAAGTGTCGCTATTTGCACAAAAAAACACGACCTCGAGACGCAGGTGTTCAAATCTACTTAGTAGGGAAGCGAAGGGACATTGGTGGGAGCTGTGTCTAAATATAACTTTTAACGACAAAATTTTGGAGGGGAGAGAAAGGTTGGTTCAAAAATCAAGTACGTTTTTGAAAAAAAACAAGTAGAGACGGACAGACTAACAGATAAACATCCATACTTGACTGAAGCATGACTGAAATGACTGTAGGGTAGGAAATTTGAATTTGAAATAAACCTAGGCAGTGATTGGCCACAGACAATCATTTATCGGCGCTCAGACGCGCAAGTGGGGCCATTCCTCAATAGTTGTTCGATGATAGACACAGTATTTTAAAGTGTGGTGATTTCCAAATGAAAGAAAGTGAAATAAGTTCAGGGACGCCATACTATAGCCAGCAGCTCAGCTGAGTTTTGCTAGCATTTCTGTGTTCTTTATTCATAATCTGGTAAGATTGAAATTATTTCTTTGTATATTTTGAATATTGTTTAATGTTCGAGTGATTTGATACTGCCATATCATAATCTAGCCTTACAAACAAGTAGGGATTTGCTCTAGACCCCCCGCCCAAGTCAGGGTCTAGGGACCAACAATATACATAAACTCCAACAAGGGTTAGGAAAGACAGATCAAGTGTTGAGAATAATGAAACATATTACCTATCCACTTTTAGGGAAGGAAACTAATAAATATTTTTCAGAATCTATAGTCTGGGAGGACCTATCTGATGTAAAACCACCATGGTAAATGTGCTGTTTGGTCAGAGAGATCTGACCTGTCTGTATGATGTGGTTGTTGTGTCCGTGTTGTGTCCAGACGTGGGTAGAGAATAGAATTTTGACACATAGCCAATACTTTTATTGCAGAGCTGTGAGTTTCAGTTGTCAACAAGGCGGTGTCCATTCAGTTGGTGATTTTACTCGAGTGTATCTGTGCAGTACGTTGTGACAGAGACCACTATTATTGCCCGCCAGCACGGAGAGGTGGGACCACCAGATTTCAGCACCAGAGCTACATATGCAAGATGAGTGAGCCTCTGGTCTGCTGGAAGTTCACCAACGCCTTTTAGTTACTAATACCCCATAAAATTCCTGCAATTTACTGGACACTGTGTAGTCAATATAGACAGGTGTGATGAGGCCACCCCAACAGCACAAGCATTAACTATCCTCCCAAGTAGATGACTACTAGAACATTTTAATAAAACTAACTAGTCTAGTACTTATATATGTACACTCTTGCATTTATTATGTAACATTCCATGCATTTCTTTCATAATTTTTAAATCCTTTTTTTTTAAAAAAGTTCTGGTCAACATAAAACTTGATCCAGAACAAAATAAATGTAATATAATTCTATCAAAAATTTTACACTCTTGAGTTAGTTCAGTGTATTATAATATTTGTTAAATATTATTAGTCTGCTTAAATATCTGTGGGTGTATCTATAACTATCACACCACATTACATATCATTACCCTAGACATTTTACATAGCTACATTCATTAAGAAAAAAAATTAAGTGTGTGGTCGTAGTGGTAGCAAGAAAGGCCTTCTGACAATTCACAACTACATTTTATCTCAGGAGCCTTCACAGCTGGCCTCATACATTACATTTAGTATATCACCATCATACAATACCATCAAACCCACTACATACATTGGGGTCTTGTCCAGGGATAATTAGCCCAACAGTAATATTAGGATCTCCTGGTTGGAGAAATAAAATTAGGGGAAAAAAATTGTGAAATTCCCTTTAAAATTAAAAGTGTCCCTGCAGATAAAAGTTGGTGAATCTTCACAGCCAGTGATAATTAATTAGTTAACTGGTTAGTTAGAATTAGTTAGACTATAGTCATAAGAAGTACTTAGTGTATTTACTGGTTAGAGATTTAGCTTGTATATTATTATTATATTGTCTGAAAAGTATGGCGGAGCTAGCAAAATTCCGATCAGCTGCTGTGCTGACCGCAAAGGAGATGGGAATGGATGGTCAGATTTTAATTCAATATGTAACGGCTGAATGTGATAAATATATTGAAAGGGAAGATAGAAAGGTAGCTGAAGAGAAGAGGTTACAAATTGAGGCTGATAGAGAAATTAAGATGCTGCAGATTGAGGCAGAAGAAAAACGACAGCAAAGGGAGGCAGAAGAAAAACGACAGCAAAGGGAGGCAGAAGATAGAAGGTTGCAGAGGGAGCACGAATTACGACTAAGGGAGCTGGAATTACAAGGCCCGGCTCCTGAAAATGGTGCCAGCCCTTTTGCCTCAGATGCTACGTCCAGTCTGGGAGCCTCAAACTCAGCTATGGGGTTTCATTTAGACCATTTTGTTGAAAAAGACGATGACATAGAGGGGTACCTAGGACGTTTTGAGTTATTAGCTACTACATATGGGTTAGAGAGAGAGAGAGGTGGAGTTTAAAGCTATCACAGGGATTGAGAGGTACTTCTTATGAAGTATTTGCCAAAATGAACAGGGAAGACCAAGACAATTATGACATGTTAAAGCAGGCTTTGTTATTAAGGTACGAGAAGAATGGTGAATTTTATCGTAAGAAATTTAGAAATGCCAAACTGTTGTCTGGGGAGACATACCACCAATTCTCTGCTAGACTAGAAACCTATTTGGAGAAATGGACGGCTCTGGGGAAGACCCAAGATCTTAAAGAAATGATCATGATTGAGCAATTGAGAGAGTCCATGGCTCCAGACATGAGAATATTTCTCATGGAACAAGGTGCAGAGAAGTTGGGGGAAATTTTAAATGTTGCTGAGAGGTATCAGGCAGCTCAGGCAGAGGTAAGTGGTGCTAAAAAGAAGCACATAGACAATTTTAAAGCTCCACAGCAATTTAATAAATTTGATAATAGAGAGCAGGGAAATAAAGGTAGGACAAACTTTGAGCGGCCAAGAAATGACTATCGCGACAGAAACTCACAGTTCAATGACCAAAAGTTCAATGAAAGAAAACCGTTGAACCAAGGAAAAAGATGGTGTAAATGGTGCAAGAAGGATAACCATAACACCGAATTTTTGTAGAAGGAAACCTTCAAACATTGCTGCAATGAAGTCGGGGACGCGAAGATTAAAGGTTAATCCTAATGGACAACAGGAACCTTATCACCCCCCAGTTTGTGAGGATGTTATTTGTAATGGGGTCACCATAAGGTGCCTTTATGATACAGGTTTGGATTATGATTCAGTTGTGAAGTCTAGCCGAGTGGACCCAAGTCAGTATACCACAGAAACAGTGGAAATACAAGGGGCGACTAAGGACATACCACTCATGACACTTCCCATCGCAAGGATAACGGTGAAAACTCGCTATGTGGAGGGAGAAATCAGAGCAGCAGTGATAGATGAACCAATCTACCCTCTGATATTGGGGTGTAGATACGTCTTCTTGGGGAATCCCGAGAAACCTGTGATCATGGCGACAGTGCAGACCAGGTCACAGAAGAAGGAGGAAGAAGGTGAACCTATAAATGCTCATCCAGAGGAGATGAGGAAGGCGCAGGCTGAGGATAGGACACTCAAGCCCTGTTTTAAAAAATTGCCCAAATGCCACACACCTCCGAGCAAGGGGGGGGAATATTTCATGAAGAACAAACTCTTATACAGGAAGGCCGGAACTGGAACAAATGGTCACAACCAGCTGGTTCTTCCCACTTCATATAGAGATAAAGTGATGGAACTCGGGCATGCGATTCCCTTCAGTGGTCACATGGGGATCAGCGCCACAGGACAGCGTATAGCTGTCATTACTTCTGGCCAGGGATAACGGAGGATATAAAAAGATATGTCAAATCCTGCCCAGAATGTCAAAGGGTAGCTCCAAAGCACTGGACTGCTCCTGCAACTCTAGGGGAAATGCCCATAGTGGGAACACCTTTTGAGAGGGTTGCAGTGGATATTGTAGGACCTCTCACTCGGACCAAGAGGAGGAACAGTTACATCCTTACTCTGGTGGACACTTGTTCTATGTGGGGAGAGGCGGTAGCCCTGCCATCAATTGATTCAAAACATGTAGCAGAGGCACTACTTACAATATTTACCCGATTAGGATTCCCGCATCAAATCTTGACGGATAATGGTTCTCAGTTCAAGGGGAAACTAACGGAAGAAGTTTTTAAGCTATTTCAAGCCAGACACTTTCATTGTAGTCCGTACCATCCACAAGGGAACGGCCAGGTAGAGAGATTCAACGGGACTCTCATTTCTATCCTGAGAAAGCTGGCACACGAAAAACCGGATCTGTGGGATCAATTCCTGCCCGCCGCATTGTTTGCGTACCGGGAGGTACCACATAGTTCAACCGGGATGGCTCCCGCAACTCTGCTATTTGGGAGGCCAATAAAAGATCCATTAGAAGCTCTATTAAGGACCTGGACAGATGAGAAGGCGGAAGAGACTGTTACCTCATCGTATCAATACGTGAACGAACTGACCACTCGTTTGAAAGCTGGATGGAAACTGGCAAATGATAATTTGAAGCAAGCCAGGAAGAAACATGCAGCATATTTTCATAGGAAGGCAAAGGACAGGGAACTGGCAGTCGGAGAGAAGGTGCTGCTTCTACTACCCGGAAGCCAGAATAAATTACAAATTGGTTGGCAAGGTCCATATACGGTTCTAGAGAAGGTGTCTAGAACAAACTATAAAATTGACAAAAAGGGGAAGGAGAAAGTTTATCATGTAAACCTGTTAAAGAAGTATCTGGACAGACCACTCCAGGAAAGCACCCCCTTATTGACCTTGGCTATTGCAACCCAGATGCAAAAAGAACCACTCACCTCACATGAATACCCATTACATCCTTGTGAAACCGCAGCACAGGTAAAAGTCAGTAAGCACCTGACTAAAAACCAGAGGGAGAGAGTTCAACAGGTTCTGGAGGAACATACAGATGTATTAACAGATAAACCAGGCCATACAAATTTGCTACAGTATGACATGAAACTGGTAGACTCAAACCCAATCTGTATGAGAGCCTATTCTATTCCGTTCGCGAAGGAGAAGGCATTGAAGGAAGAAATAGAGTATTTGTTGAAGGAGGGGATTATTTCGCACAGTGAATCATCTTTTAGTTCTAGTGTCGTTTTGTTGAGAAAACCGTCTGGGGAACACAGACTGTGCATAGATTACAGGAAACTGAATGCTGTCACAGAAGGACAAGTGGATCCATTACCAGACACAAAACAGTTATTTGCCAGACTGAACAAGGCAAAATACTTTTCAAAGGTGGATCTTAGTAAAGGCTATTACCAGATCCCAGTGAAGCCTGAAGTGAGACCTTATTTGGCTTTTAGCACTTCGGATGGACATTATGAATTCAATATGCTACCATTCGGACTGAAAAATGCTCCGAGTGTGTTTTCAAGGATGATGCGCAAATTGTTGGATCCTCTGAATAACCCATGTATCACGAATTTCATGGATGATATTCTCGTCGCCACAGAGACATTTGAAGAACACATTGAAGCTCTGGAGATGTTGTTTGATAGACTTCGGGAGGCGAACTTAACGAACTTAACTGCTAGGCCAACAAAATGTTGTATTGGATGCAAAGAGTTGGAATTCTTGGGACACACTGTATATCAGGGTAATATGACCCCTGATCCTAAGAACTTGGAAAAAACTGCAGAGAGCACCTAGGCCGCAAACAAAAAAGGACGTGCGATCATTTGTGTCGTTATGCGGATTTTATCAGAAATACATCAAGAATTTTAACGCTATTTTTGCTCCTCTGACTGATCTGACTCGCAAGGGACTTCCAGATAAAATTATTTGGACTGCACAATGTGAACTAGCGTTCCAAGAGTTAAAGGAAAAACTCACTAGCAAGCCTATTCTCAAACTGCCTGATTTGACACAGGACTTTGTCTTAAGAACCGATGCAAGTAATGTAGGATTAGGAGGGGCTTTGTTGCAAAGATCATCTTCACCTGATGGGGAACTGAAACCAGTCGCTTATGCAAGCCGTAAATTGAATAAGGCGGAACAAGGATACTCCACAAGCGAAAAAGAATGTTTAGCGTTAATCTGGGCAATAAAGAAGTTTCAAATCTATCTGTATGGTGGGACTTTTGTGGTGGAGACGGACCATCAGCCTCTCGTATTCTTATCTCAGGCTAAGCATGAAAACGCAAGATTGCTGAGGTGGTCTTTATTGCTTCAACCTTATCAGTTCAGTATCCAATATATCCCAGGCAAATTGAATGTCGGTGCAGATTTCCTCAGTCGGCACCCCTGTGATCAAAATTAGAGTAGTGGCAGACGTGAGGAGTAATTTTACCTATGTGTATCGCTGGTTTTGGAACTTGCCATAGGCATGTTTTCAAGTGGGGAGATGTGTAGTGAAATTGACAGAGATACAACGGTAAAATACCTCCAAAGATAACATGTAAGGATAAAAACATAATGCGTAGGCTGCTGATAGTACATGATCGCCCAGACCGCGGGTCATCACCCTCCATAAAAAATTGACTTGCTAGACAGGAGGGGAACGGCGGATAAAAAGGAAAAAAAATATGACTGGAAAGATTGCGTGAGACTAGAAAGGCTAAGGAGACGCAATTGGGGGGGAAACGGAGAAAAGTCACGTTTCCCAAGTTGACATAAAGTAAGGAACTCGACAGAAGGGACCTTGGATATGTTACGCCACAGTCATTTATTGGTCGCTTTTGCGATACCAAGCCTTTGATTTGAATTCAGCGGCAGAACGCAGATGTTTGGAATATTACAAAAATTAAAAAGTAACTTTTTCGTAATATTAATGTTAGGAATATAAAAATTAGCTGGCCGGATGGCCCATTCTGAGCAGTGAACTAATATGTTCTTAATTTTACAGACGGATAGATAATATTGAAGATAATGACAAAAGACAGTGTTGTTCACATCAGCGACAGACTGTATGGAATAAAAAGTGTCGCTATTTGCACAAAAAAACACGACCTCGAGACGCAGGTGTTCAAATCTACTTAGTAGGGAAGCGAAGGGACATTGGTGGGAGCTGTGTCTAAATATAACTTTTAACGACAAAATTTTGGAGGGGAGAGAAAGGTTGGTTCAAAAATCAAGTACGTTTTTGAAAAAAAAAAAAACAAGTAGAGACGGACAGACTAACAGATAAACATCCATACTTGACTGAAGCATGACTGAAATGACTTTAGGGTAGGAAATTTGAATTTGAAATAAACCTAGGCAGTGATTGGCCACAGACAATCATTTTATCGGCGCTCAGACGCGCAAGTGGGGCCATTCCTCAATAGTTGTTCGATGATAGACACAGTATTTTAAAGTGTGGTGATTTCCAAATGAAAGAAAGTGAAATAAGTTCAGGGACGCCATACTATAGCCAGCAGCTCAGCTGAGTTTTGCTAGCATTTCTGTGTTCTTTATTCATAATCTGGTAAGATTGAAATTATTTCTTTGTATATTTTGAATATTGTTTAATGTTCGAGTGATTTGATACTGCCATATCATAATCTAGCCTTACAAACAAGTAGGGATTTGCTCTAGACCCCCCCCCGCCCAAGTCAGGGTCTAGGGACCAACAATATACATAAACTCCAACAAGGGTTAGGAAAGACAGATCAAGTGTTGAGAATAATGAAACATATTACCTATCCACTTTTAGGGAAGGAAACTAATAAATATTTTTCAGAATCTATAGTCTGGGAGGACCTATCTGATGTAAAACCACCATGGTAAATGTGCTGTTTGGTCAGAGAGATCTGACCTGTCTGTATGATGTGGTTGTTGTGTCCGTGTTGTGTCCAGACGTGGGTAGAGAATAGAATTTTGACACATAGCCAATACTTTTATTGCAGAGCTGTGAGTTTCAGTTGTCAACAAGGCGGTGTCCATTCAGTTGGTGATTTTACTCGAGTGTATCTGTGCAGTACGTTGTGACAGAGACCACTATTATTGCCCGCCAGCACGGAGAGGTGGGACCACCAGATTTCAGCACCAGAGCTACATATGCAAGATGAGTGAGCATATGGTCTGCTGGAAGTTCACCAACGCCTTTTAGTTACTAATACCCCACAAAATTCCTGCAATTTACTGGACACTGTGTAGTCAATATAGACAGGTGTGATGAGGCCACCCCAACAGCACAAGCATTAACTATCCTCCCAAGTAGATGACTACTAGAACATTTTAATAAAACTAACTAGTCTAGTACTTATATATGTACACTCTTGCATTTATTATGTAACATCCATGCATTTCTTTCATAATTTTTAAATCCTTTTTTTTTAAAAAAAAGTTCTGGTCAACATAAAACTTGATCCAGAACAAAATAAATGTAATATAATTCTATCAAAAATTTTACACTCTTGAGTTAGTTCAGTGTATTATAATATTTGTTAAATATTATTAGTCTGCTTAAATATCTGTAGGTGTATCTATAACTATCACACCACATTACATATCATTACCCTAGACATTTTACATAGCTACATTCATTAAGAAAAAAAAATTAAGTGTGAGGTCGTAGTGGTAGCAAGAAAGGCCTTCTGACAATTCACAACTACATTTTATCTCAGGAGCCTTCACAGCTGGCCTCATACATTACATTTAGTATATCACCATCATACAATACCATCAAACCCACTACATACATTGGTGTCTAACGTGCTACAAAAGTATTCCACAAACTAAGAGGAAACAAATGCCTCTTTTTAAGTATTTGCTCTCCTAATATGAACATCAGGCGACCTCCGCTTTCATCCACTACTTCATCTTCCTCAGAACTTCTACCTTCACTGAGAATTAATTTTTAAATATACATAAATATAAAACATACTAAAGTGTTACTAAAAAAATATTCACCATGATATCATCCTCTACCCCATGCTGTCTATGGAGCCTGGGCCACATCTGCTGTTGGTTTCTTGTGAAGAAACCCATACTAAGCAGGCACCAACTCTTGCAGTAGTCGCTCGTGTGTCAAGTTTTTTGCAGTGATGAGATTGCCAGCCTCATAGGCAACTATACATCCACAAGCAAATTATACATGTTATAAACCAAATATAAAATGATAACATCAACATACTACAACTTAGCCCGATATCGGGCGAACACAGACTTTTTGCACAGGAATCGTCCGAATATTGTCGTGATTGTACTGATTTAAGATGCCGTATCTTTCAGGTGCGTTAGGTGTCTAACTGGGTGCACTTGAAGTAGTATCTTAGAATTTAAGGCACAAAGTGATTGACTGTAGAATTACTTACTTCTAATCTTAGAACTCACTTCCAGTCATATGGCCTGTCATATATTGGGGTCCAAATATTCCTGACTGTCTATCATTTCTCCTTGACGAAATTGGAAGTCAGTACAGTAGTCTTAAAACGCTGTAGATTATAAGAAAAACTTTCGCCAACACCCACATGTTGCTTCGCCGAGAAGAGACCCAATCAAGAGCAGTCTATCTGAGCACTTTCATGTCAACCAACCATCATCAAGGCGTCTGTTATTGCTAGAGGTTTATCTCTCACTCTCTCATGGCGAACATTACTGCATGACAACATATGACATTTCCCTTTACATGGTATTTTCAAACTCCATGATCGTACAAGGTCTTGCCACTTCCGTTGTTACTTCTCGTGTTTAATAACTCACTACATCACATATCTATTGCCTATAATCTCCTCCAAGATGATACATTATCGTAGTTGATTATTACAACGGTGTCAATCTGCCGGAAGTGTTACATCACTTTCTGTGCCTTAATCTTTAACAAGATTGTTATCTTCCAACATCTCAGTGAAATCAGTGAAATCGGTCTTGTTTTTTGTTCACGTCATGTTTGTGACTAATACATATCTCCAAACTCAAACAAGATGGCTTTCTTGGCAATTTCTTCCATCCATGTTCACGAATCAAACGGTTGTTATCTACCTTCCCCGACAAACATCTGGGTTTTCGCCCTATGCCATCTGCCGGTGTTTGTTCAATCAACCCATCTCGCTACTCACATATACCGTTTCTATCTGGCCGGGAGCTGTTATATAATCTAGTGTGCAAACAACTTCTCCTTGCGCAAATATAAGTCAACATGTCAGAAACAGGTCAGGTACCGTAAGGTGAATGACGAGGTATAACAAGATAACCTCGAAAAATCAAAGCGTAAACAATAAACAAGGGAAGAATTAACACGTAGAAGGAATGGTCGAGTAAGTACGGCGGGAGAAAATTGAATACTAGAAAAAGAAAACGGACGATTTCGTCACATAGACATCATTTTAAAACTGTTTTAAATTATGTCATAATTAATTCCTTTTGATCTTTAGTTATGCCAGAGTTGTTTTCCTTTATTAAAATTGAAGACATTGCATCGAACGAAAATGTAACGAAGAAGAAGAAGAAGAGGGAGAAAAACTCTTGTGCACACAGTATTTAAAAGCTAAGCCCTAACAAAGACTTTAAACATTTATTGCTTGCATTGTGTAGTCCTGATAAGGACTTTAACTGCGTCAATGCTGTTCAGGATTGAACTAATGGCAATAACTATAATAATTATAATAACTACGAACTGGCAGTGGTGCACCTATTCACATACCTGGGGTCTACCATCAACGACAAACTCTATCTCTGGACACAGAAATTGACAGTTGTATTGGCAAAGTTGCAGCCATCTTTGCCTACCTCACAACGCGTGTTTGGGGAAATTCCAAACTCAGAATTAAGACCAACGTTATAATATATAATGCCCGTGTCACTGGCACACTTTTATATGGCAGCGAGACATGAGTAACCTATGCTAAGCAAGAAAGAAGGCTCCATACCTTCCATCAGCGGTATCTACACTACATCCTCGGTATTTCGAGGAAGGACAAAGTGAGAAATGTCGAGTTGCTGTCACGTACTGGCCTTTAAAATATGTACACACTGGATAGACAGCACTGGATTAGCCATTTCAGCAGCATGGAAGACGGTCGCATCCCAAAAGACATTTTCTACGAACAACTGGCAGATAGCAAAAGAACAGTCGGGCTGGGGATCAAAGATACGTGTAAGAGAGACATGAAGGCATTGGACATCGTAAATCCAGCATCTTGGAAGGATAAAGCTGTCGATCGCACCAAGTGTCGATGCTACCTACCTAAGGCGCCACCTCAGATTGGGTGAAAAGAAGCCCACACAACAAGCAGAAGAGAAAAGAACACCACTCAGAAAGGAACACTAGGTAAATAAAACAACAACTGAGGGTTATCACCTCGGGGGGGGGGGGGGGGCATTCGGATAGTCAGATATGACTGACGAGGGCTACTGCTACTATAATGTAGATAAAATATTGTATGGTGGAGGTGTTTCAGTTATGGTTACTGAGATGCAGATAAAATATTGTATGGTGAAGGTGTTTCAGTTATGGTTACTGAGATGCAGATAAAATATTGTATGGTGAAGGTGTTTCAGTTAGGGTTACTGAGGTTTAATTTGGTAACTGTAGATAAAAATGCCTTTTATTGACACCCTTATTCTTCAGGCCCCCCCCCCCCCCTTTCCCAACAAGAAGCAAAGGACTTCAACAAACTTATACCAGGTCCTCCTGTCACGTGCCATCAGTTCAAGGACTTTCCATGTCCTTCTCAATCTCTTTAATTTGTTCTCCAGTTTTATTCTCAGTGTGTGTTTGTCTTTTTGTTTTCCTCTATTTCCATCTATTTCTCTTGTCAAAGGGATTCCAGAACTAAGGTTGTCTTGTAATGCTAACAGCAGGTGTCCTCAGTGTGTGTCCTTTCCATCGTCAGCATCTTCTTCTCATTTCTTATTCCACTAACTCGTGTTTTGTTCTTGTCATCAGTTCCACATTGGCGCTCTTGTCGTGCCGTTTCAATCATAAAAAAGATCTATGCCTTTTTTTTTCTTCAAAATCATCCCTTTTACTTTTGATGGAGCATGAATCAACTTTTGTGGATGGCTCTTTTGGGGAAGCCCGCGTCAATGCACGTGCGTAGGGTTTATGTAACAATGAATGAAAATTAGTGGTGGTAATAATGATGGTGATAAAAATAGTGGTGATAACTGCAGTGGTGAGAATAATGGTGGATTTGATGGTGAATTGATATCAGTGGTGTAATTATAAGAGGTAATCGTTGTTACTTGAACATTGATCAAGACAGACATGGAGAACAGCAGAAGAGATAACTAGAAACGTACAGACTTTCATAAATGATGCTTGTGCAGAATGGAAGAACTAAAGTGGGATGACAAGATAACCAATTCGGACCTAACGGAAAGAGCGATAGGACATCAGGAAAAGACGTTGACTTTTGATAGGACACAAACTAAGGAAACCAGATGATACCATTACAAGGCAGGGCTCGTTTTGTGATCCCCAAGGTAAGATAAATAGAAGAAAACCCCCCAAAAAAACAAAAAAAAAACAAAATAATTGAACACATTAAAAGGCTAGAGAAGTTATGAATAAAACTTGAACGGATGGCACTACACAGGGGAGGGCTTGGCGTGTACTGAAACAGACATGAGCTGTACAAGGAGCTGTATTTACGCCCTAATATAACCAACGGACCTTGGGTCTAGGTTGACCATGACGCACCTCGCCAAAACGAGACAAAATTCAATTTGATTTTAAAACTGTAAGGTATTACTAGTAAGGAATAACCATATTTGACAATTATATTAAAAAATAGTAATAAGGTATAACCATGTTTGACAATCATATAAAAAATAGTAGGAAGAAGAGATAACCATGTTTGATAATGATACAAAAAAATAGTAGTGGAGTTTGACAATGATATAAAAAGTAGCTGTAACAGATAATCATGTTTCATAATGATATAAACAAATTAAGTGAGAGATAACTGTGTTTGACAATGATATTAAAAAAACAGTAGTAAGGAATAATCATGTTTGACAATGATATAAGAAAATAATTGTAAAGGATAACCATGTTTGACAATGATATAAACAACAGTAGTAAATAGGTATCACCATATTTGACAGTGATATAAACAATAGTAGTAAAAAGGGATCACCATATTTGACAATGATATAAACAACAGTAGTAAAAAGGGATCACCATGTTCGACAATGATATAAAGAACAGTAGTAAATAGGGATCACCATATTTGACAATGATATAAACAATAGTAGTAAAAAGGGATCACCATATTAGACAATGATATAAACAATAGTAGTAAAAAGGTATCACCATATTTGACAATGATATAAACAATAGTAGTAAAAAGAGATCACCATATTTGACAATGATATAAACAATAGTAGTAAAAAGGGATCACCATATTTGACAGTAATATAAACAATAGTATTAAAAAGGATCACAATATTTGACAGTGATATAAACAAAAGTAGTAAATAGGGATCACCATATTTGACAATGATATAAACAACAGTAGTAAAAAGGATCACCATATTTGACAATGATATAAACAACAGTAGTAAATAGGGATCACCATATTTGACAATGATATAAACAATAGTAGTAAAGAGGGATCACCATATTTGACAGTGCTATAGTAGTAAAACGGGATCACCATATTTGACAGTGATATAAACAATAGTAGTAAACAGGGATCACCATATTTGACAGTGATATAAACAATAGTAGTAAACAGGGATCACCATATTTGACAGTGATATAAACAATAGTAGTAAAAAGGGATCACCAAATTTGACATGGATATAGAAAATTATAGTAAGCGATAACAATGTTTACCATACTCCCCCTGATCTCCTGGTTGTTGAGATCGGATGAATAGCCTTCTCGGATAAGGGCAACAAAATAGGAGGATCCATGTGCAAGTTGTGCACGTTAAAAATCCCACGGCAGTTGGAAATCGTAAAGAGTAGGCCATGCAGCAGCTGCCCTGGTGAAATAAAAAATTTAGGAAACCTGTCCACGACAAAAATGTTTACAGAATGTGTGATTCCTGTATACACACATTAAGACCATCGACGGTGCTATGGAGTTCGTGCGCTGTGCTGGGATCCTCCTTGTCTGATCTAAGAAGGAGATTGGAGCACTGACGGAGTTGTCCGTGTGCGATGAAGATGGTTCTTAAAAACAAAAACAAACAAACAAAATGTTTGTTAATGACATTAAAAAATAGTATTAAGGAATAATCATGTTTGACAATGATATTTAAAATAGAGGACAACGAGAAAATTATAATTGATATTATTCGTCTCTTTTTCAGCACTGGTCCCATAATCCTTCAGACACGTTACGTCACTCACAACCCCAACTCGTCGGCAGTGTATTACCAGTGCAGCGATGTTTATATCAGTGATGCCGCTTCTATGTTTTTCCACTCAAATCTATATTTTATTGGTACTATCTTTGTGTCTATGCTTTTTCAGTGAAAAATCTAAGTCTCTCTCTCTCTCTCTCTCTCTCTCTCTCTCTCTCTCTCTCTCTGTCTCTCTCTCCTCATCCACACAAGCTTCAATTTTTAGTTTGCTTTTAAATGTTTATCCCAAAACGATCGGCATCGCTAATTCAGGACTTCCAAATTGAAAACGATGTAATTTAAGTTTATAGATGCCAGCATTTGAAAACATTTCCTTCATTAATCATTGGCAGCAGTGTAGACACTGTTGGATGGGCAGACATTAATAATATCAAAATAAGGATACAAAAGACTAGAGAAGCTTTAATTTCATTGGAAAATATATGGGCATCACAAGAAATCAAGTATAACTTAAACTAAAGAATTTTCAATTCAAATGTCAAGTCAGTCCTGTTGTATGGCTGTGGTACACGGAGGACAACAAAAACAACAACCAAAAAGCTAGTCTTTATAAATGGGTGCTTGCGTAGAATAGATGGATTGAAAGATCTGAGAAGATCGCTAATGTGGAAATGAAGACAAGAAACAGACGTCTGCCAGTGGAACAAGAGATAAGAAAAAGATGTTGGACATGGATAGGACACAGAATTAGAAAACCTGTTGATAGCATTACCAGGCAGATCTAGCTCTGGCATCTCCACGGTCAGATCAAGGAACACATGAAGAAGAGAACTGGAGAGTAACATGAAGAAGATGATAGAAACAGATTATGGCACAAGACAGAAAGAATCGGCACACGTTTTTTTTTTATTTGAAGGTCTTTGCTTCTTGATGAGTTGAAAGGTAATGATAATAATAATCATTGGTCAACCTGGTCAGCCTGGTCAAAATTTGAGTTGACAAAAGGAACATTTAAAACCCTGATAGGAAACTCTATACAGAGCGATACAACAGGAGACAATCTGATCATCAGAAGGGTACCCCCGTCGAACAAGTGTTTCGGCCCATTATTCTCCTTTACACTGTAAGGGAGGCGGGCCCACCTGGGTCATGACTCCCAAGTGTCTCAGACTCCTGTTGTCTTGTGTAGAAAATGAACCCATTCCACCTTTGTTGGAGCTTTAAAATCCACCATTCCGCCAGCAGGAGGCAATTGTGAAAGTAACAAAGTGAAGACAAATTCTTGCGGTCGTTCCGAAGCACAATATTATTGGTCCATCAGTATAAGTTAACAAAATCAAGTTGAAAAAGAGGCACCTGGATAGAAATGACCCGTTATTGAAATCTAAAGATACGTCAACTTTGAGATGAACTCATAAAATACACATGATTTATCTTGAAACAGTATAAATTCAACATCTTTGTTTTTCTATGGTTTCTTTGGGAAATCAGTTTTCCCTCAAAAATTAGAGTGGCAACGATGTTCTGCGTGCAAGGACCTGTCAAACCCAAAGCAGATTGACACCATTTACTGTAACAATCGTACATTCAGTAATTATTATTTTATTTAGCCTGCGATGTTTTGCATTATTTCTTGTCAATCCAAATAATGGTTGCTTTTTATGCGTAATTGTTATTATTAATGAACCAATTATTGTTTTCCTTATATGACCTACGTGCTGAGTGACAGTAAATATAGAAATTATGCCAGCTGTGTCTGTCTACCTGTAAGAAGACACGCCATATTTAACATATACACCACGATACATTTCTCCCGTTGAGTATTATTTGTTTATTTTTAGTGCTATGTCTTCCTGTTTCACCTTTATGAATTGAAGTGATTTCCGTTTGAATTGTTCTCTGTGTGTTTAATATCAGCGCTTACCTGGTGATGTCTAGAAGTAACGTTATCAATACTATAACGTAAAACAGGACAAAGATAACCACATTTAGCCGTCGACTGTAATGATGAGACCGTTACATAGTGGTAAGAGCGCTGGTCTCTCGCGGCTAAGGTGCCGGGTTATATTCACGGTAACATCATGCTCCATTCTACCCAGCTGTAAATGGGTACCTGACTTTGTTCTTGGGTTGGGGAAAGAAAAGGCAGCGAGGAAGGGAACTGGTCACCCCACCTCTCTATGCTGAACCTAGTGTAGTGAAGTCTCGAACACTTCCCTACGGTAGTATCTGCTCTGGGACTACCTTTACCTGTAATGATGAGATATACTGCATTTTACTTTATCTATATTATATCACGCCCAATGGGCTGATCACCCGTTGGCTTGTCACACCGATTACGGAAACAACGGCAGATGGATCTATTTGTTGTTGCCCTAAAGACGCCGCTAGGCGTGATGGGAAACTACAACAGAGAAAATCAATCTGCTGTTGCCCTTAAGACGCCACAAGGCGTGATGGCCTCTGACTGCTTGGTCGGTCTTTGGCTAAGGACGGAATATTATATCACATTCCTGGTATGAGGGCAGTCCTTGTTCCTGAAAACCCCAGGGCAAGAGAGTGGATGATGATGATGATGATGATGATGATGATGATGATGATGATGATGATGATGATGATGATGATGATAATGATGATATATTGCCCCACTTTTTTTTTTTGTAATAAAGTTTTGGCGAGGCGCGTCCCGTTCAACCTAGTCGGTTATATTAGGGCGTATGTCCAAACACAAAAGACCCTTAGGTCTAAGATTTATAATCATTGCAGAACGTAGTTCCAGGGAGCCTCTAAAGAGACTAATGCTCATTCATGCATGTCGTACAAGGCGTCTAATATGCGGTTGTCCAACAGGCTGACAGCCGCATCATGTCAAACATATTGTCACCAACATCACCCCTGCACTTGCACATCTGTGACTATTTGGGTCAGTCTGGGGACCAGCTGCAGTGGTTGTTCCATGTTTCGGGGGGGGGGGGGGGGTGGGCGGGGTTGCGGGGCGCAAGAGAAAACGATGACTGTCATTCTTGAGTCTAAGTCCAAAACAATTTGTCTAATTTGGACAGACTCAAGCCTTGAGTTTTCATGTTACATTGTCAAGATATATTTCAGGTAGCACTTTGAAGAAGTATATTATATAGCTCTCATAAGAATAATTTAATATAGTATCTTTGCTTGGCCATGTCCGCCGCAAGGAAGATGGTCCCATCCCTAAAGATATTTTCTACGGACGACTGACAGATGGCAGCAGACGAACAGCTGGGCGACCGCAGCTGAGGTTCAAATATATATGTAAAGAGAGACATGATGGCACTAGATATACAACCAGCAATCTGGGAGGATGAAGCAGCCGATCGCACCAAGTGGCGATGATCATTTCGGCGCCACCTCAAATTGGGCGAAAAAAAAGCTTACACAGTAAGTAAAAGATAATAGCACCTGTCGAAATTCCTTTCCACCAGGCAAAAACAAACAAACACCTGAGGGCTATCACCTGACCTCAGGGGCGCATTCCCATATTCAGTTATGACTGAAGGTGTAACTATAGTATGTAACGATGTATCTTATGTATCGTTATTCTGAAGAAGTATTTAACGTAGCATTATTAACATGTATCTATTAATGTAATGCAGTAAAGAAAGTATTCAATGTAGCATTGTGAATATGTATTACATATATTGCTTTGAAGAAGTATATTACATAGCTCTCAGAAGAATTATTTAATGTATAGATGTATTTCGTGTATCGTTCTGAAGAAGTATTTAATGTAGCAATATCAAGATGTATTTTTCATTTATCGCTATGAAGAATTATTTAATGTAGCATTGCTAACATTTTTATGTACTCAATGTAGAGCTGTTAAGAAATTATTCAATGTAGCATTGTGAAGATGTATTAAACGTAGCGCTTTGCTGAAGTATTTGATTACAATGTAAAGTTTTATTCTTGTATCGCTTTGAACAGGTATTTGATGTTGCAATTTGAGTTTTTATTGATGAGGGATGGGACATTACAGTGCCGACATAAATGACAGGAGATGGAGAGAAAGAACGAAGGAGTGAAGCAGACATATGTTCCTGGATGAAATCTGAAGGGGAAGTCACTCATTCTGGTAGTAAGAGCAGTAACTCGACAAACAGGGTCGATAGGAGACACATCCTGGGTCAGTGTATGAGGTTTAACTTTTGAAACCTAAACCCACTTTCCAAGTACTCTGCAAGGGCAGTTACTTGTTAGAGAATGAACACTGCAATCGCTTTGAATTAACAAAGCTAAGATTGCTGGAAATTTGGCATCAAAAAACGTAAACAGAAAAGATTAGCACTCATACCATTCGACATTTGTTGTGGGAGTGTGAGCCCCAATGGGTTTTCCCGGAGTGCAATGACGTCGATTCTGATCAGCAATAACAATAACTGAATGAATTTTAAAAAGGGGAGAGAATTCAGTCAACAAAGAGGAGAAATTACATCCCTTGAAAATAATGTTCAAAAATTAAAATTCTTTGTCAAATTACAAATATTTACAGTGACTTCGGGGCCAGAATCAACAAAATGATTTCCAAGTTAGATACTCAGTCTTCTAAACGTTCTGCAGATGCTGAAATGTTAAGACTTTAACTTTAGCTTTTCTCCTGTCGTTGTTTTGACGGGTATACTTGATCGTATTTTATATTGATTAAATATGTTACAGAAATATCATGTTCACATAAATACAAGTATTCACATGACCATCAAGTTCTTCGTCAGGGATTAAGACATCATACCACAGACATATGTTTGGAAAATAACGTGTCGAGGAACAAAAAATAAGAAACGTTTGTAAAGCTGTAAATTTCTTCTCTTGTTTTGTCTGTGCTAATTATAATAAGAAGAATTAATGAAAAGAAAGTAAAAAATGTACTCGTAAGCAAAAAAAAACAAAAAAAAACAAAGAAAGACAGACAGCAAGAAAGAAAAGAAAGAATGACAAAAGGGCACTAGACAACAGACAAGTCACTCCGGGGATCTGAACCAAGGACCATCCCTGCGACAGCGAAACGTGACAGAACACCCGACCTACTAAGCCCCCGAAAAAAAAAACAGTTTATTCCCAGGGATTGGTGCTGGCTCGAATCCCTGGTTGCCTGTCACTTCTATTACTTTTCTGTTGTCAATCCCCCTGCTGTCTATCTTCTCTAGGAGTGCCCATGAGCGTCCGATGGGCAGAGTCGTTAGAGCGCTGATCTCTCGCGGCAAAGATGCCGTGTTCGAATCACGATGCCAAAATGCTCCAGCCTACCCAGCTGTAAATGGGTACCTGACTCTGCTCTTTGAGTTAGGGAAGGAAAAGTCAGCGAGGAAAAGAACTCGTCACCCCACCTCTCGATGGTGGACCTAGTATGGTGAAGTCTTTAACACATCGCACCCCTACAACAGTATCTGCTATTGGGCTACTTTTATGAGTGCCTACAATTGACCTATTTCCATTAGTTATATATTACTTACAGGTATCGGGTGTCCGTCTGTGTGTATTTCTGTTTGCATATAAATGTCTTGTGAAAGCTCTATTAAAAATAGCACAGTGTGGACGGCCTTTGTGACACAGGTGGGAACTGAGAAAACACTACAGAAATTCTGGTCCTTACATCGCAGAATGAGTAGGAAAAGTACAAGCCAACCAATTGCTAATATTCTCAGCTCGATAGGGATAAGCCTGAAGACCGATGCCGAAAAGGGACTTTCATTACTCGAGCGTTATATTACTCAGACAGATAAAGATGATAAAGCTGCCCGCCAAGAAATTATAGACCGTATCCTGGGAAGCGACAGAAGAGACGACATATATTTCGATCTCCTATAGAAAAAGGTAATGTGCGCACTTTAGAAACCTGTAGAAACACTGCTCCGGGTCCTGATGGTGTACAGCAGCAGTTCCCAACCTTTTTTCACTTGCGTACCCCTTGGCAGCCCATTTCTATAAATTGTACCCCTAATATTAGCAAAATATTTGAAATTAATATAGTTGCTGTTATTCAAAATTTATAGATTATAACCAGAAATAAAGGGGCCAACCACGTTATTAAAAAACAATGTAATAAAAAGGTGAACAAACAGTGCATATATTTTTACATTTAAAAAATCAGAAGTTACAATAAAAATTAACACTTTTAATTTATTAATAATAATAATAAAAACGTCGTTATTGTTAAAAGTTGAAATCACTTTTTATAACACACATGTCACGTGACCATGTCAAATGTTCAGTGCGATCCTTGAGCTTGTTTTGAGGCACACAGTTTTTTTTAACACATTAACTACCGCAAGCCGCTGTCAGCGGCTCACAAAATAATCACATTTGGACCGCAAGCCGCTCAGAGCGCCAATCTAATTTTAGTAATAAAACGAATGAAAAATGTACTGAAACACTCTCTGATCTGGTTCGAGATTTTAAGTTGCCACCGGAAAACAAATTCCCAAAGCATGGTTGTTGTAGAACACTAGAAAATTGATATTATGTTCATATTTTTCAGCGTTTTGGGTTAGTTACCAAATCGTGTAAAACTGTTTACCGTGGCAACTAGTGATAGGACTACAAAAAATGCGTGTACATCTCGTCTAGCGGCTGAATAGGTGTGATGAATTTATCGTGATACAACGTTAAAATATCTCCAATTATAAAGATAACATGTAGGGATAAAAATAATGCGTAAGATACTAGAAGACATGCTCGCCCATGCCCGCATTTCCTACCGCCATTCAAACTAACTAGTTAAACATGCAGACGAAACGGTACCCTTGTAGACGGGAGGGAAACGGAGATATAAAAAAGGAAAAATATGACTGAACACGTGTTTGAACCTAAAAGGCTAAAAGACGCAAGTTGTAGTTTAAGGAAAAAAAATTCACGTCACTAGTTAACACAATGTAAGGAAATGGACAGAAAAGACCTTAGCTCTTATTCGAAACAGTCATTTCTTTGACGTTTTACGATACTTGGTTGCTTTATTTGAATTCAGCGGCAAACGCCGTGGAGAAGGTTCGAAAACAAATTTCAAAAACTAACCATGAGAAAAAATATGTTTTTTCTTAATAATAAAGTTATGAATATAAAACCTAACTAGTTTGATAGCCCATCTTAAGCAGAGAAATAATATACGTTTAATTATACAGACGGACAGATAACAAGGAAGATATTGACAAAAGACTATTGTTCATTTCAGACTAGCGACAGTATTGTTGTGCATACTTCACTAAAGTTTCAAATTTTTGTCCTTGAGACACGGAAATGCAAAAATCAAGCTGTAATGAACGAGAGGGGGAAGGTTGGAGAATTGTGGCTAAAAATAACTTAGGATGCAGATTTGTGTAGGTTTTGCATGTAGTTGGTCCAAGAAACAAGTGTGTTTTTGTGAAAAACCAAGTAGAGACAGACGGACCAACAGACAATAATACATACTTGACTGAGATCTGACTGAAATTTGACTTTTGGTTTGAAGATTTGAAAAGGTTAGAGGGGAAGTCTGTGATTGGACAAATGTATTCATATTAGCGGGATAGAGACACGCATTTTTGCCATTTTATATAAGTCTGTCCAAGGGACACAGTCAGTATTTACCAGTGGTGTTTTCCCAGAAGATATTACATACATTTTAGTGGGACGCCATACTATAGCCAGCAGCTCAGCTGAGTTTTGCTAGTAGTAACTGTGTTCTCAATTCTGAATTCTGGTAAGAATGAAAGCATTTATCTTGTATATTTTAATATTTTGAGTGATTGATACTGCCATATCATGAAGAATGATTACGACAAGTAAGTGCATGCTCTAGGTCCCCAGCCGCAGTTCAGGGTCTAGAGACAAACAAAAAATATATGGACGCCTAACTAAGACTATGGAAGGCGGATCTATTATTGAGATCAGTGGGAACATATCACCTATCTTATTGAAGGAAAGAGGAAACTATTGAACATATCTCAGATGCAATGCAGTCTTGGGGAACTGGTACTATATGAAAACAACTGGGTAAGATGTGCTATGTTGGTCAGAGAGATCTGACCCATTCTGTGTAATGTCGTTGTGTTGTGTCGTGTGTAAGAGTGGCGCAGTGGATAGATTACTGACACATGGCACAAATTTTGTTTCAGAATTGTGAGTTTCTGTTTTGGCACTAAAGGTAGTGCCAAATACTTATGCAAGAATACACTAGCAGATGTGTGTGCCACCTAACATTTGTGTCGGTGCAGCCAAACCTTGTATTCCAGCTACAGAGAGGAGTGGGCCACAGGAATCTTGAATCAGATCGTCACAGACGAGATAAGTGAATACGAGGCCTGCTGAAAATTCACCAGCATTCACTACTATTCACAACTATTTATACATATTTCCCCATCAAATATAGACTAAATTCTTGGGAAATATAACATTTAACTACAGTCTATAAGTCAATGGACATAGCTTGTTGTAGTCACAGAGTGGGAGTGATGACACCACCCCAACAGCACATCCAGTAATAGTTCTCCCAGAGACAGTATAGACATTATTAATATTAACCAGTCTTATAAAATAACTATGTACACAAATTCCATTTTATTATGCCATATATTTATGCATTCCATTTATAACTCCATAACATTTCATATGTTCTGACCAAAATAAAACATTGGTTCAGAACTAATAAATTTAGAAAAAATTTTAATACTGAAACTAAAACAGTCTGAGTTAGTTCAGTGTGTTATAGATTTTATTCTTCTTCTTCTGCGTTCGGTTTGTAGTCATGCTAAATCTGCAGGCCTGTCGCCAGGACGAAGTCCACAGTCTTTTCCAGGTCGGCGCGGCAGCCCCATAGCTTCTGCTGGAGCTCATCACCTTTTGGCCAGGTCGCACGTCGCAATTTATCATGGGTTGGACAGTTCTGGAGAATGTGTTCTGGAGTCTGGATATCAGTTCCACAAGGGCATTCATTCGTGTGGGATATCTTGAGGCGATAGAGATGTCCAAGTAATCTGCAGTGACCAGTTCTCAAGCGGAAAATTGTCGTCTGTTGGTGTCTGTTTAGGTGGTGGATTGGGTCATCTCTGCTGTATATATCCCCTTCCTCCTTCCACTGATTTTTGTACTTGTTGTGGATGATGGTTTTTGCTTCCCGATAGGGCAATGGGTGGCTGTATTGTTCCATTTTACTGCCACTTCTTGATAGAGCATCTGCTTTCTCATTACCAGCGATTCCACAATGGGCAGGTAACCACTGAAGGGCAATGGTTGATGACCTTTGGATGATGTTAAGCTCAGATCTGATCTCATTCATCATGTTATCATTTCTGCTGTTTTGTATTGATTCAAGTAATGATCTGCAGTCAGTGAAGATTACTATCTTAGCTTGTGGCTGCTGTTCAGGTCTGGTGAGGATCTTCAGGGCTTGCAGTAGTGCCATAGCTTCTGCCCTAAAATTGGAGGAGATCTTTCCAGTTGGGAAGGCCTTTCGGATGATCTTTCCATTTAGGAATCTTATAAAAATGCCTCCTCCACCGTTCTTTACTGCCCCCTCAGCAGATCCATCTGTGTATGCATGTGTCCACTCCTTCGGGTTGTACTTTTCTTCAATCATTTCTTGAGCCAAAGTTTTTAGTTGTTGAGGGGTCAGGTGGCCTTTCTTTTTTATTTCAGGGACTTCTGTGATGATAGATATATTTCCATGGCAGTCGTCTGGCTCCTCGTAATCAATTAACATTTCAATCTCAGTAGATCGATTTGGGAGGAGGTCTTCATGGCATCGATGCAAATGTTTGGAGATGTTTAGGAAGCTGGTTCTTTTCAGCCTGTTCTTTGTCACACTATGGAGTTTGGCATGCATTGGATGTCTTGGCATTCGTAGAAGCTTCTCACTGTGAGTGAATACCTTTTCCTCACGTCTGTCATCAAGAGAGCGGATGTTGGTGTATCGCTCCATTGCCTGGATTGGAGAAGTCTTCATTCCTCCAGTGATTAGTCTAAGGCCTGAATTTTGCACTTTCCCTAGACATTCTGTGTTTGTTTTAGATGCTGTGGCCCAGGCTGACATGCCATATTCAAGTACAGGTCTGACTGTGCCTGTATAGACTTTTTTTAGTATATTGGTATTTGCCCCCCAACTTGTGCCAGCCAGTTTCTTCATAATAGAGAGCTTTCTTATTGCTCTCTGTTCTACTGCTTTTATGTGCGGCTTCCAGGTGAGTCTCTTATCCAACTTGACTCCTAGGTATGTTGGGTTTTCCTCGATTGGAAGTTCACTTCCATTTAGCTGCAGTTTAATCGTTTCTCGGCGATTTGACAGAGAGAAGCAGGTTGCTACTGTCTTGGAGAGGTTTATCTGTACTCCCCAATCTGATGCCCATTTACCGATGGTATTTAGCGCTGCTTGCATCCTGAACTTCGCAGTAGGCAAATGTTCAGCAGCACACCAGGTAGCAAAATCGTCAGCATGAAGAGCCCTGGAGATATGCCCGGACAGTTTCTCTGCAATATCAATTTATATATATGATAAAAAGTGTGGGGGAGATAACTCCTCCTTGTGGCACACCCTGTTGTAGAGTGACGCGATGGCTCAGTTTCCCGTCAAGTTTTACTCTTGCTGTGCGGTATCGAAGAAAGTCCCGTATCCAGTTGAACATTCTCCCTTCAATTTTGCTGTTGAGCATCTTAAGGAGGAGTCCTTCTTTCCATACCTTATCAAAGGCTTTTGTCAAGTCTACAAAAACCGCCAGCACTTTCTTTTTCTCCTGAAAGGCATTTTCTACTTCCTGGGGCGCATATCCTAGTTGGTCTTCGGTGCTGCGATTTTTCCTAAATGCTGACTGTGTGTTATCAAGCAGATGGTTTTTTTCCAGATGTTTCAGTAATCTTGAGTTCACCATTCTTTCCATTACCTTACCCAGACAGCTCAGTAGGCTAACTGGTCGGTAGCTGGACTTGCTTGTTTTCTCCTTTTGTTTCTTTCTGATGGGAACAATGATTGCTTCTCGCCATTGATCTGGAAATTTTCCAGTACTCCATGACTGATTGAAGATTAGGAGGAGCTTGTGCCTGGCTACAGGTCCAAGGTTCTTGATCATATCATTTGTGATGCCATCTTTTCCTGGAGCTTTTCTGTTCTTTAGTTTTGTTATGGCAGCACTGAGTTCTCTCATAGTAAGGGGTGACTTCATGCAGATATCTGGGTTTTGGTGCTTCAGTTTTTCTTTTACTTCCTTACGTACTTCTTGGATCCGTGCATGTGAAAGTGATGTGGTGCTTTCTTCCTTGTAGAAATCTGCCAGGATGTTTGCTGCCATCTTTCCTGTGTGGTATTTTTCATTTTCCTTGATGACAGTCTTACAGTAGCTGGTTGTTGTTTCTTCATTTAGCACTCTTGTCAGATTCCATAGCTTGCTTGAGTCCTTTTCCATGTTGAGACTGCTAGTCTTCTGGTGCCAGCTCCTTTGGATTTCAGCTTTCTTTTGTTCATTGAAAGCTTGTTTTATGCTGTTGTGCCTCTGTGTGTTCTCTAATGTGGGATTTTGCTCCATAGTTTCCCGTGCTTTATTTAATTCACTATGGAGTTTTCCCAGGTTGTCACTCCAGTATGGTTTGTAGTCTCGTCGTTTACCTCGTGGAATTGACTTCTTTGCTGCTTGGATGATTGCCTCACTGATGATGGAGATGTTTTTATTGATGTTATTTGAGTGGGCAATGTTCTGACAGAAATTGTCAGCTTGTTCTTTAAAAAAACCCCAGTTTGCTTTTTTGAAATTCCAGCTAGGAGACATATTGATTTCTCCTGCACTTCTTATCTCAGATATCTGTAATGTGACTGGTACATGGTCGCTACCCCCAAGTTGAGTATTTACTGTTCTGGTGGTGAGTCGATGTATGTCATCTGTAGCCATAGCAAGATCTGGTGTGCTCGTTGTTTTCCATACTCTGGAATAGAAGGTGGGCTTATCCTCTGGTTGGTTTATTAGAATTAGTTTATTCTCTACCATCCAATCTTCCACCTCTTCTCCTCTTGGATCTGTTGCGTTATAGCCCCAGCTGGGTGAGTGGCTATTGAAGTCACCCATAATGAGGTGTCTCGATGCTGCAAGCTTCACTTTGTGTAGCTCCAGAGTTGTGGTTGGAGGGCTGTAGCAGTTTGTGATCATTAAGTCTCCACTGGGCAGCAGTAGTTGGACTGTTATGTATTCAAGTTCGTCCTCACCAGATCTGTGTGTCTCTACTGCTGGGATTGAGGTTTTAATCAGTGTGAGGATTCCTCCCTTAGTTCTTTTTGCCCTGTCTTGGCGGAAGGATT
The DNA here is from genome assembly GCA_024509875.1 of Oreohelix idahoensis. Taxonomy (NCBI): domain Eukaryota; kingdom Metazoa; phylum Mollusca; class Gastropoda; order Stylommatophora; family Oreohelicidae; genus Oreohelix; species Oreohelix idahoensis. The sequence goes on from JAMPIV010013219.1 coordinate 111,721, forward strand.
GGTATCCACGTACAAAGAATCGTTGGGTATCTTTTAGGTGAGTTTCTTGGATGCAGATTATATCAATGTTATTTTCCCTGAGGAATTCTTGTAACTCCGGTTTCTTGTTCCTCACTCCTTCTGCATTCCATTGAGCCACTGTAAGATAGTGGGTTGGTTGGTCAGTTGCTCTACTTTGCCTTCCCCCGACCATTTGGTTGGCAAAGGCACCGGTTGCTTGGGTGGGCCCTTTCGAGGCTAGGGGCCCGGCTCCGCTCCTCCCCGGTTGTAGCTGATAGGAGCGACGCCATGACGTAAGTCGAGATTGTCGCATGACTCCATACCGCAAAAGCGTGTGTGTCCTAATTTTTCCCGGTGTCTGCGCCGTAGCTAACACACTCCGTCTTCGGCAGGCCGGGTTGTGTTTGTTGTTCAGGGTTGTCTCCCATAGCCTTTCCATCTCCCGGTGGTAGCTGCAAGGCAGCAGATTGGTTTGTTTACCGAGGTTTACCTTCCCCGTGGCTAGAGCTTATAGCGGCTCTTACTCGCTTGATGCACCCGTCGTAGGACATATGGGGGATTTCAGTGGGGGTATCAGTGCCACCTGTTACCCCTCCCCGTCCTGCTGGGAGGACATCGCCGTTTGGTCCGCGACTGCTTATTCGTCCAGCTATGCTGACTTAATTCGCAGCTGACACACCATATCTGGAGGTCGTTCCACTATCCGCCACCCGTGGACGCGCCTGGTTGGGGTCGGTCGCCCCTTTGCCAGGATAGATTTTATTAATATTATTAGACTTATTAATTACCTGTGTGTGTTTGTATATTCTATTACAACACATTACATTTCAGTACCCTAGACTTTTTAACGTAGCTACATTCATGATAGTAAAAGAGATCTGTTTGAGGTCGTAGTGGTAGTAAGAAGGGCCTTCTGTAATTCACATTAACATTTATCTCAGGAGCCTTCACAACTGACCTCATACAGTACCCTAGGTAACATAACAACCATACAATACCATCAAAACCACTACAAATATTTGGGTCTTGTCCAGGGATATTAAGTTTATCAAAGATATTAGGATCTCTTGGTGGGAGAATTAAACCAGTGGGGACAGATTGTATAAATTTAAAAAGTGTCCCTTAAAATAAAAAAAGGGGAAAATAAAAGTTGGTGAATCTTCACAGCCAGTGGTAATTAGTTAATTAATTAATTAATATATTACCTTGGTCATTTTATATAATTAGAATTACCTTAGTCATTATATAATTAGATTTACCTTGGTCATTGTTATTTTGTATGATGGCTGAACTAGCAAAATTTAGATCGGCTGCTGTGCTAACGGCGAAGGAGATGAATATGGAGGGTCAGGTTTTAATTCAGTATGTAACTTCTGAATGTGACAAGTATATTGAAAGGGAAGATAGGAGGTTAGCTGAAGAGAAGAGGTTACAAATTGAGGCTGATAAAGAACTTAAGAGGTTGCAGATTGAGGCTGACAAAGAGGCAAAAGCATTGGAGGCAGATAGGGAGAGTAAAAGGCTACAATTAGAGGCAGAAGAAAAACGACAGCAAAGGGAGGCAGAAGAAAACCGACAGCAAAGGGTGGCAGAAGAAAAAAGGTTGACTGCCGAAAGGGAAGCAGAACATAGAAGGTTGCAAAGGGAGCACGAATTACGACTAAGGGAGCTGGAATTACAAGGCCATGATCCTGAAAATGGTGCCAGCCCTTTTGCCTCAGATGTTACGCCTAGTCAGGGAGCCTCAACCTCAGCTATGGGGTTTCATTTAGACCATTTTGTTGAAAAAGACGATGACATCGAGGGGTACCTCGGTAGATTTGAACTATTAGCTACTACATATGGGTTAGAGAGAGAGAGGTGGAGTCTTAAGTTATCACAGGGACTGAGAGGTACTTCTTATGAAGTCTTTGCTAAAATGAATAGAGAAGACCAAGACAATTATGACATGCTAAACCAGGCTTTGTTATTGAGATATGAAAAGAATGGTGAATTCTATCGTAAGAAGTTTAGAAATGCCAAGCTGTTGTCTGGGGAGACATACCACCAATTCTCTGCCAGACTGGAAACCTATTTGGAGAAATGGACTGCTCTGGGGAAGACCCAAAATCTTAAAGAGATGATCATGATAGAGCAATTAAGAGAGTCCATGGCTCCAGACTTGAGAAAATTTCTCATGGAACAAGGTGCAGAGAGGTTGGGGGAGGTTTTAAATGTCACTGAGAGGTATCAGGCAGCCCAGGCAGAGGTAAGTGGCACTAAAAAGAAGCACATAGAAAATTTTAAAGCTCCACAGCAATTTAGTAGATTTGATAACAGAGAACAAGGTAATAAAGGCAGGACAAACTTTGATAGGCCACGAAATGACTATCGTGACAGAAACTCACAGTTCAATGACCAAAAATATAATGAAAGAAAACCGTTTAACCAAGGAAAGAGATGGTGCAAATGGTATAAGAAAGACAACCATAACACCGAATTTTGTAAAAGGAAACCTTCAAACACTGCTGCAATGAAGTCGGGGACTCAAAGATTAAAGGTTAATCCTAATGGACAGCAGGAACCTTATCACCCCCCAGTTTGTGAGGATGTTATTTGTAATGGGGTCACCATAAGGTGCCTATATGATACAGGTTTGGATTATGATTCAGTTGTGAAGTCTAGCCTAGTGGACCCAAGTCAGTATACCACAGAAACAGTGGAAATACAAGGGGCGACTACGGACATACCACTCATGACACTTCCCATCGCAAGGATAACGGTGAAAACTCGCTATGTGGAAGGAGAAATCAGAGCAGCAGTGATAGATGAACCAATCTACCCTCTGATATTGGGGTGTAGGTATGTCTTCTTGGGGAATCCCGAGAGACCTGTGATCATGGCGACAGTGCAGACCAGGTCACAGAAAAAGGAGGAAGAAGGTGAACCTATAAATGCTCATCCAGAGGAGATGAGGAAGGCGCAGGCCGAGGATAGGACACTCAAGCCATGTTTTAAAAAATTGCCCAAATGCCACACACCTCCAAGCAAGGGAGAATACTTTATGAAGAACAAATTATTATACAGGAAGACAGGAACTAGATCCACTGGTCACGGACAGTTGGTTCTTCCCAAGGTATATAGGGCAAATTTAATAAGGAGCTTACATGTTGGAAAAGATGGTGACCATGAGAAAGTAGGTACCATCTGCCAAAAGGTTGCTCGAAAATACTATTGGCCCGACGTAATTGTCGATATTGAGAACTTTGTAGAAGCATGTGGCGTATTTCATGAGGGAACACCCACAAAGGGAAAATATGTGCAGGACCTAGAAACGCCACGGGGCAAACTTAGGCCTGGAAGGAAAAATAATTATAATCAGGTAGACAGAGTGGAATGGGAGCCCCCTTTTCATACCCAGTCTTCACTTGAATGGATTAACATGGCCACTATGCGACGAGTACAAAGAGTAAATTTACCCGAGAATAAGCTGACAATCCCTCGGTCAGCCCTATATAAACCGGAGGAAAATAAAAGAGAGCGAAGATCTCTCATAAGCAATCTAAAGTGGGGAGACAAACCCACGAAAAAAACTGGTAGTTGTCGATTTGTGAGTGATGATTCTAGGAAGAAAAGTCCTCACTATAATGCTTCCAATGGAAGGGACCCGACGGGTGCCATGAAAAATAAGGATAAAAATTTAAAAGTTCATATGTAACATTATTAAGGACCTGGACAGATGAGAAGGCAGAAGAGACTGTTACCTCATCGTATCAATATGTGAACGAACTGACCACTCGTCTGAAAGCTGGATGGAAACTGGCAAATGATAATTTGAGACAAGCCAGGAAGAAACATGCAGCGTATTTTAATAGGAAGGCAAAGGACAGAGAATTAGCTGTGGGAGAGAAGGTACTTCTTCTACTACCCGGCAGCCAGAATAAATTACAAATTGGATGGCAAGGTCCATATACGGTTCTAGAGAAGGTGTCTAGAACAAACTATAAAATTGACAAAAAGGGGAAGGAGAAAGTTTATCATGTAAACCTTTAAAAAAGTATCTGGACAGACCACTCCAGGAAAGCACCCCCTTACTGACCTTGGCTATCGCAACTCAAATGCAAAAGGAACCACTCACCTCACATGAATACCCATTACATCCCTGTGAGACAGCTGCACAAGTAAAAGTCAGTAAGCACCTGACTAAAAATCAGAGGGAGAGAGTTCAACAGGTTCTGGAGGAAAATACAGATATATTAACCGATAAACCAGGACATACAAATTTGCTACAGTATGACATAAAACTGGTAGACTCAAACCCAATCTGTATGAGAGCCTATTCCGTGCCGTTCGCGAAGGAGAAGGCATTGAAAGAAGACATAGATTATTTGTTGAAGGAGGGGATTATTTCACACAGTGAATCTTCTTTTAGCTCCAGTGTAGTTTTGTTGAGGAAACCGTCTGGGGAACACAGACTGTGCATAGATTACAGGAAACTGAATGCTGTCACAGAAGGACAAGTGGATCCAATACCAGACACAACACAGTTATTTGCCAGATTGAACAAGGCAAAATACTTTTCGAAGGTGGATCTTAGTAAAGGCTATTACCAGATTCCAGTGAAGCCTGAAGTTAGACCTTATTTAGCTTTTAGCACCTCGGAAGGACATTATGAATTCAACATGCTACCATTCGGATTGAAAAATGCTCCGAGTGTATTTTCAAGGATGATGCGCAAATTGTTGGATCCCCTGAATAATCCATGTATCACGAATTTCATGGATGATATTCTCGTCGCCACAGAGACATTTGAAGAACACATTAACTCTCTAAAAATGTTATTTGATAGGCTTAGGGAAGCGAACTTAACTGCTAGACCAACAAAATGTTGTATTGGATGCAAAGAGTTGGAATTCTTGGGACACACTGTATATCAGGGTAACATGACCCCTGACCCCAAGAACTTGGAAAAACTGCAGAGAGCACCTAGACCACAAACAAAAAAGGACGTGCGATCATTCGTGTCGTTATGTGGATTTAACCAAAAATATATATAAAATTTTAACTCTATATGTGCTCCTCTGACTGATCTGACTCGCAAGGGACATCCAGATAAAATTGTTTGGACTGCGCAATGTGAATTAGCCTTTCAAGAGTGAAAGGAAAAACTCACTAGCAAGCCTATTCTCAAATTGCCTGATTTGACACAGGACTTTGTGGTGAGAACAGATGCAAGTAATGTAGGCCTCGGGGCGGCTCTGTTGCAAAGGTCATCTTCACTCAATGGGGAACTGAACCCAGTCGCTTATGCAAGCCGCAAATTGAATAAAGCGGAGCAAGGATATTCCACAAGCGAAAAAGAATGTTTAGCGTTAATCTGGGCAATAAAAAAGTTCCAAATCTATCTGTATGGTAGGACTTTTGTGGTCCAGACGGATCATCAGCCCCTCGTGTTCTTATCTCAGGCTAAGCATGAAAATGCAAGGTTGTTGAGATGGTCTTTATTGTTGCAACCTTATCAGTTTAGTATTGAGTATATCCCGGGGTCATTGAATGTCGGTGTAGATTTCCTCAGTAGGCACCCCTGTGATCAAAATTAGAGTAGTTGGCAGGCGGGAGGAGTAATTTTATCTATGTGTATCACTGGTTTTGGAACTTGCAGTAGTGCATGTTCTCAAGTGGGGAGATGTGTGATGAATTTATCGTGATACAACGTTAACATATCTCCAATTATAAAGATAACATGTAGGGATAAAAATAATGCGTAAGATACTAGGAGACATGCTCGCCCATGCCCGCATTTCCTACCGCCATTCAAACTAACTAGTTAAACATGCAGACGAAACGGTACCCTTGTAGACGGGAGGGAAACGGAGATATAAAAAAGGAAAAATATGAATGAACACATGTTTGAACCTAAAAGGCTAAAAGACGCAAGTTGTAGTTTAAGGAAAAAAAATTCACGTCACTAGTTAACACAATGTGTTCATATCAGACTAGCGACAGTATTGTTGTGCATATTTCACTAAAGTTTCAAATTTTTGTCCTTGAGACACGGAAATGCAAAAATCAAGCTGTAATGAACGAGAGGGGGAAGGTTGGAGAATTGTGGCTAAAAATAACTTAGGATGCAGATTTGTGTAGGTTTTGCATGTAGTTGGTCCAAGAAACAAGTGTGTTTTTGTGAAAAACCAAGTAGAGACAGACGGACCAACAGACAATAATACATACTTGACTGAGATCTGACTGAAATTTGACTTTTGGTTTGAAGATTTGAAAAAGTTAGAGGGGAAGTCTGTGATTGGACAAATGTATTCATATTAGCGGGATAGAGACACGCATTTTTGCCATTTTATATAAGTCTGTCCAAGGGACACAGTGAGTATTTACCAGTGGTGTTTTCCCAGAAGATATTACATACATTTTAGAGGGACGCCATACTATAGCCAGCAGCTCAGCTGAGTTTTGCTAGTAGTAACTGTGTTCTCAATTCTGAATTCTGGTAAGAATGAAAGCATTTATCTTGTATATTTTAATATTTTGAGTGATTGATACTGCCATATCATGAAGAATGATTACGACAAGTAAGTGCTCGCTCTAGGTCCCCAGCCGCAGTTCAGGGTCTAGAGACAAACAAAAAATATATGGACGCCTAACTAAGATTATGGAAGGCGGATCTATTATTGAGATCAGTGGGAACATATTACCTATCTTATTGAAGGAAAGAGGAAACTATTTAACATATCTCAGATGCAATGCAGTCTTGGGGAACTGGTACTATATGAAAACAACTGGGTAAGATGTGCTATGTTGGTCAGAGAGATCTGACCCATTCTGTGTAATGTCGTTGTGGTGTGTCGTGTGTAAGAGTGGCGCAGTGGATAGATTACTGACACATGGCACAAACTTTGTTTCAGAATTGTGAGTTTCTGTTTTGGCACTAAAGGTAGTGCCAAATACTTATGCAAGAATACACTAGCAGATGTGTGTGCCACCTAACATTTGTGTCGGTGCAGCCAAACCTTGTATTCCAGCTACAGAGAGGAGTGGGCCACAGGAATCTTGAATCAGATCGTCACAGACGAGATAAGTGAATACGAGGCCTGCTGAAAATTCACCAGCATTCACTACTATTCACAACTATTTATAAATATTTCCCCATCAAATATAGACTAAATTCTTGGGAAATATAAAATTTAACTACAGTCTATAAGTCAATGGACATAGCTTGTTGTAGTCACAGAGTGGGAGTGATGACACCGCCCCAACAGCACATCCAGTAATAGTTCTCCCAGAGACAGTATAGACATTATTAATATTAACCAGTCTTATAAAATAACTATGTACACAAATTCCATTTTATTATGCCATATATTTATGCATTCCATTTATAACTCCATAACATTTCATATGTTCTGACCAAAATAAAACATTGGTGTAAAGTTTCTTTTCTTCTTTCCACTCTGTAAAGTGTCAGTCTGTATGCTCTGTAAGGAAGAGTGGTGTGTTGTTGAGATCAGGCATGCTCCAGTCTACCCAGCTGTAAATGGGTAACTCACCCTAGTCCTGAGTTAGGGAAGGCAAAGGCTCCAGGGGAAGCAGGCCCTAAACTTGGTCACTCCAACCGACGCAGGATGGTGTATGTATGAAGTAGAAGTGTAGAGTGTGATTACCGCGAATGGTGTACTGTTCGTGTGCTGACCAATATAACCACTCATACACTTGTGTCTACAAGGCACCAATGCAGGCTGCTGGAATCTTTGTTTACTCAATTTATTCAGACGTACACACTGGGACATACGAGTACATCATGGTATGTTGACATATCAATTTGTAGGTATACATAGCAGATCTGAAGTCATGACACATTCAGAAATAATGGGCAGTACATCAAAAGTTCAATGTCATGATACATTATGGCCGCATCCCCCTATCTGACTAAACGCGTCAGTGAAGGCAGATCGGTAAATAACTAAAGTTACTTGACGTCCATAGTTTGTAGCATATATTATGAAACCACGAAAGAGGGGGTTTCTAGCAAGATTGAGATCTCCCTGTCACTGTCCGATAATAGGATAAATAATCTGTTCTCTTGGCAGTGATCAAAACATATGATGACCGAAATCTAACATGGCCGCCTCCCTGAGTTGTCGTTCACTCATTCATAGGAAGGAGAATATAAGCCAGAGTTAATTTATAATGGGTATATAAATGATTTCATAAATGTTTCCATACAGCTCTACGGTGATCAGGTTAATTCACGTAGCCATAACCGCTGCAGGAAAGTCTGTCATCTTCGTCGATACAAAACACGACCCTAGCGATACGAAGCACAATGTTCCATCTAGGTCGAATCGACATGAGATCATCAATATAGGGTCTGGCAATACATGGAGTCCGAATTATACATTGTACCGTACCTTAGGAGAGTCTCTAACATAAACTATAGTAGAGATACCATCTCCTTTAGAAGAAAACCACTTCATGAATCATATTTCCTTAAGAATCTACCAGCCCTTTGAAAAGTGCGTACCCGCCATTATCACGGTACATCGGAACTCATCACGACTTGTCAAGACAACTCATACTTCCGCTAGACCGGAATAACAAGAATCTAGTCCCTCCTACCCATCCAAAATATACAATATAGGACTGATTCTACTTGTACTAATAATATGTAATACATATGAATTCAGGCCATAAACACAATAAGCAAATTAATATATTTTCTGGCCCTAAAAAATAAGTACAAACGTAAGCGCAATATCCTTGCGCCGGATCAATATCCAGAACGATTACTCCTATAATCAAAAGTGTGAATCAAACATGGATTCTCTCGCTTTTACCATAGACAGCATTTTCATACACAAATGAATGAATGTCTATATTTTTCCCATATTAAATAGCCATATCGATTTTTGTAATATGTGCGTCAAAATATGCACGCAACAGATTACCACACCCCTCGGGAAAAAAAAATGGTACATTTTTTTTTTTTTTTTTTGAAACACATCTAGGAGCAACATACAATAGGCTCACAACGCACCAATAACAATGCGCAGATGATAAGCATAAGTTTTATGACCTTAGAGAAGGTACTTCTCTAAGTATTAATATTTCCAGAGAGGTGTCACCAACGCATACTACAATATTAGCAATGACCCAATTTCCACATTAGTTTATACATAAATTTCATCTAAGATATCTTAACATCATGATCATCAAAGACGAAAAACATTGAAAGATCAGCGGTGAATAAATATCAATGAACCGCTAAGTAGTGTTACAATCAATATATGATATATTACATATGTGTACACATTTCAACATAGAAACAACTGTATCAAAGTTGTATAACAGTTATGAATCATGTGGGCATCTAGACAAAATATCTGCCATCACATTTTCTGACCCACGGATAGCTCGCACCGAAAAATGAAATGGCTGTAGAGCAATCGCGTATCGCGTTGATCTCGCGCTCTTCAGATTTTTACTCTGAATAGCCGTAAGAGCTTTCTGGTCAGTTTCCACAATGAAATGCGCGCCCAGAAGAAATCTTTGCAGTTTAAGGATTGACCAAACCATAGCCAATAATTCACGGTCTAGGACCGAGTAATTCTTCTCTGCGGCATTTAATTTCCGAGAAATATACATCACAGGATGCAGAGTTCCAGAGTACTCTTGCATTAGTGCAGCTCCAATCCCGGTGGATGAAGCGTCACTACGAAGAATAAATGTCTTATCCTTAGAAGGCAATACTAGGATAGGTGAAGTAGAAAACATAGTTTTAACCTTATCCAAAGAGGATTGACATTCTTGAGTCCAATGGACTACATTAGGAGACCCTTTCTTTAGCAAGGAAGAAAGAGGTGACATAATGGAGGACAGATTCGGGATGAATCGTCCATAAAATTGTATTAGACCTAAGAGACTTCGTACTTGCTTTTTAGTCTTAGGAATAGAAATGTTAAGTATCTTACTTGTATTATGGTCTTCTGTTTTTAGGAACCCATGACCAACACGGTGTCCTAAGAAAGATATTTCGCTAAAACCAATACATGCTTTCGATGGTTTCGCTGTCAGGTTATGCTCGCGTAAGATAGACAATAGTTCATTTATACCATTATAGTGATCGTTCCAAGTATCACTGAAAAGACAGATGTCATCAAGATACGCAATGACATCTGAGCGATGAGATAGGATTCGACGCATCATGCGTACAAATGTAGCAGGGGCGTTCATAAGACCGAAAGGCATGAAATTCCATTGGAATAGACCCCTAGGCGTCGAAAAAGCAGTAAACGGTTTGGCGTGTTCGGATAGTGGAACTTGCCAATATCCCTTAGACAAATCGAGTTTAGTAAAGAAGTGAGAATTCGATAGTCTCGTAAGTAGCTCTTCTAGTAAAGGCATAGGTTCAGCATCGAATTTAGTCACTTGATTCAATTTGCGATAATCCACGCAAAGACGTATGTTATTGTCTTTTTTCCGTACTATAACCATCGGCGAAGAATATGCTGATGTGGATGGTTCAATAATTTTTAACTCTATCATCTCATCTAACTCTTTCTCTACCTGTGCTTGAAAATGTATCGGGATAGGATACGGTCTGACTCTTATAGGACTATGGTCAGTAAGAATAATGTCATGTTGAATGACATCAGTTTGACCAGGAATGTCAGTAAGGACATCCTGAAATTGTTCTAACATAGTAGAAACTTGTTTCTGCTCTCCTGGAGATAATTCTGGAGAAATTGCAACATCTTTCCATGATTCATTAGAGTGAAGAGGAATCATTGGAAAAGGTAAATTTACATCCGAGAAACTCGTTTCCTCATCCTGTATTACTGACAGAGATGAGTACTGTCCATGTTGGACTGGAAAATCGTCCGTTGCCTGGAAAACAGGTTGTAAATAATCAGGACGTTCATGGAATTCCGTGAGCATGTTGATGTGGAAGGTTTTACGCTTCCCGTCAATATCGACGATATAGTCAACATCGGAAACTTTTGATATTATATCGTACGGACCTTTCCAAGAAATGAGAAGTCTATTTTCCCTACAAGGTAGCAAGACAAATGCTTTGTCACCTGGACAAAGTTGACGCAAACATCTCTTTTTATTGGCAAATTCCCTTGCCTTCTGTTTCGCAAATTCAGAAGAAGCAGTTGCCAATTTGCATGCTTCAATAATCTTGTGTCTAAGTGCGATGACATATTCATAAGAGGATTTTGTGTCATCGACAATATTATCAGCAGTTATAAGATCATGAAGTAAGGACATAGGACCTCGCGGTTTCGCGCCAAAGACAAGTTCAAAGGGAGAAAATCCTGTATGTTCGTTGGCGACCTCTCTATATGCAAAGAGAGCCGCGGGTAAAACCCTATCCCAATCCTGAGGATGATCTTCCGTTATCTTACCTAGTAGGTTTTTCAGAGTTCTATTCAAACGTTCCACCATCCCATTGGACATAGGATGATAAATACTACTCAGCGATCTCTCTATCTTCAGAGTCGACATTACTTGAGACATGGTATCCGATATGAGTTGGGTACCATGGTCGGATAATATTTCTGCTGGAAACCCCAGACGAGAAAATATTAACCAAAGAGCATCTGCGACATCAGCAGTAGTTATGCTCTTTAGAGGAACAGCCTCCGGCCAACGTGTGCACATATCAACACACGTCAAAATAAATTGGTGTCCTCTAGCAGACTTTATCTTAAATGGACCAATGATGTCTATCGCCATTTTTTGAAATGGCCGAATGGGAATGTCTGCAGCCTGAATAGGTGCATCATGGCGTGGACCTCTGGATTTAATCTCTTGACATACTTTACAAGATCGACAATAGATTCGTATGTCCTTATTCACAGCAGGCCAAAAGAAAGATTGAAGAACTCTAGCTTTAGTACGGGAAAAACCCATATGTCCAGCACACTGCGAATCATGAGCGTGCTGTAAGATTTTAACTCTCATATTTTTAGGCACAAGGATTTGAGAATGAATGGACTTAGCGGAGTCTTGTACCATACGTACAAGTACGCCATTCTTCATCGTAATCCAAGATTTACGATTAGTATCCTTATTCGGATCACCTTTTGTTGCCAGAGTAAAGAATTTCTTTAGAGTAGGATCATCTTCCTGCTGTTTGATAAAGGAATCGTGGGAAATCTCCAAGGGATCATCTCGGATCTGCGCATCATTATCTTCAGAATGTGAAGATTGTGGCATATTAAGAGCTTGAGCCCTAGTGATTACTGCATTAGCCGATTGCATATTAACATTTTCCCAATTAGAAATTTGCTGTGGAGTGCATTCTTTCACCCGTGAATGCGACCGATGATAAGATCAGCGATCGGATTCGGCAAGAGACATGCTTGCACCTCTCCTGTAAAGAAAGGCGTAGCAATATTGATAATGGCAGTGGAGTACTTCTCCAATGTGCCACCAAATGTTACACATTTGACTATATTGCCTGTAGCTCGAGAAGGATTTACGAGTGATTGCCTCACTCCAATGGTAGTGCACCCCGAATCGAAAAGAATTGATACCGGAGTACCATCTATTAGGCCCCTATTAAAGACAAGAGCACCCCTTCCATTATGCGCAATTGACGCATGGAGAGCGGGAAGCGGGTGACCGCAGCTTAAAGTAGACACTGTGGTTGGATCGAATAATGTTTTGCATTGCGAACACTCAGATGCTCTAGCAAAATCGAAAGCGGAATTTGCTACACTGTTGGAGTCTTTTTTATCATTATTCTGATTATCGGTGTCGTGGAACTCCTGTTGTGCAGAGTTAGCCTGGTAATACGATTTACCATGTCTTTTGTGTTGTGATCTACCTCGGTTATAATTGTCTCTATAATTATTATTGCCTCTGTTATAACCCCTATTTGGGTTTGAATCATAATATTCATGATCATAATCATCATGCTCGTTATATTGAGTATCCCTGTAATATTGTTTCTTTTGTCTCCATGAAGCACTTGGGTAGTTCCTATAGCTACTCCCTTTCCGAGAATTTCTAACATTATGGGTACCCCTCGCGTGTCGAGGACTATCAGCCCGATTCCAGTTCTTCAAAGAAGAACTCTGATTTGAGCGGTTATCTTGGTTTTGATACTTATTCCAATTAACCTTTTTATCAAATTTATTTTTAGCTCCTTGGAATTTGTGTGAGTAATTCTGATTATATTCTGTTGCCGAAGCAACTGGCATACTCTCTTTAATGTTAGAGTTACTAAGAATCATGTCAGGGTGTGCCGTGGCATACTGGTCACAATATTCTTCCATTTGCTTTATTGTACCAGGTTTACGCTCATGTAAGAACTCTAGGAATGATTTATTTACAGAAGACATGACCTTGTCTCTTAGCAATAAATCCGTAAGACCATCAAATGTTTTCTCTGTTTTGGATAATTCAATCCATCGTGAAAGTGTAATTCGTGCTTTTGAGATGAAATCTGAGAATTCTACACCTACCTCAGGTCTCATTGTTTTAAACAAAAGACGGTAACCTTCCTCAGACAGCTGATATCTCTTTATCAAAGCTGCCCTAACAGCATCATAATTATCTTTGTCGGCCTCTTCAACAAAATATAACTTACTTAGGGACTCCCCTTTTAGATTTTCAGACAACTGATTCACATACTGTGATTTGTCAACATTATGAGATCGACAAGCCCGTTCAAATCTAGAAAGCCAAAATGTTATGTCATCACTGGTAGGGTTAAACGCTGGTACCTTGACCTTGTACACAAAGGGTTTACCATTACCACCAGATGCCTGATTAACATTACTCATACATGTCAATTTTAATTTCTCTAATTCAAACTCATGTTCTCTTATTGCTTTTCTCTCTTCAGCTTCTCTATCTAATTTTTTTTGTTCTGCAGCAGCAGCAGCTTCTAATTTTTTCTTTTCTGCAGCAGCAGCAACTTCTAATTTTTTCTGTTCTGCAGCAACTTCTAATTTTTTCTGTTCTGCAGCAACTTCTAATTTTTTCTGCTCTGCATCAGCTTCTAATTTCTTCTGTTCTGCCTCAAATCTCCTTTCCTCCACTTGCATCTGCAATTTCTTAAGTTCAGCAGCAGTATCAGCTTCTTTTTCTAATCTTTTTTCTTCAGCTAGAGCTTTCCTTTCTTCTGCAGCAGCTTTTTTTTCTTCTATTTGAAGTTTTCTCTCCTCAGCCGCAGCTTTTTTTTCCTCAGCAGCAGCTTTTCTTTCTTCAACAGCAGCAGCAGTTTTTTTCTCTTCTGCAGCTAATGCTTTGTCATATTGAGCAACAGCCCATTGTTCTAAGTCTTTTCCAGTCTTATCAAGAGATTTTCCTTGTGCAATGAAATAATCTAATGTAGACATATTGTCTTCTTAAATCAGAAACCTGAAAAAGTAAATAAATTACCCTATTTCACTTTAATGGGAGACAAGTCTATACCATAGACTTAGTCTTAGTCCAAACTTGTATGGTTTATAATAACCAATGATAACTTGAGTACCTGTGGACAACAATAACTGTATCTCAAATACTGTGGGGACAAGCCTTACAAAGGTCTTGTATACCTCAATGTAATCAAAGATCACTTGAGTACCTGTGGAAAAAAATATTTCCCTTTACCAATCACTTTGGGAGACAAGCCTTACAAAGGTCTTGTACATTTTGTTTTATAACAATAACAATCATAAAGTACTGATCTGTACTATACTATCAGTGTATACCACTATAACTCCTATGTCATATGTCAACTAAAGACATTACAAAGGACAAACAAGAAAAGACAATATGAAAACATTTGCAGAGATCAAATTAAATTAAATAGGAGAAATGAAAAAAAAAATGATCACAGAATCCGTGATGATAACTGCAATAAGATAACAAGACAAATAACGCCACAGTGTATAAACATAAGGGTGTAAAGAAATCAAAAATAGAAAAGATGAGACCTACAATTATACAAACAAATCAAACAAAACTAAGGAACACAAAATTATTAACAAAAACAACGAAGAAAAGAACACCTCATCACAACTAACAGAAATAGCAGCAAATTGTTGCTAACAAATTTCCAATTAAGAAAATGTGTACCTATAGAATACTAGTACCAGACCAATGTCACTCGGCATACCTTGTACTAGTCACACAGAACATAAACTAATTTAATACATAACAAATAACATGTAAGCATAAATAGCATATAGCATACAATATAATTTATGTCATGAATGGAATGTGTTGCAGGTATAGTGTTGTAAAGCAGGCACAGTTTATTTTAATACTAATAACTTGCCACTTTATTCAGTAATAGATTTAATTTTAAACTATTACACTGTCAATTTTTCTCTGTTGAGCATATGAAGATCCAACGATGAACTATGCACTTTATGTTCAACAACACTGTGATTCTTCTGTACGTTGAGAAATGTCAACAATACTGCTCCAGATATTTTCTACACTTGATACCACTGTCCTGTGTAATACTGTCTGTACAGCGAAAAACTGTCAACAAGCGCTGACCTAGATACAGCATCCTATCGGTAATACAGGTCAAGCTGACATCGACTGTATAGCTGTCCTACTGGTGTTGATGTGTTCAAACAAATGTTCTTTCAGCTGTAAACTGTGATTCTCAACACAAAACTGCGTAAGCTGGACCCAGGAATCTGGCTCGCCACTGTAAAGTTTTCTTTTCTTCTTTCCACTCTGTAAAGTGTCAGTCTGTATGCTCTGTAAGGAAGAGTGGTGTGTTGTTGAGATCAGGCATGCTCCAGTCTACCCAGCTGTAAATGGGTAACTCACCCTAGTCCTGAGTTAGGGAAGGCAAAGGCTCCAGGGGAAGCAGGCCCTAAACTTGGTCACTCCAACCGACGCAGGATGGTGTATGTATGAAGTAGAAGTGTAGAGTGTGATTACCGCGAATGGTGTACTGTTCGTGTGCTGACCAATATAACCACTCATACACTTGTGTCTACAAGGCACCAATGCAGACTGCTGGAATCTTTGTTTACTCAATTTATTCAGACGTACACACTGGGACATACGAGTACATCATGGTATGTTGACATATCAATTTGTAGGTATACATAGCAGATCTGAAGTCATGACACATTCAGAAATAATGGGCAGTACATCAAAAGTTCAATTGTCATGATACATTATGGCCGCATCCCCCTATCTGACTAAACGCGTCAGTGAAGGCAGATCGGTAAATAACTAAAGTTACTTGACGTCCATAGTTTGTAGCATATATTATGAAACCACGAAAGAGGGGGTTTCTAGCAAGATTGAGATCTCCCTGTCACTGTCCGATAATAGGATAAATAATCTGTTCTCTTGGCAGTGATCAAAACATATGATGACCGAAATCTAACATGGCCGCCTCCCTGAGTTGTCGTTCACTCATTCATAGGAAGGAGAATATAAGCCAGAGTTAATTTATAATGGGTATATAAATGATTTCATAAATGTTTCCATACAGCTCTACGGTGATCAGGTTAATTCACGTAGCCATAACCGCTGCAGGAAAGTCTGTCATCTTCGTCGATACAAAACACGACCCTAGCGATACGAAGCACAATGTTCCATCTAGGTCGAATCGACATGAGATCATCAATATAGGGTCTGGCAATACATGGAGTCCGAATTATACATTGTACCGTACCTTAGGAGAGTCTCTAACATAAACTATAGTAGAGATACCATCTCCTTTAGAAGAAAACCACTTCATGAATCATATTTCCTTAAGAATCTACCAGCCCTTTGAAAAGTGCGTACCCGCCATTATCACGGTACATCGGAACTCATCACGACTTGTCAAGACAACTCATACTTCCGCTAGACCGGAATAACAAGAATCTAGTCCCTCCTACCCATCCAAAATATACAATATAGGACTGATTCTACTTGTACTAATAATATGTAATACATATGAATTCAGGCCATAAACACAATAAGCAAATTAATATATTTTCTGGCCCTAAAAAATAAGTACAAACGTAAGCGCAATATCCTTGCGCCGGATCAATATCAAGAACGATTACTCCTATAACACTGACAAACAACATTTTTCTTTCTTATATAAGAATAAGTGTTCTTATGTCAGTTTTTTGCGCTGATTTCAAATTTGAAATCCGTTTATCTCTATCACGTCAGGTTTTTAAGATATTTGTGAATACATATATTTTTGGGAAACCGTTATGTGCTCCGTTTCATTTTTACTACATAACTTATTAAAAATTAATAAAATGCAAAATAATTCCACTTTTTATACTGCTAAAAGATGCATGACATATGTTACGCTATTTTTCCAATAGTTACTGTATTTTGAAATAATTCTGAGCGAAATATGGCTTCTAGAAGTTGTAGAAATTCAGCTGATCTGTTCTGTTACGTGTGCGGATATTTTACCGATCGTGTTCACCAGAAAAACTTTACACCATTACTAAAGAAAGCATATGAACTTTATTTCGATTCGAAAGTTGATGATGCAAATAAATCTTGGAAGCCAAATGCAGTTTGTTCGACTTTGTGGAAATACATTGGCAGGTTGGTTACGAAAATCGCCGAAGCATAAGTCGATGCCTTTTGGAGTGCCAGTAATATGGCATGAACAAGACAAATCACGCTACTGATTGTTACTTCTGCTTGAAAAATATCCATGGTTTCACTTTTAAAACTAGAAAGTCTGTGGTTTATCCAAATATTGAATCGGTTTCGAAACCAGTGTCTCGTGATCCAATCACGTGTCCGATCCCAGTTCCACCAGAACAATATCCGTTGGACGTCAATGAACCATCAGAAAGTGATAGTTTACCTGCTTCAGAAACTAATTCTGACTCGGATTATATACCGGTGAATGATGGTGTTCACTTAATTAACCTTTCAGATCTAATACGTGATCTCGCTCTTACCAAAGGACAAGTGGAATTACTCGGTTCGCGACTCAAAGAATGGAATCTTTTAGCGCCCAATACTTTGATATCTAAATTTCGTCATAGACACAGAAAACTTGTTCAATACTTTGAGATGGATGATGACATTTGCTATTGCAAAATTCCAGTCGCCTACTCTGTTCATTTGAAAGAAACTTATGACAATATGGCTATACTTTTGGCAAAAATAAAGTACAATGACTACCAATGGCGGATTTGTGGAGACCTAAAGGTCATTGCAATTCTCACGGGCATGCAGACTGGGTATACTAAATTTTGTTGCTTCCTATGTGAATGGGACAGCCGCAACAGACAGGAACATTATGCAAGAAAGGTGTGGCCTATCAGGGATCGTATGCAGCTCGGGCATAAAAATGTAATACACGAGCCATTAGTTAACAAAGACAGCATCATTTTAACACCGTTACATATAAAGTTGGGGCTCATGAAGAATTTCGTAAAAGCATTAGATAAAATGAGCAAAGCTTTCACTTATCTTCGAGAAAAGTTTCCGCAAGTTAGCGATGCAAAGATAAAGGAAGGTATCTTTGTAGGACCTCATATTAGGAAAGTTATTGCAGACAAACAATTCGAGAACTTGTTACATGGTAGTGAACTTCACGCATGGATGGCATTCAAATCGATCGTCGATAACTTTCTGGGAAATCACAAATCTGTCGACTATGTGCATATTGTTAAGCAGTGCATAGATGCATACAGAATTATGGGCTGTAACATGTCCCTCAAAATCCATTTGCTCGATTCGCCTCTTGACTTTTTCCCTGACAACCTTGGCGAAGTCAGCGATGAACATGGAGAACGATTCCATCAAGATATCGCCGTAATGGAGTCACGTTATCAAGGACGGTGGAGTGTGACCATGCTTGCCGATTATTGTTGGATGTTTCATCGCGATGTACCACATGCCATTCACCGACGAAAGTCGACTGCAAAGAAATTCAAGCCTACATAACTGTTATACTTCTTGTACGAATGATGTTATAATACTGTATGCGTTGTTAAAAAACTTCAATTGCGTATTTCTCGAGATCCCGACCTGATAGAGAAAAACGGTTTGCAGATTTAAAAACAGCGCATTAAAATTGACCAGAAAAACATAGAAATGTTAGAGAAAGAAAAAAAAAATTTTTTTTGTTAGCCAGTGTAATCAAAAGTGTGAATCAAACATGGATTCTCTCGCTTTTACCATAGACAGCATTTTCATACACAAATGAATGACTGTCTATATTTTTTCCCATATTAAATAGCCATATCGATTTTTGTAATATGTGCGTCAAAATATGCACGCAACAATTGGTTCAGAACTAATAAATTTAGAAAAAATTTTAATATTGAAACTAAAACAGTCTGAGTTAGTTCAGTGTGTTATAGATTTTATTAATATTATTAGACTTATTAATTACCTGTGTGTGTTTGTATATTCTATTACAACACATTACATTTCAGTACCCTAGACTTTTTAACGTAGCTACATTCATGATAGTAAAAGAGATCTGTTTGAGGTCATAGTGGTAGTAAGAAGGGCCTTCTGTAATTCACATTAACATTTATCTCAGGAGCCTTCACAACTGACCTCATACAGTACCCTAGGTAACATAACAACCATACAATACCATCAAAACCACTACAATAGGATAGAAACGTGTTTCAACAATTGACTGACAGATCTAGCGACTAGGACAACAGTGAAAACGGTGTGCACATTGATTGAAATTGTGATTTTGATAGAGATGGGGCGCAAGCAGTTATAATTGTGAAAATATTGCAAGTCCTCGGCCATCGGAGGGCCATTAAATAGCAACACCCTCTATTAGAGTTACAGCCGGTGTTTATTGTAATAGTACATTCATTTATCTGTAAAATGACGTGTAATTCATAAAAATCTGTAAACAATTACGAAAACACCTACAGGATGAAAATGGGAAAAAAATTTAATTCGGCCACAGTGTGTTTTTCAATTCGGTAGTTAATGTTCAAGTGATGTAAGATACAGTCTCAATTCTGGACCTGCATTCAGTTTACTACGGTATTTTTTTTTTATAAAGGTATAAGAAGAGAAAGCCCTCTCCACCAGCTCAGTATTTGTAAATGGCAACAGAAACGTAAGCGCCTTGTCGGTCAGCTGTTCATATTCTCTGCTGATGTCTCCCCAAAAGTTAATAAGGAATTTTCCTCTGAATTCAGCTATTAAAGTAGTATCAGTCGAAAGTTCAATCAACTTCTCTTTTTCGTTGATTGATAATGTGGCTGCTTTGAAGTATTCTTCTTCAAAGGGATTTACAATCCAGTAGTTCTCTTTTCCAGATTTCGGAAAGTACTTCTCGAAAGATGATTTTAGCCCTTTCAAGTGTTCAATTATTTTCTCGCTCATTTCCTGGGAGAGGTGCAGCCTCGTTCTCAGATAGGAAATTGTGCAGAGGGGGTGTTTCAAATACCTCAGGCTGGCCTTTTTCTAATACACGACTCCAAAAATCTAATTTTTTTATCATAGATTCAATTTTGTCTTGAAAATGAAGATCGTTACCGAGCTATTCTGAAGTGCCAAATTTAGTTTGTTTATTTGTAGGAAAATATCCGATAAGTATGCAAGACTCTGAAGCCAATCACAGTCGTGTAACTTTGAAGTAAGTTGGAAAGGATGGTCTTTAATAAAAAGTTGGACTTCATGTCTAAGTTCGAACAACCAGAGCTGGTCAAGACCCTACTCCACCTCCACGTGATGGTCCTGGAAACAGATTGCATTACTGCAGTCTGGCTGAGCGAGTAGGGATCGCAGTGGGAAGGCAAACCTGGTCCCAAAAAATGCCGTGCAGAAGTCGGATGTGTCGACCGAAAGGTGCAGATATCACAGCTTAGGCGTAAACAGACACCGTTCTTTTCAGGACGAACGAGAAAGAAGAAGAAGAACAGCCGGGTAAGGACTTTACCACGAGAGAGCCACCTTACTTGTGAATGAAGGAGCAGGGTAGAATGAAGACTATTCATCTCTTCACACAGTGCGTTGAAAAGCCTCGAGTTTGTGGACTTTGGCTTTATAAAATTAACCACTTTCACAGTTCATCAAGAACGACTTTTAATTCACCAGGGAGGCGGTTAGATGCAAGCTTGTGCTAGTGGATGCAGCAGTGGCTCTAGGTTATATTGGGGGGGGCTACCTTCGTGACTAGCGAGCGCGAAGACCGGAGTAGCAACCTGACATAGGACTTGGCTCCGTCAGTGCATAGTCAACAACAATTAGACCAATTAATGTCTTTTCTTTGAAATAAGAAATCAATTGCATGAAATATTTATCCTCCCCTCTTGTATAGCCCTGACAGAGGATGACAAAGCAAAAGGTTTTCTTAACTTCATTGCTTCTCAAATACCTCACGATAACAAGCAAACCCGCGAAAATAGAAATATCTGTGCTTTCGTCAACTTGAAGTTAGCCAAAGAATTTACTATTTTTAATTCTACTTATTTATTGTCGCTTCAACATCGTTAGAATATCCTGCGATTCTTCGAGAATTGTATTGTTTCGAAAGAGGGATAGCGTTCATTTTGCGAAACAAGTTCCTCTCCGAGCATGCACAGAACGGCATTTTTTATACAAGGAGAAATTAAATTCTCAGCTATAGTGTGATTTTTACCACATTTAGCAATACGATAACTAATACGGTAGGAGGCCTTCAACCGCATTTTCGTTTCTTTGTTTCAGCTGACGACAAGTACGATGTCACATTCTGTTGTTTCGATTAGGTGCTGAAAAAAATTGCGTTCCTTGTTTTCATTAACTGGGGTGTTTTGTTTGTAAATGCCGCAAGAGAGTAACGAAGGTTTCATGCGTTACCATTGGATAATACTTCCCGACTCACACTACACAGTCCTCATTTCTGCTATAACGAAAAACCCATACTTCATGTATTCGTCACTGTATTTTCTCTTTTAGCTCTATGTAAAACTGAAGATCGTGTCTTTTCACTATCAGCACCAAAGTCTTAGGCTGTGTCCTGAGAAGTACTTGGCGATTGATCACGATTCACTCATTATGTTTCAGCTTTTTTACTGTGCCGGTTTTCAACCACTGATCCATATCTGATAATACACGAATTGAACAATTAATCACTTTAAGTTAAGTTAAAACAATGACAAAAACTACTGTATATAGAAACACTGTCTCACTGACTCACGTTTGTAAAATTTGGGTCAAGAATCGACACTATTACTTCCGGGACATTAGACGTTCGTAGATAATGTGGAAGGTCAAACAAGTCATATTTTTGATGAAATATTCAACGGCACAACTATAATCCCATAGTCATCATAATGAAGACTATTGTGTAAAAATATTGAATTGTGGTCACACGAAACGCCATAGATTTTCACACACGTGAGTCCAAGCAGACAGCACGTCAGTGGCGCGCAAGAAAAACGGCGGAGATTGTCGAACACAGTTCATGTTGTATAGTATAGCGTTGAATTAATTTCACAACTTTTGACTTGTCTTTTACACTGTTGACATATGGATCTTTTTTCCGCCATTACTCAATTTTTTTCGCGTACCCCTGAACTTCTCTTCGCGTACCCCCATGGGTACGCGTACCACAGGTTGGGAACCGCTGGAGTACAGTATCACCACATAAGACAGCTCGATGACACGGGCTACAGCGGTTTGGCAGCGCGCGTTTAGTTACCCCAGTTGGAGCCAGCCAAAGTTCGGTCACGGGATCAAATTCTTACCGGCGTTCGAGAGTTCCAGTCCTAGTGCACTAGACATTTGATATGTGGTGTTGCTGTCATTTTTGACGGAGTCATCTGTCAAGTTATTTGCTTATGTTTTTATCATAAGAATAATTGTGTCTTTACCTGCGATGTCAGGTTGATTAGGGGTTGTCTTCCCTTGTTTATTCATTCATTGTGTTTGACCTTTAAGGTCAAAGATAGACAGTTCTGGCGTATGCCCGTAGGCAGGGTTTTTTAAGCGGGAGTTGAGTTAGACTTCCGGCAAGCCGTGAAGTGTCCTGGAATTTCTGAAGGGACCAAAAGTCCATTGTGTTTTTTCGGGGAGAATCTTCGAAGTGACTGCGATGGCAGTTTTCACCAGTGAATCTCTGTGCGTTGGAATGACAGCAGAGTTTCCTTGTCTAGGTTCTGTGGACTCGGTTACAGGTAATACCGACATTTTTCCAATTTATTACGCTTTCGGTGGCAGAACATGTTAGAAGATTACCTAGTCTGTGAACTGCAACTCACCGGTCCTCCATTACAAGAACATATATGTTGTGCTCTGTCAAGGTTAGCCACTTCCAAGACTATTAGTCTTCATACCATCCAGAAATCCAGTGACGAAGATATATTGTGGGAGCCGCAGATTGGCGGCATATTTATGGTCCACATAAGCATTACTGCAGGGTTGATGGTACCTGCTTATCAGCAGTATACACGGCCGACGTCAGAACGAGGGCCTGTGTTTTCGGCTATTATACTTACAAGCCTGATAATGTGCAATTGGCGGGGGAATGCCCAAGTTGTACCTATGTGTCAAGGTGATTAAGGTATCTGACGCGTTTAGTCAGAGAGATCAGGCGGCATTTTTGAACTGTCATTGAATAAACATTATTATTGACCATGGCACGAATTGTTCAAATGTTTACCAGCTTGTTGAATGCCCTAATGTATACCTATCGATGTCAGGTCAGCATGACCTTGTTACACTGACTGTTCCTGTTGCTATTATGTGTGTTCCCGTCAATAAATGTCTTGAAACATGCCTGCAGTGTCAAAGCATCCTTGATTACTGCATGTGAGAGTATGGGTTGCAGGATCTACATCTATACGAGCCTAAACACATTCGCGCCTTCATTCGCACCCACACTCAGTTCATCATACGCTCGCACTACACACCTAACAACATGTATACTGTCTTGGGCCAGTGATCACTCAACAAGAGAAAAAGACAGTTACATTTCTGGTGGACCAGTTACGTGGGCTCTTCTGATACATTTCTGGTGGACAGAGCGAGCAATTGAAACATTATTGAGATGACATTAATGTGGTCCAGGAAATTTTACATTTCATGGGGCTATTTGCTGTGAGAAGGACAAGTACACATTACACTTCTGATCTGTGGGTCTAAGCTATACACGGGACAGCCCTAACACACAGCGCTAATTCTACACTTGCAAGTTTTGGCTACAACAGGACAGAAATAGGTCATCAACGGTTGACCCAAATAAACAATGCTAGCATTTATGTTTATGATTGCTGCTTGAACAACAACAGGACAAATACTGAAGTTGGCATCGAGGCGTTTTGCTACGTGGACCATAGCTGCATAGAAGCGCGAGGTCCCTCGATTGTGAACAGTTACTGCTGGTTGTTACAACGTTGCAAGTCAACAACAGACTTTTCTATGTCGAGCATTCTCAAGTTGACAATTGTTCGAGGTCAAGTGTTTGTATAACAGTACGTGGAAATTGTAAACATTCAATGTGCAAGTCCTAAGTACGAGAAGGTATAGTAACTTTTGTTCGTGAATACCACTTTATGACATATACAGTGGATTTGACATTCAGTGCGCGCTTGACATTTTGTTTCTTCTGTGTTCGCAAGGAGCAAGTTAGTTACTGTAATATCATGTGTGACTAAGCATTTTTATTTTGCAAACACATTGAATTGATTGCTATTTATGTTATTGTTAATATTGTTGTGTATTTTTCTTGTGTTCTTTTGCGGGCTGGTTGGGTAAAGGTGACTCTTTAGATAAATGCCACGTAATAGAGGTTATCTATTGAGTGAGCGTTGTCGTTAGGGACTGCAAATTTCCTTAATTGGAATTTGCCTAGCGACAATTCGTTGCTATTTACGTTTAGCTGTGCTGAAACTGTACTTTTCGTTGTTTTTGTAATATTTTTTCTGTTTTTCATTTTTGATTTCATTTGTTTGTATCTGTAGGTCTTTCTTTTCTTTTGTTTATTTCTTTACACCTTTTCGTTTATAACAGTGTTGCCATTTGTCTTGTTTATTTTTCTCGGTCATCATTACACATTTGTGTAACATTTTTTTTTTACGTTTTTTGCTGTATTGGGTTATTTGACTTCCGCGAACGTTTTCGGTCATTGTTCTGTATTTTTGTCTTTGTATTTATGATTGTACTCTACCATTATTGTCATTACACAGTCCTACATACATACACTTGGTCATGTATTATTATTATTATTGATAAGGTACACTCTTCATATAGAGATTGTTAATATGAAAAATATTATTATATAGATATTTATACAAGATCTTGTTATCCACAAAGATTGAGACATAAGGTGAAATAATATTCAAGTTCTTTATAAAAAAAGACTTGTGCCCATGTGAGTGGGATATAAAGGAATTATTTTCCACAGGTACTCAACGTGGATTTTTTGTTACATTAAAAAAACAAGAGGGACCATACAAGGTCTTTGTCTAAGACTAAGAGAGTGAAATAAAGTGAAGTGAGTATACAAGTCTAGCATTTCAGACTTGTCTCCCATTGAAGTGGGATAAAGGTAATTGTTGAATTTTTCAGGTTATGATCTCATTTAGACAGAATGTCTACATTGGATTTCTTCATCCAGCAAGGGTTGACCCTTGGTAAGTCTGGTAAAGAATTGGAAGAATATTCATCTGCTCAATTCGCCATTGCATTAAGTCAGAAGAAAAGAAACAAAAAGAGGAAATTAAATTGAAAGCAGAAGCTGAACTAAAGAAGCTAGAAGCTGAGAATAGAAGATTAGAACTTGAAGAAAAAAAGGTATCTAAGAGAAGCTGCTGCTGAGGAGAGGAAAGCTCAAGCTTGCTGCTGATGAAAGAAAAATTCCAGATGGAAATGGAAGACAAAAAAATTCAAGCTTCAAGCTGCTGTAGGAATGAAAAGCCTGCTGCTGAGGAGAGAAAAGCTCAAGCTGCTGTGATGAAGAAATTCAAGAGGGAATGGAAGACAAAAAAATTCAAGACTCAGCTGCTGCTGTGGAGAGAAAAAGCTCAAGCTGCTTGATGAGCGTGAGAAAAGCTCTCAAGCTGCTGCTGAGGAGAAAATAACTCAACCTTCAAGTGCTGCTGCGGACTGAATTAGAAAAATGGAAC
>JAMPIV010013220.1:0-201741 GCA_024509875.1 Oreohelix idahoensis
CAAAACGGTATGGAAGGAGACATGTGAAGAAATACTGGGGAAAAGGGAAAGACAACAAAAAGCATGGATAACAACAGAAACCATCAATAAGATAAAAGATAGAAAAAACAAGAAAGCAGAGTTAAACACAAGCAAAACCAGAAGTTCCAAAGCCAAGGCTCAAGAAGTGTACACAGAAGCAAACAAAGAAGTAAAAAGAAGTATCAAAAGAGACAAGAGGAAGTATATTGAGGAGTTGGCAAGAGAGGCAGAAGATACTGCAGCCAAAGGAAATATGAGAGAACTGTATAGCAGCACAAAGAAGCTAACAGGGAAATACAAGCAAACAAGTTGCCTCATAAAAGGTAAGAATGGGAAACTGCTCAGCAATATACAAGAGCAAATGAAGAGGTGGACAGAATATTTTGGGGACCTTCTCAATAGACCAGCTCCACAAAACCCGCCGGACATCCAGCCAGCAGAAGAAGAGCTACAAATTAACGGTGAAAGACCAACGAAGGAAGAAATAAAGAAAGCCATAAAGCTTCTAAGAGATGGAAAAGCGTCTGGACCTGATGGCATTCCAGCAGAGGCCATCAAAGCAGATATCGACACGGCTACAGAGATGTTATATAAATTACTTGGTAAAGTCTGGGAAAAAGAAGAGATACCAGCAGAATGGAAGGAAGGATATCTGGTTAAGTTGCCTAAGAAGGGAAATCTACAAGAGTGCACAAATTATAGAGGAATAATGTTACTATCAGTGCCAGGAAAGGTATTGAACAGGATTATCCTTGAGAGATTAAAGGAGTCCATAGACAAGAAATTGAGAGATGAACAAGCAGGTTTTCGACAAAACAGATCATGTACAGACCAGATAGCCACTTTGAGAATAATAGTTGAACAAAGTCTGGAATGGAATTCACCACTATACATCGGATTTGTGGACTACGAAAAAGCATTTGACAGTGTGGACAGAGAATCACTTTGGAAATTGATGAGGCATTATGGAGTTCCCCTGAAGATCATTAATTTAATAAAGAAAACCTATGAAGACATGACGTGCAGAGTTCTTCATGAAGGACAGCTTACAGAACCATTTGGGATAAGAACAGGAGTGCGACAGGGATGCCTCTTGTCTCCATTTCTTTTCTTGCTGGCAATAGATTGGGTTATGAGATCATCGGCAACACACAACGGAAATGGAATCCAGTGGACTCTGACTAAGCAGTTGGATGATCTGGATTTTGCTGATGATTTGGCTCTCCTGTCCCATAACCGTAATCAGATGCAGGACAAATTGAAAACACTCGATGAGAGGTCACATCAATTGGGTCTGAAAATACACAGGGAAAAGACAAAAATAATGCGAATAAATGCAGGTAATGAAAACAGGGTTGAACTTGAAGAAACGCCAATACAAGATGTAGAATCATACACATATCTTGGCAGTAATATAGATAAAGTTGGAGGGACAGACAGCGATATCAAAATAAGAATACAAAAATCAAGAGGAGCTTTCATTGCATTGGGAAATATATGGAGATCAAGAGAAATAGGATCCAACACGAAAATAAGAATCTTCAACTCAAATGTGAAGTCAGTCCTATTGTATGGCTCGGAGACATGGAGAACAACAAAGACAACAACCAAAAAGCTACAGACTTTCATAAATGGGTGCTTGCGTAGAATAGAGGGATTAAAATGGTATGACAAGGTTACCAATGTGGAACTGATGACAAGAACTGGACAAGTGCCAGTGGAACAAGAGATGAGAAGAAGACGATGGCGATGGATAGGACACACACTGAGGAAACCTGTTGATAGCATTACAAGGCAGTCCTTGTTCTGGAACCCCCAGGGCAAGAGAGGCAGAGGAAGACCAAGAAGTACATGGAGAAGAGAGTTTTAAACAGAGGTGAAAATGATGAGGAGAACATGGAAAGAACTTGAGATGATGTATATACACACACTGGGTGTCCTCGAACTATTCACCAGATTATGAAGTTCAATAACCTTGAGCAGAAACGAATGTTACGAATAAAGGATACTGCATTTTCCGGTTTAACCCCAAGGAATTTTTGTTGGCCACATTCAATAAAATTCACGCTCAAAAAGAAAAGTACGGGATACACGTTTTCAGCCTGTCTTCTCATGGTCACCCTTTATAACACGTACAGTGTCCAGCCAGATACTGCAGCTCCCGTCACGTGTTTACGAAGCAGAACAGGTGCAATCAGTTTAAATGAATGTTACCTAGACAATTCCTTGGGTGAAGGCTGGAAATGTGCAATCATTTAACAGTAGCACTCGTATCTGCTCAGGGTTATTGAACTTTATAATCCCGTGAAAAATTCTCTGGCAACGTGCCGACTTGGGAGAGGCGCCAACATTTTTTTTTATTTTTTTTTAAAAATTAAAAACAAAACATTGTAAAAGAACAATGAAACATAAATATAAAAGTAAAAAATTATATGTTTACATGAAACTGGTTATTTTTCTATATGTCTATATTATTCCTTTTTTTTTCCAGAACAGTTCATTGAGGCCCATTGGTAATTCAATGTGAATAAAGAACAAAAAAATTACCTACAATAAGATTGTCAAAGTATAAGTGTATTATATTGTTGTAAAATGCTACATTTAATATATTTTGCGGAAATTACACTTTGGTTAAACTCAGTAGCAGGAAATTGAGTCTCGAAAGAGCACATACAGTACGGGAGGAACGGGGATGTCAGAAAACGGTTTGTGCGCTCTTATGTCCACTCCGGCAGGATTGCTTTACATTCCTGTGCGAGAGATATTTTGTTATTTATCTCTCTCCTGCCATTGTTTATAATAATAATAAATTCTTTAAGCACCAAACACGGCGCATAAGGCAGAAACCAGTGCTCTCCAGGTTGTTCGTTGTGACGCCACTCCTCTTAGCTCTTGCACATTATTTAGGCCCAACGTTCTTCCTTCTCTTATTATTGTTCTTCTGAGTGTTTCTTTTGGTCTTCCTTTTTTCCTCTTACCCTCAGGAACCCAAGTGAGCGCCTGTAGTGGTATTCTGTTGTTTTGCATTCGTAGGACATGACCGATATATGACCATCGTCTTTTCCTTATATAGTCGGAGACATATTTCTGCCTAGAGTCTTCTCTTATTTGTCGATTAGTCTTGAATTCTTTCCAACTGATGTTCATGAGTTTTTTAAGACATTTGTTCTCGAATGTATTCAGCTTGTTCTCCAATGATTTTGTTATTTTCCAACTCTCACAGCCGTATGTTAACACTGAGATAACATTTGAATTAAACAGACGAAGCTTGGTATGTATATTCAATGATCGTAATTTCCAAATGTTAGATAATCTATTGAAGGCGCTAGCTGCCAAAGCAATTCTAGTATGGATTTCTCTTGTTGTGTCACCATCCTGAGTCATTTTACTGCCTAAATAATTGAAACTTTCAACTTTCTGTAGTTTTTCCCCGTTCAAGATGATATCAAAGGTCTCGTTAGAAAAGTTCATAGCTTTAGTTTTAGAGGCATTTATTTGTCAACACACTTGTTTGTCAACACAGAAAACAGAAAACTCATCCGAAGGTCAATGTTTACATAACTTTCACACTTCAATTCACTTCAATTCGCCGTTCCATCCCTGAGGGACTAATTGGATCACAAAAACATGACGGTCCCACATTTGATCCCAGGTGAAAGGCTAATGACGGTGTTTGCACGGGATGAGAGTAATCTTTTACAATTCTACAGAATAACAGATTTGCATTTTGGAGGTGCAGATAAACCACGAAATGTCCAGACAAGACGGCCGAACTGCGCCAAGTGATAGTCTGATAACGACGGTTGAATTACGTGGGATAGGCAAGTTAGATAATCCCCCAATCTGGGAGGACAGGTTGAAGTGTGAGAGACGGAACTTGACCAAGTAATAATCGAATGTTTACAGCCAAATTTTAGAAAAGTAACGCTTGACATTTTGCACTACATGAGTCATTGATAAAGTTGATATTTAGTTGGATATAATATATGTTGATAAAGTACACCAGAACACTCCTAGGCGGGAAGACAGGCGTCTATCATCATCAGTTGACAAGATCCCTATGGTGTTGCCTGCCCCACTGTAGTGTATGGAATGTCAACTTGACCTACGCAGTGTTGTGTAGACATGGATGGAGTGTATAATGTGCGAATGATGATAAGGGTTCGTGTTGTTGACAAATGTTCTTTTCTCACACTCATGTATGACCGGAAGTCATCGACACCAACGACTGTGTACCTTTTCTAAAGTTTAATTGGACGTACACACTCGACAGCACAGATAGTGACAAATCACAGGTTGCCATAATACATCATAGTACAGTGGACAAATGGTCTTGCAATGTTACATGGGCACTCATGTAGAATAATGGTATAATGGACTGTCAGTAGCCAAGCACTCAGTATCGCCCATACATATATCATCTGACTTCACTGACTGAGCACGTCAGCTTATAAACAATATTTCAGATGGCTTCTAAACCTAATCTCGTTTAGCGACGATTCTCCAACATAATGTTCAGCACATATTTTTCCATATAATAATATTGAACCGCTAACAATGGGTTCTCATGTGTAGCAGTGATCTCTGGACTGATCAAGCGATAATACGGGCATCCCTTTTCTCTTCTTGAAAGTCCTACATGTTTTGGTTCCAAGATGGCTTCACTCGTGAACTGTCACTCACGTTTGGATACAGATAATGAATCTGTCCTAAAGTTAGTCATTCATAAAACATTTCATTGCTCTGTAGATTTGATCATGAACAATTGACTGCAATCTACAGGATATAGTGCTGCTAGGAATCGAAGTCGTTTTTCATCGAGTCAAATATATTCTCTTAGACATTCAAATCGTAACTATCGAAAATGGTGGCTTCGATCGAGAGTTCATAAGAGTATCTTTGATTACCTTGGTAGAGGGAATATGAAACTGCCATTCCTTGGCAATATGAATAAACACTGGGGTAAAGCATACACGATAGGTCTAGACGACTATCACTTTCCCCACAAATACTGAGATCACTTTTTCCCCGGCGACAAGCCGACATAGAAAACACAGTCCCTATCGGGACGAAGCCAAATCACACCCACTCTAGCGACACATCCGCCGAATAGCCTTTGACCTCTCTAGAGACAACAGAACATATAGTTCGACTTAGATATGTAAAGATATACAGATATAAGACAGACTCGTCCTACTCAGACAAACAATACACATAAATTCAGGCCATAGATATTCTGAAGCAAGAACAATCTATTATTACCCAAACAACGAATAAATCGCAGTAAAATGGATTTATCCGCGGAGTTCAAGGGAAGTAACTCAATAATGACTTTCCCTTAAGCACTAAAAAATTACCTATGTATAATATTGTAAGATATCAAAGACTGCACGTAACAGTCTTACCACACCTCCCGGGAAAAAAAAATGGAACATTTTTTTTTTTTTGAAATACATCTAGGAGCAACGTACAATAGGCTCACAACGCATGAATAATGCGCAGATGAAAATATCAGGAATACCTATAACGCCTAATATGAGGCTAAGTCGACTTATGGAGCGACTGGTGAGAATGTGTCTCATAAACTGAGAGAAATTATTTCTCTACAAGTATATTTTTCCAGGAAGGTGTCATCAAAGTATAATACAATTCTGGCAATTACACAATGCCTAAAAAATTCATATCATCATTTCGTATTAGATATCTTAAATTTATGATTTATGAAGAAAAAATCATCAAAGCACAGCGGTGAATAAACATCATGAACCGCTATGTAGTGATACAATCATTATATTATTAAATTACAAATGTGTATCTATCATGATATAGAAAAGGAACTACTATAGAACTAGACATATCAAGAAGTCTAAGCCCTAATAGTTATGTGGAATCATGTGGGCATCTTGACAGAATGTCTGCCATCACATTATCTGATCCACGAATAGCTCGCACAGAGAAATGAAAAGGTTGAAGAGCAATTGCATATCGAGTAGACCTCGAGCTCTTCAAATTCTTACTCTGTATAGCAGTAAGAGCTTTTTGGTCGGTTTCTACTATGAAATGTGCGCCTAGAAGGAATCTCTGTAGTTTGAGGATCGACCAAACCATAGCTAATAGCTCACGGTCTAAAACCGAATAATTCCTTTCTGCCGCATTAAGTTTTCTGGAAATATACATTACAGGATGCAGAGTTCCAGAGTACTCTTGCATTAGTGCCGCTCCAATCCCAGTGGATGAAGCGTCACTACGAAGAACGAATGTCTTATCTTTAGTGGGTAGCACTAAAATAGGTGGTGTTGAAAACAGTGTTTTAATCTTATCCAGAGAGCATTGGCATTCCTGAGACCAGTGGACCACATTAGGCGAACCTTTCTTTAGAAGTGTTGAGAGAGGTGCCATGATAGAGGATAGATTCTGAATGAATCTGCCATAAAATTGAATAAGACCTAACAGACTTCTCACCTGTTTTTTAGTCTTAGGGATTGAGATGTTAAGTATCTTACTAGTATTATGGTCCTCTGTCTTTAGGAAACCATGACCAACTCGGTGGCCTAGGAAAGAAATTTCGCTAAAACCAATATAGGCTTTAGAGGGTTTCGCTGTCAGGTTGTGCTCACGCAAAGTAGACAGCAATTCATCTAACCCTGAATAGTGATCTTCCCAAGTATCGCTGAAAAGACAGATGTCGTCTAGATATGCAATGACATCTGACCGATAAGATAGGATTCGGCGCATCATGCGTACGAACGTAGCTGGTGCGTTCATAAGACCGAAAGGCATAAAATTCCATTGGAACAAACCTCTAGGTGTTGAAAAAGCCGTGAGAGGTTTGGCGCGTTCAGATAAAGGAACTTGCCAATATCCTTTAGACAAATCAAGTTTAGTGAAAAAATGAGATTTGGAGAGTCGAGTAAGTAGCTCTTCCAGTAAAGGCATAGGTTCGGCATCGAACTTCGTTACTTGATTCAATTTTCGATAGTCAACGCAAAGACGTATGTTATTGTCTTTTTTACGCACAATAACCATCGGCGAAGAATATGCAGAGGTGGATGGTTCGATTATTTTCAAATCTATCATCTCATCCAACTCTTTCTCGACCTGTGCTTGAAAATGTATAGGTATAGGATAAGGTCTAACCCTAATAGGAGTATGGTCAGTTAGAACAATGTCATGTTGAATGACATTCGTTTGTCCAGGGATGTCAGTGAGTACATCCTGAAATGTTTGCAACATAGTTGAAACTTGTCGCTGTTCTCCTAGAGACAAATCAGGAGAGACAGTAACGTTCTTCCATGATTCACTGGAATGAAGTGGGATCATTGGAAGAGGAAGATTTACATCTGAAAAACTTGTTTCCTCATCCTGTATCACGGACAGTGATGAGTAATGACCATGTTGTACTGGAGAATTGTCCGTTGCTTGGAAAATGGGTTGCAAATAATCCGGACGTTCATGGAATTCAGTAAGCATATTGATGTGGAAGGTTTTATGCTTCCCATCAATATCGACAATATAGTCGACATCGGAAATTTTCGATATTATATCGTACGGACCTTTCCAAGAAATAAGTAATCTGTTTTCCCTACAAGGTAGTAATACAAATGCTTTGTCACCAGGACAAAGTTGTCGTAAGCATCTCTTCTTATTGGCAAATTGCCTTGCCTTCTGTTTCGCAAATTCAGAAGAAGAAGTTGCTAATTTGCATGCTTCGATAATCTTTTGTCTCAACGCGATGACATATTCGTAGGATGACTTTGTGTCATCGTCAATATTGTCAGATGTTATGAGATCGTGAAGCAACGACATAGGGCCACGCGGACGCGCGCCAAAGACGAGTTCAAAGGGAGAAAATCCCGTATGTTCATTGGGTACCTCTCTGTAAGCGAAGAGGGCCGCAGGTAAAACTCTGTCCCAGTCTTGAGGATGATCCTCAGTTATCTTCCCCAGTAAGTTTTTAAGTGTTCTATTAAGGCGTTCGACCATACCATTAGACATTGGATGGTAGATACTACTTAAAGATCTATCTATCTGCAGAGTAGACATTACTTGAGACATGGTATCTGATATTGGTTGGGTGCCATGGTCTGACAATATCTCTCCGGGGAACCCCAGACGAGAAAATATAAGCCAAAGAGCATCTGCAATATCAGCAGTAGTAATGCTCTTCAGAGGAATAGCCTCTGGCCAACGTGTGCACATATCAACACACGTCAAGATAAACTGATGTCCTCTGGCAGACTTGATCTTAAATGGACCAATAATGTCTATGGCCATTTTTTGAAACGGCCGAATAGGAATGTCCGCCGCCTGAATGGGTGCAGCATGCCGTGGACCTTTGGATTTAACTTCCTGACATACTTTACAAGATCGACAATAAATCCGTATGTCCTTGTTTACCAATGGCCAAAAGAAAGCCGCAAGGACTCTTGACTTAGTACGGGAAAAACCCATGTGTCCAGCACACTGAGAGTCGTGAGCGTGCTGCAAAATTTTAACTCTCAAATTCTTGGGAACCAGGATTTGAGAATGACTTGACGTAATGGAGTCTTGAACCATACGTACAAGTACGCCATTCTTCTTTGTAATCCACGATTTACGACTTGTGTCTTTATTCGGATCACCTTTAGTTGCAAGAATGAAGAATTTCTTCAGAGTGGGATCATCTTCTTGCTGTTTTATAAACGAGTCACGAGAAATTACCAAGGGATTATCTTGGTTATGCACTTCATTATCTTCAGTAGATGAAGTTTGAGGCATATTAAGAGCCTGAGCTCTAGTGACTACAGCGTTAGCAATCTGCATGTTTTGCCTTTCCCACGTGGAAATTTGTTGCGGAGTGCATTCCTTGACTCCATGAATGCGACCGATGATGAGGTCAGCGATCGGATTCGGAAGAAGACATGCGTGTACATCTCCTGTAAAGAAAGGAGTAGCAATCCTAATGATAGCAGTAGAGTATTTCTCTAATGTGCCGCCAAATGTTACACATTTGACTACTTGTCCAGTGGCACGGGAAGGATCTACGAGTGACTGCCTAACACCAATTGTGGTGCATCCAGAATCAAATAGCACAGAGACTGGATTGTTATTCACTAAACCCTTATGTAAGACAAGAGAACCTCTTCCATCATGCGCGACTGATGCTGGAAGAGCAGGAAGAGGATGGCCACAGCTTAAAGTAGACACTGTGGTTGGCTCAAATAACGTTTTGCATTGGGGGCACTGAGATGCTCTCCCAAAATCAAAAGCGGCACATGCCATATTACTAGCATCATTATTATCTTTACTCTGTTTATAGGCTTCATGGGACTCTTGTTGTGCAGAGTTTGCCTGAAAATGTGGTTTATGTCTTTTGTATTGAGATCTACCTCGGTTATTATCACCTCTGTAGTTATTGTTACCTCTATTGTAACCCCTATTTGGGTTTGAGTCATAGTTCCCTTGGTTACCATTAT
The DNA here is from genome assembly GCA_024509875.1 of Oreohelix idahoensis. NCBI lineage: Eukaryota > Metazoa > Mollusca > Gastropoda > Stylommatophora > Oreohelicidae > Oreohelix > Oreohelix idahoensis. Next base: position 9,477 of record JAMPIV010013220.1, read on the forward strand.
CATATTCATTATAATGAGTATCTCTGTAATTATGATCTTGTTGACTCCAAGACGGATAACCCTGATAGTTTCTATAATTACTTCCTCTACGGAAATTCCTATAATTATGACCACCCCTGTGTCGAGAGCTATCAGGTCGTCTCCAGTTCTTTGAAGAAGAACCCTGAAATGATTGGTTACCTTGGTTTTGATAACTATTATGGTTACCTTTTTTATCAAATCTGTTTTGAGGTCCCTGAAATCTGTGTGAATAATTGGGATTGTATGGTGTTGCTGAAGCAACTGGCATACTCTCCTTAATCTTAGTGTTGCCAAAAGTCACGTCGGGGTGTGCAGTGACATATTGGGAACAATATTCTTCCATTTCTTTTAGAGATTTGGTTTACGCTCATGTATAAATTCAAGGAAAGGTTTGTTCACACATGACATAATCTTATCTCTGAGCAACAAATCCATAAGTCCTTCATACGTTTTTTCTGTTTTGGAAAGCTCAATCCAACGATCAACTGTGAGACGTGCCTTTGCAGTGAATTCTGAGAATTCTACACCCGTCTCAGGTACCATCGTCTTAAATAAAAGGCGATAGCCTTCCTCACTTAGCTGATATTTTTTTATCAAAGCCGCCCTAATGACATCATAATTATCCTTATCTGCTTCTCCTACAAGGCATAATCTAGTCAAAGATTCACCTTTCAAGTTTTCTGATAATTGATTAGCGTATTGTGATTTATCCACATTATGTGTACGACAAGAACGTTCAAATCTATCCAGCCAGAATGTAATATCGTCACTGGACTGATTGAACGGTGGAACCTTAACCTTGTAAGTAGAAGGTTTACCATTACCACTAGATGCCTGATTAACATTACTCATACTTGTCAATCTCAATTTCTCCAACTCAAATTCATGTTCTCTTATTGCTTTTTTCTCTTCAGCATCTAATCTTTTTTGTTCAGCTTCCCTGTCTAATCTTTTTTGTTCAGCTTCACTGTCTAATCTTTTTTGTTCAGCTTCACTGTCTAATCTTTTTTGTTCAGCCGCAGCTTCTCTTTCCAATTTTTTTTGTTCAGCTTCCCTGTCTAATCTTTTTTGTTCAGCTTCACTGTCTAATCTTTTTTGTTCAGCCGCAGCTTCTCTTTCCAATTTTTTTTGTTCAGCTTCAAATCTCCTTTCCTCTACCTGCATCTGCAATTTCTTTTGTTCAGCAGCAGCCTCAGCTTCTTTTTCTAATCTTTTCTCTTCCGCCATAGCTTTTCTTTCTTCTGCAGCTAATCTTTTCTCTTCTGCAGCTAATCTTTTCTCTTCTGCAGCTAATGCTTTGTCATATTGAGCAACTGCCCATTGTTCTAATTGTTGACCAGTCTTATCAAGGGCTTTCCCTTGTGTAATGAAGTAATCTAATGTAGACATGATGTCTAACAATAATACTAATCACCTGAATCAATAATAATACCACAAGTTCTCAATGACTTGATTAATCAGTATACTATCCCAATATCTGTGGGTCACAAGCCTTTAATAAGGTCTTGTATAATAGTAATAATAATCAGGTACTGGTTTATACCATAATCCAAGTGCAGTGCACAGGCAATTGTGTCTTATGAAATATACCTATATAAAACATATGTCAACCAACAGAATACATAAAGTACAAATAGGACTGACAATACAAGAACGTTTGCAGAAATCAAAATAAATCAAATAGGGAAATCAATGAAAATAATCACTGAATCTGCAAAGAATAACAACACAAATGACGTCACAATATATGAATATAAATTATGAATAGAACTGAAAGATAGAAAAGGTTAGACCAACAAATTACAAACAAATCAAAACAAAACTAAAGAACAAAGAAATATTACAAAAATAACAATAATTACAGACTTCACAGCTAACACAAAAGCAACAGTTGTCGCAGCAAATTTTCAATCAAGAAAATTGCACCTATAGAAAACGCCCACAACGGACCCTCTATGACGTGGGATATTCTGTTGTGAGGACGCCGCCCAACCTTAAACACAACCCGCTGACATAGAAACTAACATACTATACAAACAAATAACATGTAAACATAAATATATATAAATTATGTGTATGATAGTATGTGTTGCAAAATAGGCTCAGTCTTACAGTAATGGCAAAGTTATTTTTATGAAAACAAACAAACTGCCACTTTATTCAATTAAACATTCTGGCCTTAAATATTAAAGTTCATATATGGCAAACAAGAAGATCCATCGATGAAAATAGGACTTCTTAGTTCACAAATACTGTCTTTCTGTTAACATTGACAAGAATTGATCCAACTGTTCTGTGAAACTCTATAATGTCTAATGTAAAAAATGTCAACAACGCTGACCTACATACTGCATTCACTTGACAGGTCACGTGACGAAGTGTTGACAAAGAGCAAACCAATACTGCAAGTGTGTCGTATCAGCCACAGGAAACGGTCTGGTATCGGTAATCTGTTGACTTCTGAACTTCTGCGAGGTCAAACCCAGAAAGCTGGTCCACCAGTTGATAAAGTTGATATTTAGTTGGATATAATATATGTTGATAAAGTACACCAGAACACTCCTAGGCGGGAAGACAGGCGTCTATCATCATCAGTTGATAAGATCTCTATGGTGTTGTTTGCTCCACTGTAGTGTATGGAATGTCAACTTGACCTACGCAGTGTTGTGTAGACATGGATGGAGTGTATAATGTGCGAATGATGATAAGGGTTCGTGTTGTTGACAAATGTTCTTTTCTCACACTCATGTATGACCGGAAGTCATCGACACCAACGACTGTGTACCTTTTCTAAAGTTTAATTGGACGTACACACTCGACAGCACAGATAGTGACAAATCACAGGTTGCCATAATACATCATAGTACAGTGGACAAATGGTCTTGCAATGTTACATGGGCACTCATGTAGAATAATGGTATAATGGACTGTCAGTAGCCAAGCACTCAGTATCGCCCATACATATATCATCTGACTTCACTGACTGAGCACGTCAGCTTATAAACAATATTTCAGATGGCTTCTAAACCTAATCTCGTCTAGCAACGATTCTTCAACATAATGTTCAGCACATATTTTTCCATATAATAATATTGAACCGCTAACAATGGGTTCTCATGTGTAGCAGTGATCTCTGGACTGATCAAGCGATAATACGGGCATCCCTTTTCTCTTCTTGAAAGTCCTACATGTTTTGGTTCCAAGATGGCTCCACTCGTGAACTGTCACTCACGTTTGAATACAGATAATGAATCTGTTCTAAAGTTAGTCATTCATACAACATTTCATTGCTCTGTAGATTTGGTCATGAACAATTGACTGCATTCTACAGAATATAGTGCTGCTAGGAATCGAAGTCGTTTTTCATCGAGTCAAATATATTCTCTTAAACATTCAAATCGTAATTATCGAAAATGGTGGCTTCGATCGAGAGTTCATAAGAGTATCTTTGATTACCTTGGTAGAGGGAATATGAAACTGCCATTCCTTGGCAAGATGAATAAACACTGGGGTAAAGCATACACGATAGGTCTAGACGACTATCACTTTCCCCAAAACCACTGAGATCACTTTTTCAAGGCATCAAGCCGACATAGCAAAACACACACAGTCCCTATCAGGACGAAGCCAAATCACACCACTCAAGCGACACATCCGCCGAATAGCCTTTGACCTCTCTAGAGACAACAGAACATATAGTTCGACTTAGATATGTAAAGATATACAGATATAAGACAGACTTGTCCTACTCAGACAAACAATACACATAAATTCAGGCCATAGATATTCTGAAGCAAGAACAATCTATTATTACCCAAACAACGAATAAATCGCAGTAAAATGTATTTATCCGCGGAGTTCAAGGGAAGTAACTCAATAATGACTTTCCCTTAAGCACTAAAAAATTACCTATGTATAATATTGTAAGATATCAAAGACTGCACGTAACAGTCATGCAAAATATTTCCTCATAAAGTTGCCATAAATTTAAACGTTCAAATAAGATTGGCTGATACTTTGAGGCGCGAATAACAATTGCGTCGATTGGGCGTTTGTCCCAACAGCCCGGAAAAGCGGGGGCAGAAAACCTGCAATATAATCTGACAATTTTTGCAAGTCTAGTTCACTGAGAGAATCGCTTGCCAAGACGACCACCAGACTGCCAGAGTGAAGAAAAAGACCAGATTTCCATTATCAGGACCGGACTTTGTTTGAGAATCTTGACAATAGAAAACTCTACTATTTAGCAAGGAAAACCGGAATCTGAGGAAACGGAAACAAGAAGTCAAAGTGGGAATTCATTATTAAAGTAACGACCCCTAAGAACACGTATAAGATGCCTAGTCCAGTGAATTTATTTCTCTTAGCAAAACAGTCTGTGAGCATAGATTGGCGTAAGTTGTAAATTTTACATTCTATATTTTTCATTACTAACATGTGAACTAATATGTATATATCGCCATGTGAAAATTAAAATGTGAAAATTGCTAGTGGATGCCCAAGTAATGTGAGGCTGGCAACCTCAGCGTTTAGAATGATGATTTCATGAACCACCACTGCAAGGGCTAATGACTGCTTTATTGCTAGTTTCTTAAAGAGAACTAAAAAGCATAGGTAGTCCCAAGTTCCATATGGAGCAGAGAGGGAAAAATGAAAGAAATGATGTACATTCTAATTATAATATTTACATTTTTAAACCAGAGTAAATGTCTAGGTAAACATATTCACTTTAAAATTAATAAAAGTTTTCAAGCTTTTTAACTAGTGTAGAGGTAAATGAAAACATATTCAGTCTATATTGTGAACACTTTTCAATCAGTGTAGATGTTAATGTAAATATATTCTATCTGTAATATTAACCTTTTCATTTGAATGTAAAGTAAATATAAAGCTATTCAATTTAAATGTAAAGAAAGTTTTCTCTCGAGGAATTAAGCTTAATTCTCATCGAGGGTAAAGTCTGAGGTAGGTGGGATGGTGAAATAGTAAGAAGGGGACACATAACTATGTGTGGGGAAACGCAATACTCAGGAGAGCGTTTTGTGTTTATTATTTTACCATACTAATTGGTGGTACCAGGTGAGGGTACTAATCTCTGGAACAAAGTGAGGGTAGAAGGGTCCTGACGTCGAGCTAGACACCATCATCAGAGAGACGTGGGACCAGCTTTGCAGTTACTCCCTGATCTTTCTTGGAACGTGCTGTGCCTTTAATCTTGACCTGAGACGTGAAAACTCCAGTGACCGATCTGCACAGAACCCAAAAACCCAGCGGGAGAAGAAACTACCATTTGCAGCTAAGTCAAAACTAAAAGCTGCCAAGTGACTTCTTACATAATAAAACACCACACCATCACACGATGATGAGTATTTTCTGATAAAGATTATTCACATTTTTTTTAAACTGTTAAAACTTAGTTGATTATTAAATTTGTTAATTGTAAATATAAAAATATAACGTCGATTTAATCATCTTGAATGTACTGCATGTTTATCTCAGTCAATTTACTAAATACACTCTAAACAGAGCTATACCAGAATAATAAGTATTCCACTGAGTAAATCAGGGTGGGGGCTTGAACGAGCTGAAAGTAATAATTGCTTAATTCTTCATAAAAGGCTGCGGATCGGATATAAGTTAACAATTGCCCTGCCCAACGCAGCATTGTTCTTGACTTCTGAAAAATGTTATGATAACTGCCTTGCGATAGAAGCATCATTATTCTTCTATGTACAACTCTGCCAAGAGTAATCTTGTGCGAAGGTAGACACCTTTGAAGACCAATATTAGATACTCTTGAGTTTTAGCCACTGTTGGACCACTACTGCAAAGCAGGGGAGGCAAATCCGTGACAGGGGAACACACGAGACCTCGTACCACCTTGGAAAATCCCTAGGACCGGCTCTACATTTATACATACACATTTAAACACACATTTATACACACACACATATTTGCGCAACCTATAATTTTAAGAACTTAAGGCAACCATTGAAGTCGCCTGTAGCTAGTGACCTAAAAAAGTAAGTCTCTGTACCTAGTATATTTGACAAACAATTCTATCCTAGTGACCTTCAGTTGTTGGGTGTTGAAGGTCATCACTCTTCGAGCTCTTTGAAAAGTCGGATTTGGTTCGCTTTGTTCATGACGCAATGATCTGATAATTTAGTACAGAGCTCCGCAAGCGGTGTGCCGCGGTCCACCAGTGTGCCGCTGGTGTCTGCCCAGTGTGCCGCGACAGAAAGCAGAATACACCATATAATGGTGCACAAAATTATGTGTTATGGTAAGTATTACGGGACAGTCTCACACTTACAGTTTTACAAATAACATTTTTTTTTAAAAAGAGTGTTTGCATTTGACAGAATTTTGCCAAACCCATTTTTTTAAAAACTCTACGAACACGCAAAAACACACCAAGCACAAGAACTAGTTTTACAAGCAACAATTTAATACTTTCGGAGATACCATTCGTCTGAGAGGTATCGTCTGGACATAAATGTCCTTTAACAACAGGTGTCATCGAAACCATTACTCGTAAACTCCGCGACGGTGTCAGTGTTCGCTCCCGCCCATTTAATTCTGTGTCTGCCATAAATTTAGAATAGGGCACAAAAAGCCAATGTCGTATGTTTTCTTGATGAAACTTTCAACAGCCGACATCTTTGTCATGGTAAAAAAAAAAAAAAAACGTGTTTGTTAACCTTTGTTGTACAATGCATTAGTAAAAATAAACAAATACATATTTGTTTTTTTAAACTTCTAAAAGAAAAGTTACAAACAGTGCTTAAAAAAAACAAAACAAACGCTACAAACAGTCATGACTTTGAGAGGACGCAAATGAAAAAAAAAAAAAAAAGAAACCTATAAACGCATTCTTGTTACAATTAGTAACACAAAAGCATGCACATAAATAATCATACTAACTTGTTCATCTCGCCCACACGGTGAACAAATTATGATTATCGAGATAATACATGTTCAGGTAGTTTTGTCTGTAGAGACAAGAAAAGAAGGCAAAAAATAAATAAATAAATGAATACTTAAAAGAAAAATCCTCACATGCACCCGCACTCAGACACGTGCACATTCAAATAATATATTTGTTTGTGAGAGGGAGTACCTTTTAATTCGAGCTCTGAATTAGGGGCTTGTTTTGCGAGATGGTTTTATTCGGATGTATTTGGGGGGTGGGGGGGTTGGGGGGGTGGGGGGGGATTTTGAGCAACAGTAATAAGTAACTACGTGGCTTTCATTTATTTGAGGGGTCAAGGATTCTTGGGTATTGGGTTACCAGGCTGTCCCAGGAAACGGAATAATGGGCGCAAAATCTGGACGAACTTCACTGTCGTTTTATACTTCATAAAATATTTGTCGCCTTTTGCTGGAGGAGAGGTAGTAACATATCCAAGCGGAAAATCCTGTGGTCAGACACTGCTACATGCCCATATTAATCATCGGTCTTGATGGAGTAGGATGAGCAGTTCTGTGGGCATGTCTGATGATTCTTTGGAGTAGCATTAAGCATAATGGTTTTGTAAATATTTGTTTTTGTGTATTTGTTTCTATTTGCTAAGTGTCGTTAGTATATACTGTAAGAACTTTAGTGCCAGTATTATTGTATTGTATTTGTAAAGTATGTGCTGGTCAGTTTCCTGAATTTATGTTCTACAAAGCTGGCACAGTGTATGTACTTCATTTTGATCCCCGTGCTGCTGTTTCTGTACTTTGTGTCGTCTTATATAAATGTACGTACGTGACTTCCCTTGCTTCTGCTGTGGTGTTTTTGTTGTGTGGAACTGTGAATATTAAAAATCTCTGTGTAATCTGTTATAAAGTAATTACTTAATTATATGCCCTTTTAATTCTAAGGTTAAATGGTGGTGCTTGTAACTTGGCTAGGTATTTGTAAATCGTATTTGTCTTCCGGCAGTTAAAGGTTCGTGTTCGCGGATGGTTTGTAAGCATGTCTTGTTAAATTTAAAAAAACGCAGGTGTTCTGAAATAGTTTAGGACTTAGTCATTAGTGGGTTCAGTTTACCAAGTCTAAGTCCTGTGTAGTAATAAGATAATATGTGTTGTTCTGGTTTTTTAATAACATTTCCTACATGTTTAAGTTTTAGTGCTTTTATGTGCCCCCCGTTGTTTTCGACTGTAACTCTCCGTACCTCTTCCCTTGCACTGGTGTTAGATGTTTGATGCTAAATAAGTGTGCTCAAAATTAACATGCCTTATCTCCTCGTTTATGTCCATTACTGTCTGTCGTGGATGGTCAAAGACTGTTGCTATTGAGATTATTTTGTGAGACCAGGTTTTGCCTGTGTGTGAGAGGTTTTGGTGGAAGGAGGAATTTAGACAGTAAATTTTTTTTCTTCAAATAATCAGTTATCATCCACTAATCCATCATCCACTAATCCATCATACACCGTTGCCAGTTTGCCCTTGCACCTTTTGTTCGCGTACATGTCCATCGTCGCCCGATCGCTGCTAGCCAGTCGCAGTAGTATAGTAATGAACGTGCCTCTCTCTGTCTCTCTCTCGTTCTGTCTATCTGTCTATGGCAACTGCACCTAGTTTTGTTTGCTGACGCTTGTGTTTAACTGTTGCTTGTGATTATTTCCTTCTAGCTGTCAGTTTTAATGAGTTGTTCAACTCTGTGTAGCAGCAAATATTAGCTGGATATACAGTTTGTTCTTTTATTGAAGTGTGACACAGAGTATTTTGTATTAAATACACCTATGCCTTAGTCCTCAAAAATACTACACATGAGAGACAGAGGGGTGGAGTGGCACGCATTCAAATAATAACGAACACTAGCAATGTTCCCAACTCTGTCTAATGTATTCAAATAATTATCACCACAAAATGACAACAATATATGTAGTTAGCAAAGTGTAACACATTGATGAAAATCTCAGATAACCGAATGCCTTATCTTCTCACAACTAAATATCCTCTTGCATCCGACAATACGAGTCGGCCATCATCACCAAAAACCTCGTCGCTCTCCCTTCTTCACTGCCCAATCAGAACGCCCCTTGCATTCACCCCTGACCTGCTGACCTCGCATTTTCGTGTTGTTCAGTGTATGAGAACACCACTCACACCCGACTGACATTATGTACCCACCCCCAGCGGAGCACCGCCAGTCCACAGCTGTGTTAATCACACTGTGACATCTACTCTCCCCTCCAGGGAAAAAAAACAAAGTTTTTTTTTTCTTTTGGAAGGCGGCTGGGCGCACTCCAAACACCCAACATCCAGCTTTTGAGCCAAGTATACATTCATATCCTTCTTGTCTTCACATATCTTGCATACTCACTAAAACATCGTGTGCGGGAAAAATCCAAGAAAAAAAAACAATCATTCTACAAACGAGACAGAGTGTCAGCTACAACGTTGAGCTTACCCTCTAGGGGTAAAACAGTAAATTTGTATTGCTGCAGTAAGAGAGCCCAACGAGTTAATTTCGAGCTTGTCGATTTCGACGACTGTAAAAATGAGAGTGGTCGATGGTCTGTCTGTAATACAAAATGTGCACCTATCAAATATCGGGACAACTTTGAAACTGCCCACACAATTGCCAAGCACTCCCTTTCAATCGTGGAGTACCTAGTCTCAGCCGGCAACAGCTTCCGACTCACATTATGTACCCACCCCCAGCGGAGCACCGCCAGTCCACAGCTGTGTTAATCACACTGTGACAAAGTGCTTCTGTCCATTCATACAATATTATTATACTCGTAGTATAACCAACTTTTTTAAAGCATGGAGGATAAGTTATTGTGAACAGAACGCCATGTTGTGTCAAACCATGAATCTAGCACTAGTGTTGCTAAAAAAAAAAAACATTTTGTGTAGACATTACAAGGAAGAGTACATAGCATTCGGATTTACATGATGTGCTGACATTACATCTCCAAAACCAATGTGTGTGATCTGGAGAGAGAAACGAGGCGATGGTACCGAGTAAGTTAATTCGACACCTTTCCACAAAACATCCTCAGCAAGTGAAGAAGAACTCGAATTATTTTAAACGGATATTAAGCCAAAATGTAAAACAAAGCCAGTTTATGACGTCAGCTGTTACAGTTTCAGACAAGGCGCTGGAGGCAAGGTACCACGTGACAAGATTAATTGTCCTTGCTTAAAAACCTCATACAATCCACGAAACGCTAATTAAACCAGCGTGCATGGAACTAGTCTGACTTATGGTTGGACCAGAAGCAATGAAAGATGTAAGCAGAGTATCACTTTCAGCTGAAATGGTCAAAAGACGTATCTACGATATGTCGGATGAAATTTGGGAACACTCATCGATCGACTGAAAAATACTGGCTTTTTTCACTGCAACTTGACGAGTCAACCGACATAAAAAAATCACGCCCAACAGATAGCTATTGTGCGATTTGTTGACGAAGGCTGTTTCAAAGAACACTATTTATTTTGTAAAGAATTACCTGAACGTACAACTGGTGAAGACATTTTTGGAGCTACTGATGATTTTATGAAAATGCATGGCATCGAATGGAAATACTGCACGAGTGTTTGCACTGATGGCGCCGCGGCTATGACGGAAAAAGTAAAAGGTTTCGTGTCATGCATTAAAAGAGAACATCCACCAGTTCTAGCCACGCACTGTTTTCTCCGCCGTGAAAACTTATGGCTAAAAGTTTACCAGAGCAACTTTCAACAGTTTTAAGTCAGTGGATTAAAATTGTTAGCTTGATCAAGTCAAGGCCTATCAATTCCCGTTTATTTGAAGTGCATTGTAAGGAGATGGGATCTGAGCACCATTCTTTACTTTTTCTTACAGAAGTACGATGGCTTTCCAGAAGCAATGTTTTATCGAGACTGCACGAACTACGAAATGAATTGAAGCAATTCCTAATCAATCAGAATGAGTCAGAATTGATCAAACTGCTTGAAGATAGCCAATGGTTAGCCAAGCTTTCCTATATGGCGGATATTTTTGAACAACTCAATGAACTCAGTAGGAAAATGCAAGGTCCCCAGGAAAATATATTGACTTGTTCTGATAAACTAAATGGGTTTCAGAGTAAACTGGAATTATAGCATGCAGACCTTAAACTGGGTTCGTTAGAAATTTATCAGCGAACAAATGAAGTCAAAACACAACACAGAGCAGAAATATTAGATTTGGATGAAAAACATTTAACAATGTTGAAAGATAAATTTGCGTAGTATTTTCAGCCCATTGAAATCGGGCAATATGATTGGATCCGTAATCCATTTGCATCAAGTGCTGATTGTTCGGTCGCAACACTCCCTTTGAAAGCGAAAGAAGAATTATCTGAGCTCACAAACGATAGAACCTTAAAACTGAAACTCGCTGAAGTTCCATTGAACGTTTTTTGGCTTCAATTGACGGAAGAGTATCCCACAGTTGCCAATCAAGCTGTTTCTGTTTTATTGCCGTTTTCAACGACCTATATTTGTGAGCTCAGTTGTTCAATCTTAACATTAATTAACAATAACAAAAGATTGTGCTTACTAGGTCTGGATCAACGTTGGGTCAACGTCTGGATCAAGAACTGAGAGTAGCTCTCTCCAACATAGAGCCAAGCAAAATATTAAGCGGCTATGCTCTTTAAAACAGCGGCAGGTGTCTCACAAGTTTTGTTTTTTTAAGATTTTAGAGCAATGTTTATTATTATTATTATTAATATTAAGATTATATCCGTACTTACGAACATGTAATAAACATAGTGTTATGTAGAAACGCTATATTATGTACACGTAAGTGTTCATTTTTGTTTTATTTACGTGTCAATTGATTCTGTCAAACACTTGACGCCAGTATTTATAAATGAGCAGTATCGTTTGATATAATTTTACTCACAAAACTACCTACCACTGATACTTGTTTGTGAATATTGAGCAACAGTAAACGTAAATTTAGAAAAGCCTCGAGACTTTTTCTTTTTGCGGGGGGGGGGGGGGGGGGGGGGGGGGGGGGGGAGAAGGAGGGTAACAGTATAGCGCAACTTTAGCACGGCTCCACATACTGACTGTAACTTTTCAAAATTAGTAAGCATTATCTAATGACTTCAGCGAATTTTAAAATTATTTACCATACCAACTTTTTTAAATGTGTAGTGTGCCGTGGAATTTTGAAGGGCTCTTAAGTGTGCCGTGAAGTAAAAAAGTTGCGGAGCTCTAGTATATTAAATCAACAAAAACTGGAAACAAGATAGTGCAGGTTCAAAGCCAGCCTATACTCTCCTCTCCCTCCTCCACCAGAGCAGAAAGTTCATTCATTTATACGTTACCTTTCAGGTACCTGAAGAGCTTACGCCTTTAACATAGTCACACCAAGTACTCCTGTCCTGTGCCGTCCGCTCGAGTTTCTTCCATGTCTTCTGGATCTCTTTCATTTTAGTCTTCAGCTCTTCTCCATAATTCTTTCAGGCTTCTCCTACATCGCCTTTTGTGGACATTCTAAATCAAGGACTGTCTTATAAAACTGTCAGCAAGTTTTCTCAATGTAATGTCCTATCCATTGCAGCATCTACTTCTCATTGCTTGTTCTAATGATAACTGTCTGGTTCTTGTCATCAGCTCAGGATTCATGTTCTTATCATACCGTTTCAATTCTTCTGTTCTACACAAGCGTCCATGGAAATCTGTCACTTAGTTGTTGTTTTTTGCTGCTCTGCGTGTTTTAGAGCCATACAATACGACTGACTTGACATTTGAACTGAAGATTCTGACGTTTTCCATTAACATTTTTCTTGTTTCCATTTACTTGCCAATGCAATGAAAGCTCCTCTTTCATTTATTATTCTTATTCTGATATCAATGTCCGCCCCTCCAACTCTGTCTATAATGCTGCCAAAATATGCGAATTATTCAATAACCTCTAATGGTATCTTTTAAAGTGTAATCGTGATATAATTTACTATTTGTTCTCAAGGATGATCCTACTTGTCATCTAGCTAGGCCTGCCTCCGTTTAAAGTACCATGAAGATACGAAATCGGAAAAACAGACCGGACAGTGTTTCATGTAGCCAGATTCTTTTTGCATCTCTTTGTTAAAATAATTTTCACACCAATGTCATTATTATTACTATTATTACTATTATTACTATTGCGCAGAATGGTTTTTGGACCAAGAAGATAGTTTGGGATTAGCCTCGCTGACGTCACACATGTTGACCCGCTTCTATTTGCTATTTCCGGGAATGCACATGTAACTATTCCCCAGATATGATACACTATTGCACCTTGTCAATCTGTAGTGTAAGAGTAATACGGATGGTTGGGTTGACGATATGCAGCTTCAGAAAGCAAACCTAATTGCTTCAAAACCCACTGATGCAAGAGCATATGAAACGCTATGGTGGGAGCTACTCTGTGTCCTTAAATAGTGAAAAATAGAGATACGATAGGATTGTTCCAGAAATACTACTGAGTCATAGTAATTATCATTGCTAGTATGTATTATTCTGGAACTATTTATTAATATTTTCTTTCTTCCTTTCTACAGTTTTGTGGCAATGAAAGGAAGCATCATCAACATTACCTTTCTACAGTCTTGTGGCAATGAAAGGAAGCATCATCAACATTACCTTCCTACAGTCTTGTGGCAATGAAAGGAAGCATCATCAACATTACCTTTCATCTACCTGTAGAGTACAAGCCTTCAACAAATGCAACCCAATTCTTCCTGTCCTGTACCATCTTTCCCATGCCTTATTTATCCGAGTCATGTCTATCTCCAGTTCTCGTCTCAAATTAGTTTTTTTTAATTTTATTTTGTATTGTTTCTTTCTTTTGGGAGGCCTCTGTTTTCTTACCCTGCGGGTTTCAGAACAGGACCTGCATTGTAATGCTATCAACTGGATTTCTCAATGTGTCGTGTCCTCAACACCAACATCTTGCCGTCACATCTTGTTCCACTGGCATCTGTCTGACTGTGTCCATCATCTCTACATTAATGATCTTGTCATATCATGTAAGATCTTTTATTAAGCAAGCACCCATTTATTAAAGTTTCTATTTTCCTGATTTATATTTAGCTCTTCTTCTTGTTTCAGATCCATAAAATTTATTAATAGTTTCCTACCCAGAAAACTAAGACATCATAACTTGTTGTACATTCTATTTTGTTTTAGGTGCCGATCTCTCCCTCTTTGGCAGTCTGTTTGTTCACGACTGCTTCTTATCTGCTGTTATGCTGGAATATCAGGATTTATTCTTTTGATATGTACAGAACACAATATTCCTTATCTATCTATATAATCCTTCACTAGTTCAAATAGTTTTTAGTCCTTTCATTACTTATCTGTTGTCATTGCGTCTTATCACATGTTCTGATATTAGAGTGTCATGTCATATCTAAGTGTTTTTTTTTTCCCTTACTGCTGTGTAATTATTGAGTAGCCTAGTTCGTGTACAACTATTGCATCTACAAGTTATTTTACGTATATATCGCTTGATCTTTGCAAGTCGTTTGATCTGTGGATGCTCTAACACCGGGTAAGTTAACAGATCAATATAACAGCAATGTTGAGCTATGGTTGCTTCGATCGCCTATCTAGTCTTTTATCTGACATGATTATTCTGTCAAGTTATTTAATTTTTTACACTTTTTACGATTGTGCTACATTTTTAATGTGATTTTTTAAATATTTCCCTGTCCAGTTGTTTAAGTTCTTCTCAATTAATTCATAACGTCTATTTTTTTTAAATGTTATTACGGCATTTCTACGAATGCAGAAGTTTAGACAACTGATGTTCGGTGAAATACCCAAACGTGTATCTACTTGCCCGAGAAATAAAGAAATATTTTACATAAACTGATGATACTAGGGCTTCATTCAAATTAATATATAAACAATTATTTTTTAAATTTACTTTTATATCATCTATTTTTTAATGCGTCTTTGTCTGAAATACTTTTTTAAATGTACTTACAATTTATTAATGTACCTTTATCCCAATTACTTTTTAACGAACCTTTATATAAACTACTTTTAATATACTTTTATTCAAATTACATTTTAAATTTACCTTTATCCAAACTAATTGTTAATGTGCCTTTATCTTGATGTCAGATATAATGCTGCATCTTACTGTGCTTAAGCCGTGCTGTTTACGCGATGTTGCTTACGTAGTGTTGTCTGTTTGGCGTTGTTGAGTGTTACTAAGATATGTTGCTATATTGCGTTGTTGAGTCTTGTTTACTAAGTCATGTTGCTACATCGCGTTGCTGAGTCGTGTTCACTAGGTCATGTTGCTACATTGCGTTGCTGAGTTGTGTTCACTAAGTCATGTTGCTACATCGCGTTGTTGAGTGGGGTTCACTAAGTCTTGTTGCTACATCACGTTGTACCATCGTGTTCACTAAGTCATGTTGCTGCATCACGTTGTTCCATCGTGTTCACTAAGTCATGTTGCTACATCACGTTGTTCCATCGTGTTCAGTAAGTCATATTGCTACACCATGTTGTTCCGTCGTGTTCATTACCACAAATGTTTGTGAACAATGTGGCGAATGTCTGATTAACGATAACTAGCTATCCACTTTTATTCTATAAAATAGAAAGGTGTGGAAGATTCATTTTCTGCTTTTAGTGGATAGCTAAAATGAGCGTTTTCTTTCTCTTGCTTTATGATTTTAAGTTTTAACTGAATATTAGTTGTCCTAAACTGTTGCGAGTTCTGCACAGTAAAATTCAAAACCCCAGCCCTACTTTCTCTCTCTCTCTCTCTTTTACGTTTACTTTTTTACAGTTATTTAATTCACGTGTCGTATACGGTATATTGGGCGGGGCACTCATGGTCCCACTGCTACAGTATGATGGGAATGGCCTATGTAAGGTTGTCAATAAGGTCTCCAGATATTGACTCGTTAAGAAAGAAAAGGACCTCTTCGAGATAAGGACAAAAAGAAGAGAATGCTAAAGCTCTGCACTAGATGGTGTTTTCTAACAAATATGAAAAGATTACTATTTCCCTACGACATTATTTTATTTCCTTTATCTCGATAAAGACAAATCTGTCAACCTCTTAAATGAAGGATTATACCTATATGTAAATACTTAAAACAGACAGCATGAGTGATACATTAAATAACTAAGTAATTATCAATCCAGCTATACAGTTGATTAGTTAAATATATGCACATATAGGGTTAGTAGAAAGTAAAAAGGATGATGGTGGAAGACAATTCACACACATAGATGAAATATAAAAAATGCAGTTAATTAAATATGAGAGTGAACCTAGGTAAATTGTGAAATTGTGATGTGATATATTAAATGTTACACACTGATGCCCACTCTGCACTGTCTACGAGTATTTCAAATTTCCTCCAGTGTATGATTATGCGATGGTATGCACCGACTTCCGATGTAGTTGTATTTTATGCGTTGTGGGTTATATCCAAGACGAGTACTTATTGATAAAACTCTTTGCACGTGTAGAATTGAGAAAATGTAAGATGTAATGTCCCTCAACGCTTGGAAATCTCTCTAGCGTCGACAAATCGTTGACAGTTGTCTCAGGAAAATGTCTGCTTTCTGAACTTGAAAAGGCACTGACTAAACTGGAACTCTTCACGAAATGATCTTCTGGTAACGGGAATGTTTCGTGCAATGAAGCTTTCTTTAAGAAATTTATGTCGTGCAATACACGATTAGAGTAGATGAATTCACTTCATGCACTGAGCATTGAGTTGCTGAACTTGGTTCAAGCTATAAGCTTTAGCATGAGTTGAACTTGATATATCGACTCATCAACTTGTAGGGATGTGCGTGCGATCTTGATTCAGAAAATACTCTTGTGAGTCAGTTGAACAAGATATATATATATATATATATAACTTCTTCTTCATTGATCCTTAGCCACCGACCGTCAATGCAGTCAGTGGCCCTTACGCCTGGTGGCGTCTTGTAGGGCAACAACAAATTGATTCCACTTTGCTCGGTCGGCGGCCATCCTTCGTACAGTGCCCCAACTCTGGTTCATTCTTTGCATCTCAGCCTCCACAGTCCTCCGCCAAGTTGTTTTTGGTCGGCCTCTCTTTCGTTTTCCTTCAGGGGTCCATAGCATAGCTGTTCTTGTGATGGCATCGGGGTCTCTTCTGAGGACATGGCCAACCCAGCTCCAGCGTCTGCCAGCTATAATGGTGTGCATGTCCTCTTGCTTGCTCCGAGTAAGCAGATCTTGGTTGGTGATGATATTCGGCCAAAAGATTCGGAGAATTTTTCTTAGGCATGTTGTGTGAAAAGAGGACAATTTCGACATTTTCTTCTCTGTAACTCTCCAGCTCTCCGCGCCATAGAGAAGCACAGAAAGCACACAGCTCTGATATAATCCTAATTTTGTGCTTGTGCTGTACTGAGGGGACTTCCAGATGTTGTTTAGACTAAAAAAGGCTGTTCTTGCTTTGTTCATTCTGTTGTTGATGTCTTTGCCTGCTCCGCCGTCCGGTGCCACCATGCACCCTAGGCACGCGAAGGCATCCGTCTGCTCCAGCCACCGACTCCCCACCGACATGGGCCCAGGGTTGCTCACACCGAGCGCCACGACTCCCGTCCTCTCTAGGCCGATGTCCAAGCCCACCCGCTGGCCACTCTTACCAAGTCCATCCGTCTTTTGCTGGACCTGCCGATGCGAATGCGCCAGCAGTGCAATGTCATCCGCACACTCCAGATCCTCTAATGTAGAAAATGCAGTCCATCCCACTCCTCCCGGACTGCCCTCCGCCGCCCGGCGCACCACCCAGTCCACGACTGTCAAAAATAGAGTGGCCGACAAGGGGCATCCCTGTTGCACTCCCGTCCTCACCTCAAAGGCCAGGCCGCGCTGCCCAACGCTGCACGCAAAGTTGGCACAAAGGCCCTTCATGATTGACACCACGCAGCCCGGAACTCCACAAGCCCTCAGCATCCTCCATAAACTGTCCCTATGTACACTGTCAAAAGCCCCCTCAAAATCAACGAAACCAATGTACAACTGTCCCTGCCACCCCGAGCACGGCCCCATAACGCCCCCGAGGGCAAATATATGATCCACACATCCTCCGCTCCCTCCTAATCCCGCCCGCCCCCTCCCCAGCCTGTGGTCCACCGCCCCTGAAGCTCTCTGTACAATTATCCCGCCCAGTATTTCGCCGGGAACCGAGAGAAGAGCCACTCCTCTCCAACCATTGCAGTCCGCAAGATCTCACCCCCCCCCCCCGGGCAATTTGACAACTATTCCCTTTCTCCACTCCGCCGGTGCCGTCCCCGCCATCCAGACCCGCGCAAACAGTGGCTCTAACAACTCCGCCGCCAGCTTTGGGTCTGTCTCAAATAGCTCTGCATTCAAGTCATCATGACCAGGAGCCCTTCCATTCCCCAACCCCCCGACTGCCGTGATGACCTCTTCCCCCCGTGGGATGTCTGCACCAACATCCAGATCATCCTCATCCCCAGGAACATTCAACTGCGTCCCCGGCGGTTCCTTATTCAGAGTTTCTCTGAAATGCTCTGCCCATCTTGTTTCCTGTCCCTCTACTGTTGTGATGAGATTTCCTTACTTATCTCTTACTAATGTAATATTGTTTGCACCTCGTTTTCCACTTATGATTTTAGTTATTTTGTATACTGTGCTTTGTTCATTTCTCAGTGCTGCCTCTTCTGCCTGTCTTGCAAGGTCATCCAGAAATGTCCTTTTGTTTTAAATGTCTTATATATATATATATATATATATATATATATATATATATATATGTATATATATATATATATATATATATATATATATATATATATATATATATATATATATATATATATATAGGAGAATCGACTTGTGCGTGCTTTAACTTGAATCAGGCGAGAAGCTTTTGAGTGGGTTGAACTTGATATATATGTTTACGAATCCGCCTGTGTGCGCTTATAAATAGATGATAAAATGCTACGCAACCAAGTTAAACAAACGCGAGCGTGGAGATCTTTCTTGTAACGTAGGAAGTGTATGATGTCCTATCAACGGAATTCTGGTATCCGGACGCACATTTTGTTACTTTCTTTTCGATAAGATGTCATACATGTAATTTGTAGGCACTGTTTTCTCCCGAACTAAAAATACAAATTGGCTTCATAAGTGTCACATCTAATATCAACAGTTGGCTTTATTTTTATCTTATTCTCCTCACTATTGCTTCGTCATAACTGGTCACTCTGGTTAAATATAGTGAGCTTAAAAGTGTGTGCCGCCGTCAAAAAGTTTACCATCTGGTTAACATGCAATCCTGTGCGTGTCGTGAGTCCTTTGTTTTTGACTGCAGCAGCTGGCCCCTATCGAATCCAAAGGTGGCGATACTCGCTTTGTTTATCCAGGGGATTAAACTATCAAAAAAATTTTTCGCATAGCCCATGTGACCGTCTCCCGCGCCAAACAGTAACCTGTCTAACGTGCCAGATGTGTTCCAAAAGATAACGTGAAGTTGGGAAATTTCAAAGGTGTGACGACATATTTAGGTTACACTTAGGTAAAAGCCGTGATTAGAAAAGATTTCTTTAAAAAATGACGAAATAGCAAAACCCGGAAGAGAAATAAAATAAGAACAATGATGAAAAAGGTAGAGGGCGACAAAGAATAGAACGGCTATATCACAACACTTAACAACTACAAAAACAGAAATAAAAATACAAGGAACTTATATCACTTTTAATTAAATAAAGACTTTATGCTGTAGGAACACCTTTTTGCATGTAAAATACGTAATAGAAATAATAACAACACCAGTACGACGGAGAAGCCTTTCAACATCTTACACGAAAAAGTAGTGAAAAAATGACGCTTCACCCATTAATTTTATTTACCCTCATCTCGTGTTTTTTCCTTTGTGTTATTTGCCAACAGTAACAAGCATTTATTACTTTTATTTCTAAATTTAATTTTGTGAGAGCAAGCATACATGATACCCGATTAGCCGCTCTCTCTTGAAGTGCGCCCACTTCATTCCTCACACTTTCCAAACATATTCTAATCTACCAGTCTACCGGTCTCTCTAAACACTTTAAAAAAGTTAGTTGCTTATCCTTTACAGGACGTGGCAATCAACCCCAGCTTTTATTGGCTGTTTTGTGATTTTTCTAGGCAATTTTTTTCATTCAGTAGTTTGCCATTGCTTTCTGAACGGTACGGCGCTTATACCATTGTTAAAAATCCACACAAAGCGATCTGCTACCAAACCGCCTGCAGCAGGTTTCGAACCTGGTATATCTGGATTATGAAACTGCGTTCATATCCATTAGGCCACAGACGCCACTTTACGCATCGAAAAATTGCATAAGCCAGCTTACGCTGCGAGTCATTAAACTCTTACACAACACGTCTTTGAATAGCTAGCGCTGGGATTTAAAAAATAAATACATTGCGCAGTCGTTCAAACACTATCCGCTCAACTAATAAAAACGCTTTGCTGAAAAAGATAGTTGTGAAGATCTGAGACGATGTATAGGTGCTTAATGTGACAGTTGTAGCATGATAAATTATAATTCAGCCAGGTGTTAACGTACATACTTTCCTACTTTAAAATTTAATTCGTCCTCCTTACGGTGAGTCTCTCTACCTTCAACCTAGACACTAGGTCCGTCGGTTATATCTGGGCGCATGTTCAAATATTGGAGATTTTCTGGACAGGAATGTTGTTTATGGATGCTTGCTTAGAACAGAAGGATTGAGATGGTATGAAAAGATATAGTGTGGAACTGATGACAAGAATCAGACAAGTGCCAATGGAACAACAGATGACAAGAATCAGACAAGTGCCAATGGAACAACAGATGACAAGAATCAGACAAGTGCCAGTTGAACAACAGATGACAAGAATCAGACAAGTGCCAGTTGAACAACAGATGACAAGAATCAGACAAGTGCCAATGGAACAACAGATGACAAGAATCAGACAAGTGCCAGTTGAACAACTGATGACAAGAATCAGACAAGTGCCAATGGAACAACAGATGACAAGAATCAGACAAGTGCCAGTTGAACAACAGATGACAAGAATCAGACAAGTGCCAATGGAACAACAGATGACAAGAATCAGACAAGTGCCAATGGAACAACAGATGAAAAGAATCAGACAAGTGCCAGTTGAACAACAGATGACAAGAATCAGACAAGTGCCAATGGAACAACAGAGGACAAGAATCAGACAAGTGTCAATGGAACAACAGATGACAAGAATCAGACAAGTGCCAGTTGAACAACAGAGGACAAGAATCAGACAAGTGTCAATGGAACAACAGATGACAAGAATCAGACAAGTGTCAATGGAACAACAGATGGCAAGAATCAGACAAGTGTCAATGGAACAACAGATGACAAGAATCAGACAAGTGCCAGTTGAACAACAGAGGACAAGAATCAGACAAGTGTCAATGGAACAACAGATGGCAAGAATCAGACAAGTGCCAATGGAACAACAGATGACAAGAATCAGACAAGTGCCAATGGAACAACAGATGAGAAGAAGATACTGGTGATGGATAGGTCACACATTGAAAACACTGTTAATAGCTTTTATATACTGTCCTTGTTCTGGAATTCTCGTTCTATTTATCTATATTTGTTTGTTTATTTTTTAAAAAATTGCATTATTTCCCTTGATGAGATATCTTTTCCTAATGTTACCGCCCTGTATTATATTCTGTGTGTTAACGGCGACCGAAAGAGGAGCAAAGAATAGCAATAATGTAATCTAACATGGAACTCGTAAAAAGCCACTGAGGAAGGTTGGGCACAGAACCGGCCACCCCCATCCTTTAGAAACTTCAAACCACAAAACCTTTCCACAAGCAATATGAATAGAGAATCACTTTGGAAACTAATAAGGCATTATGGAGTTCCTCTGAATATAATTAGCTTAATATAGAAAACTTATGAAGACATTTATAATTCTTCATGAATCACAACTTACAGAAGCGTTTAGGCTAAGAAATGAAGTGACGGGGATGCCTTTTGTCACCATTTCTCTTCTTTCTGGCCATTGATTGGATAATGAAAACAGCGATATTAGTAAACAGAAATGGAATTTAGTGGTGTCGAATAAACAGCTTGATGATCTATAGAGATTTTGCTGACAACATGATAATTCTGTCCCATTACAGTAATCAGATGGAAGACAAAATTAAAATACTTGATGAGATGTTACAGCAAGTGGGTCTGAAAATACACAGCGAGAAAACAATGATAATGAAAATAAATGCATCAAACAAAAGCAAGATTGCACTTGAAAAAAAACAACACCCCAATAAGATGTAGAATCATACATGTATCTTAGCCGCAATACAGAGTTGGCGGGGCAGTCAGTAATATCAAAATAACAATACAAAAGGTAAAAGAAGATTTCACTGCATTAGAAATATATGGAAATCAAAGTAAATCAAGTCCAACATAATAAAAAAATTTTAAAAAATATATTTTAAACACAGGCTTTTAATGCAATAAAAACCCAAAAGTAATTTTTCAAGGAGTTTATAGCTTGCAGTAAAAATGTAACATCAAATTGACAAAAAGCCTAGGGCGCTGATTCTACATGAAATTAACTTCTGCTTTATACTTCATTAGACACCTATGGATAAAATATATGATGAGCGCTTAACCGCCCCAGGCGCTTAATTTTTAAATTAATATTAATTTCAATTTTATTAATTTTACGTTATTTTTACGACTGAATATAATGAGTATCAATAATTATTGTATTGCTCATCTGGAAGTGATTGAAAATCGATTGCAAGATTTGAAGGTTACAACAGGGTGACATACGTTGCGAGTTAAAGAAAAGCCTGTAAAAATAAGAATCTTCAACTCAAATGTCAAGCAGTTCTATTGTATGGCTGTGAAACATGGATAATAATTAGAAACAACAATCAAGAAGCTACAGACTTGTATAATTGGGTGATTTCGTGGAACAGAAGAATTGACATGGTACGACAAAGTTACCAACGTGGAACTGATGACAAGAACCACAAGTGTCATGAAACAAGAGCTGATGACAAGAACCACAACTGTCATGAAACAAGAGCTGATGACAAGAACCACAAGTGTCATGAAACAAGAGCTGATGACAAGAACCACAACTGTCATGAAACAAGAACTGATGACAAGAACCACAAGTGTCATGAAACAAGAGCTGAGACTAAGACACTGTCGATGAATAGAATACACATTGAGGAAACCTGCTGATAACATTACCCGGCAGCCTTTGCTCTGGAATCCCCTGGTAGGATAAGAAGTGGCAGACAAAAACGCACGCAGACGAGACTGGAGACAGAAGTTAAAATGTTGAATAAGACCAGGAATGAACGAATTAATTATGGCCATATATTCTAGCACTATTTTTGTCAGCAGCGGACGCAGATGTCTTTCTCAAGTGGATTAGATATTTGGTTCAGTTACGCATTGCTTAAACATTAATAACACATAAGGAAGGGAAACCCGAGGCCTGTAAACAGTAAATTAATATTAGACAAACATAAAGGTATGTTTTCAGGCACTCGTAAGAAATAAAGAAGTAGAACACTTGGACAACAGAAAAACAACAGACGTGAGTGGCTTACCCAGGGTTCGAACCCCGTACCTTCCGTACGACAACTCCGCCTAGCCATACAAGCGAATCACACTGACCCCACGGCCAGCTAGGCATCCCCAAAAAAGGATGCTTTACTGACTAGTCATCAGTGTGAAATACAAGACAACACCGGAAGTATACAGTGGATACTGTCCTTAAGTCTTCTATCATTTACTGGACACAGTATCAAGGTCTTTGTCTTGTTTGGACTGACATATACTGCTGTATAGAGGAACAACAGAAGTGATTGCGTCATTAATGGGCTGAGTTGCCCACTGTATACTTCCGGTGTTGTCTTGTGTTTCACACTGATGACTAGTCAGTAAAGCATCCTTTTTTTGGGGATGCCTAGCTGGCCGTGGGGTCAGTGTGATTCGCTTGTATGGCTAGGCGGAGTTGTCGTACGGAAGGTACGGGGTTCGAACCCTGGGTAAGCCACTCACGTCTGTTGTTTTTCTGTTGTCCAAGTGTTCTACTTCTTTATTTCTTACGAGTGCCTGAAAACATACCTTTATGTTTGTCTAATATTAATTTACGCATTGCTTACCTTGCCTAACGATCACTGTCTTTAAAAGGACTCAAAAGTCATATTACTAAGATACGAAGCTATTTTCTCTATTATTCGTTTGTTCCAGATAGGTTTTTAAATTTTTTCTTCATATAAAAAATTGTATATCAATGATCTATAAAATGGTTTGCCAGATCACTGATTTTCATATACATTTTTATTGTGAGGTTAACGCCTCTACTTACTTACTTACTTAGTCGTTCCCCTTCTACCGTGAGGTGTAGAGGTTTGGAAGAGAGAGCGCCAGACTATTCTATCAGCTGTCTTCTTCCTGGCCTGGTTCCATTCTAGTCCTCGGTCCTTCAAAGATTGTCTAATGTTGTCCTCCCAGCGGACTCTGGGTCGTCCTGGAGGTCTGGATCCCTGGCTCTTTGTTTCCCATGCTTGTCGTGGTAGCCGATCTTCTCCCATTCTGCAGACATGGCCAAACCATCTTAGTTGGGACTGTTCTATTTGGGTCTGCAGCGGGTGGGATTTTAGGCCTTGACGTATCGTCTGGTTGCGGACCATGTTTCTTCTTGTTACTTCAACCGCCTTCCTCAGATACCTCATTTCTGAGGTTTGGATTTGGCTTTTGTGGGTTGTAGTCATTGCCCATGACTCGCATCCATATTTCAAGACTGGGACATAGGTGGAGCGGTATACAGCCATCTTCGTTTTCTTACCAACCTCTTTCTTGCTGAGGAATCTTCGATTTATGGCCTGAAAAAGTCTCCCAGCCGCTGCTTTTCGAGTGGCCAACTCTTCTTTGATGCCTCCCTTTCGGTCTATAATAGCTCCGAGATATTTAAAGTGGTCGACCTGCTCCAGGACCTGTTCTCCCAACTTAATCTGATGTTTTCTTTCTTCTCGTGATATCACCATGGATTTTGTTTTAGAGCTGCTTATGACCATCCCTCTCTTCTCCAGCTCTTCATTCCAGACTTGCAGGTTGGATTGGAGATGTGTATCTGATTTAGCAATCAGGACAACATCATCAGCAAATGCTAGCTCTGAAATACAGACCTGTCTCATCTTCCAGTACCCAACTGAATACTTTCTTGTTCTCTCCTTACATGCCTTGATGACATCGTCCATGAGGAGTATGAAAAGACAAGGCGACAGGATATCGCCTTGTCTTACACCAGTGGTGGTCCTGAACTCTTCTGACTTATAGTTTGCTGTCCTCACATAATTTCTGCAAGACTTGTAGAAGCTCTGTATAGCATGAATCAGAGGTGCTGGAATGTTCTTCCTTGCCAAACAGTCCCAAAGTTTGCTCCAGGGGACCCTGTCAAACGCCTTTTCCAGATCTATGAAACAAAGATGGATCTCACTCTTGTACTCAAGGGCCTTTTCACTCAGCTGCCAGAGTGTGAAGATTAGGTCTTGAGTACTTCGGTTTGCTCGAAATCCGCACTGGGCTTCATCCAATTGTGGATCAGCTAGGCATCGGAGTCTCTGCTCTAGGATTCTAGAGTAGATTTTACCAGGGACACCGAGAAGGGATATGCCTCTGTGGTTTCCACATTGTCGATTGTCACCCTTTTTGAAAATCGGTGTTATGATGGCAATCTCCCAATCCTTTGGTATGGCCTTGTTGCACCACGCTGCCTGTAGGACCCTTAGGAGTAATAGGTCGCCTGATGTTAACGCTCTACAAAAACTTTTACCAGGCTAATGTTCTGTATAGAACTTTGTCAGACCAATTTTCTATGTTATCAAGGTTCTGATCAGTAGCATAAAGAAACGTTGCTTTGACATTTGAACGGAACATTTTCATCAAGTTTTTAATAGAAAGCGAAAAATGTTTATCTCTCTTAATCTACATTATTCTCCTTTCAAGTATAGGACCACCTCCGTGGCTACCTTTGTTGGAGGAAGCATATTTCAAAGCATTTCATATGTGCGCTAGTGTAGCAATAACATAGGTCATGTGATTACCAGCCCCATGCATACCTTGATATTAGTCGTTTCTTACAACGTTGTTAAAGTGACTGTTAGTTCTTTCTTTCTTTGTCTCACCATTTCTGTCTTCACTTTCAGTCATTACTGACCATAGGAGCGTACAAGTTTCGGTGGCACGAGGTTGGGCTATTGAAGGAAGAGGTCAAACTGTTGCCCATGCAGCATGCCTCCGGGTGGTGTCAGATGAAAGGACTGGTCGTCCTGTCATTAGTAGGATTACAGTAGGAACTTGCCATAAACGACAAGGATTTATTAACCTACATCCAATGGCGGCTTTCTTTAATGAGCTGTTGAGCTGCAGCACTCCCTAAGAAAAGGACTGCATACCGCTGTCTCTACTACATTATAATACATAATACGGACAGACCGAAAAATTGAGGTTACACCGGAAGGGTTAAATACAAAAAAAAAAAAAAAAAAAAAAAATTATCTAACACCGTATTGGGGAAAAGTGCTGCAAACGATTACAGCTCAAGTGACCTTGACCTCTTATAAGCGAATGCTTGTCATCACACAGCTAGAGGCGAACTACGATTGGTTTGAATTTTTTAACTAGAGCTGCAGCCATCCACAGCTCAAGTGCAATGAGCAAATTAAAGGGAAGTTACAATGACAATTTTAAACACGAGAAATAGCAGCATACATGTCCGTGTAACCGGTTTGAGACTCGGGAAGCTGCTACGACTGACAATGATTACTCATAGTTGCAGTAAACTTTTAAAATAACTTTTCAGAACTTCTTGACAGATTTTAGATGAGATAAGACACTAATCATTTGTGTCTGGGTTGATATTTCACATGGTGGTCACAATTTGTGAGTATTATGTATAGTATTTTAAATGAATGAACAGTGCAGCACCCCCAATGACAACCCCTTGGAACCGCCACTGCCTACATCAATGTTTCTCAAACTGACAATATTCTTAGAATAAATACAAATAAAACTTACAATTAAATAATAAAGTTTAGTCTTTGGTTTTGGTGTTTTGGTTTTAAGGACTATTTTCATTGCACATGGACAACTCCATCAGTGATCCGATCTCCTCCCTTAGATCACACAAGGAAGATCTCATCACAGTGCACGAACTCTGTAGCACCGGCGAGAATCCTAATGTGTGTGTATAGGAATCACACATTCTATAAGTATTTTTGTGGTGGTGTTGGGAGGCTTCGCAGGTGCGTAAAAGAGCTACTGCTGCGACATTGGATATTGAATGCTCCCGTCTTGGTTCTTATTCGTTCTTTAATAAATTGTGCACTATTGCCATCAATTCGTTTTCGTGGTGAAGTTCCTTATTTTATTATTATTAAATGTTTCTGTGTCGTTTGATATTATTAAGGTGTTAGCGCGATTCCTACTGTTTAGTCTCAATTAGAGGACATCATTTATGTTAGTCACGTGTGTATACTTGGATGTCACGTCAAGGACACAGTCGTGTGGTGGCAATTGGGGCAACTACGACAGTAGTTTTGGCCAGGAATAGCCTATGAGATATTAGGTAGAAGGTCTCTAGAAATTGGCTCGTTAAGAAAGAATAGAGACCTATAAGAGATAAGGACAAGAAGAAGAGAATGCGAATGCTTTCCACTGGAGAGTGTTTTCTATTGAATTATGGAAAGAGTTCTGTTTCCCCACGACCTTAGCTTCTGCCCTTAGATCACGTAACAGAAAACGCCTCCAACCTCATCTGAGTGTAGAAATTTACCTAAATGTAAATATTTATCACCGACAGCACGAGTGATACATTAACAAACTAGATAATGAGCAAACGATTATTCGGTTTATTAATTAAATATCTACACTTATAGGGTTAGTAGTGATTAGAACGTGATGATGGTAAAAGACGATTCACACAAAACACACAGATGAGATATTAATATTGTAGTTAATTAAATAGAAGAATGAGCTTGTGTAAAGCAACATGATGATGATGTGATATGATACGTGTTACCAAAATGGTGGGAATCTGCACAGTCCATGTTTCTCTAAATGCTTATCCCGGGTAGGATGGTTCACATGTATGCACAGAATGTCCCAGGTAGGTATAAGGTATGTCGAGTGGGGTATCTCTAAGTCGAGGACGTTCCGATGAAAACTTTTGTTGTACTGAGAACGTTGACGATATACAGTCCTTCACTATTTAACAATATTTCTGTAGCGTTGATCAACAGGTAACAGTTGTCGTATGAAAAATGTCGGTTGTCTAATCTCTGAACGGTACTGGCCAGACTAGATATCTTCACAAAATGTTCTTGATATAAAGACTCATTATCTTGAGTATGTAATCGTGATTCATAAAATATACTTTGGGGTCTGCTTCATAGAATGCGCTTAAGAGTGTGTTGCACTTGGTATAAATATGAGATTCAACTTTTAAGCTCTTTAGCTTGACTTCAGATAGTACGCTTCAGATGGAGCTGAACTTGATACGAGTAATCAACTGTGAACTTTAGCTTGGCTCCTGTAGTAAGCTTTCGAGTGATTTGAAAATGATTTAAATATGTATTGAACGTGTGCGCACGTGATATGAGGTGACGAAAAATGCTGCGTCCACCTTCTTGATCGTGGGCGAGAAATATTCCTTGTTAAGTGAGGAACGAAGAATGTCCTATGGCAAATTCTGCTAGCCAAATGTCCGTTTTGATAACTTATTTCTGGTTAGACGTCACACACGTAGCGTGTAGACTCAGACTTCTGATGGACTGAAGATATATAAAAGCCTTCGTAAGTTTTCACACTTAATATCACTGTGTGACTTTCATTTAATCTACTTCTCACTATTGATCTCCATGAGTTCGAGTCTAATGATGTTAAATATATTGTGCATGAGACTGTGTGCGTATTGAAGACTATGATGATGATTTAACAAGCTAAATGAAGATACAGTATGAACTATTAATTACTTCCTATCAGGATATCATCTTAGAGGAAAATTCTTCCTTTTATTAGTCATTTATGAAAAGAATTAATTGAAAAAACTACCTTTCGCACATTTAGCTGTGAGGTTAAGATGAATAAAGAATAATTAAAAGTTATTAATAATCTGTATAAGATCTACTAACCTTCTTTTTTCTTCGCAAAATCCTTTAAGGACACAATACACCACATATATGAAATATTGTATCCACACTGAATTAATTGCAGGCTGTGTTTTAAGGATTTTTCTCTACACCAAAGTGTTAACAAAACTGGACTCTTCTCTCTAGCAAACTGCGCGGTATATTATATCTCTAAAAGTCAAATGTGGGTCCCTTGGACCGGTGACGTACAACTCCGCCCATACAACTAATAGCTAAGAGTCCCTCTGGTCGCTCATTCCCAGGTGTTGAGATAATTGGCTGGCCAATGCAAAAATGTCCCCCGCCTTCCAACTGTCATATCGTTCTCTTCTTCTCTTCTTTGATCCATAACCGTCAACCGTCAAAGCAGTCAGCGGCCATCACGCCTGGTGGCGTCTTGTAGGGCAGAAACAAATTGATTCCACTTTGTTCGGTCGGCGGCCATCCTTTGTACAGTGCCTCAACTGTGGTTCACTCCCTGCATCTCAGCCTCCACAGCCCTCCGCCAAGTTGTTTTTGGTCGGCCTCTCTTTCGCTTTCCCTCGGGGGTCCGTAGCATAGCTGTTCCCGTGATGGCATCAGGGTCCCCTCTGAGGACGTGGCCAACCCAACCTTAGCGTCCGCCAGCCACGGTGGTGTGCACGTCTTCCTGGTTACTCCGAATAAGTAGCTCTTGGCTGCCAGTGGCGCCCGGCCAAAAGACTCGGAGAACCCTCCTTAGGCATATTGTGTGGAAGGAGGACAGTTTCGACATTTCCTTCTCTGTCACTCTCCAACACCCCGCACCACAGAGAAGCACAGAAAGCTCACAGCTCTCATACAGTCTTAATTTGGTGTTAGTGCTGTACTGGGAAGACTTCCAAATGTTGTTGAGAAAAGTGTAGCGAATTCTGTGAAATAATCGCTAAATTCAGTAAGATTTTAATCCTATGATAATAAATAAACTCGCCCGCAAGTGTCTGCTTAAAGTCGTCTCTACGCCAGTATAGCGCTGCCTTTTGTGCAGAGGAAATGCTTATAAAACGATCCCGCCGTAAAATCTAACCCGCTTTCTTAGTTTCGGTTTTGAGACTTACAATTAACGATCTGCCAGAACTGTGACACCAACCTACCGTCTGAATTAACTTACGGTTTTAACTTTAACGCCTAAATTAGTAGTAACTCGGACATTTTTCAGTAGCCAGAACGAAACGACTGTAATAATTAACGCCAATACTACCAACGCTTGGCAAAAACCCCTCTTCGTCCTGCACGCGGGACTAATACTATAACCTATCTGTTGGACAAGCCAGAATACATAAACACACAGACAGTTTTCCATTCTCGCCGCGTAGTGTATTTCTGACGTAACACAAACTAGTTGGTTTATTTGAATGAAAAAATTATAGAAAATGAGGGGGACAGATGGCCGACTTTTGGAAAAGTTGAAATTGACGATTAACAGTGACAAAACTGAAAATCTAAACGACAAATATTAGGGCCATAAAAATCATATATAAAGATAGCTTAGGGTCCCCTGAGCAATAATATGTTTTAATATACATGGTAGTCTAATTATTAGCCAAGATATTGAAATAATACTATATGTCTACGAACACTAAGACGGACGGACTGTTGTTTTTGCTCATTTATCCATAACGTTAGTTGGGGACGCTAGTTTAAAAAAGAGGCATTAGATTGATTCAAATCCGATTGGCTGGTAGAAGAGTATAGGAAGGAGGGTATTGGTTAGGCAAAAAAGCTAAATATATTTTGAAGACTCACTCCTAGAAGTTTGGAGTTTTTTTTTTTTTTTTTTTTTGAATTGAAAAGCTAGACCCTCGCTGATTGGGCCGGTCTGTTAATATTGGCAAAAGCTTTCAAAGGCTTGTCGCCAATTGATACAGAAAGTTTTGTCAGCAAGCTGCCTTGAGAACAGCAGTGCTAAGAGTGAAATAATAATTCTTGGCAGTCTGGACTGGGGCAAAGCTAAATTTACCTTAATGCTAATGCCAGTCAACGTATGTTTGTGATATTTCTTTGAATTGTGGTAAGAATGAATTTATTAATCTTATTATTACAACCAAATTTGGTGTATGAGATACTGCTTGTTTGGGAAGGCTTTACGACTAAGTACAGAGGTCCCCAGCAGACTTATGCAGGGCCTGTGGTGTTGCACACAAGCAGTAAAAATTGACATAAGTTGTATAACTTATCATGATTTCCACAGTTACCAGTGGGAAGGCTAACCCACATTATTCTATGGGAGAGAATAATTGTTGCAGTGTCAGAGACGTTGTAACCATTAGGGAAAAGAATAGGAGCACTGGTATGAGTAGTTATCTCAGAAGAAAATGGTTGACATGGGGTGGTCAGAGAGATCTGACCCTTTTCTTTTATTGAATTATGCCATGTATTGATTGTGGAATAATATTGTAAATATGTTGTACAGAATCATAACCTTGTTTCAAGGTTTTTTGTTCTGGTGCTACTGTAGTACCAGGACCCTGGTGATTTTACTAGAGAGAGAGAGAGAGAGAGAGAAGTGAAACTTTACTGGACCAAGCGGTCTACTATACTATTCTACACCAGGGACTGTGTTAGTCTGGTCATTCGAGTGAACGAAAGGAAATTGTCAGCATCATATCTACTATCAACCTACAGATAAGTGCCTATGTGTCGGCACTACAATGGTCATCCACTGAATTTATTAACAGAGACATAAAATCTTTTCTTATTCAATGACTTTTTCCACAAGATACTAACATAAAGAAGGGAAATGATGAAAACACCCCACCCCACCATTAGTTACCAGTGTCACCCAGTTTAGAGAAATACCTAAATATAATTTGATTATAATAGTCCTTTGTATGGACAGAAGATCCATTGTGTTATAAATATTTATGTTAATAAAACCATAAATTTCATTTTGTTGTTGGTCCTGACTCAGAAAATTCTGAATCAGGGCAAATAAATTGTAATCTAGCATATTACATAAAATTCAGCCACAGACTTCCATAAGTTGTATAATAGAGTGTTAGTTTGTTTGTGGTTATGGTATTGACCCTGTCTTATATCTATATGTGATAGAATTTAAATGTATTTGTAGTAATTTTATTTACACTACATTACACACTTGCATAACCCTAGACATTATACGTAGCTATCATACATACTAGTCAAGAATAGGTCTGATTGAGGTCATAAGATGGTAGCAGAAAGGTACTCTGATAACTCAACCCAAAATTTGTTATAATCAGGGACCTTCACAGCTGACCTCATTCAGTACACTAGAAGCATTGAAAGATAACATCTATTAACATCAAATCCACCACAAAAAGCAAAGGCTGTTCTCGCTTTATTCATTCTGTTCTTAATGTCCTTGCTTGTTCCGCCGTCAGGTGTTACTATGTGTCGTAAATTTATTTTGAGAGAAAGAGTCTTAGAAACGGTGGTCCGGTTTAGAGTGGAGAATGATGATGAAAGCTCAGTGATAGAAAATGTAGAGAGTAAATACTCGCTTCACAGAGTGCTGGGGAGAGTAAAGACAGACTTATTTTACGACAAATCGTTCCTCTCAATCTTCTCTTCAGACTCTCCTGGTCAAACAATTATTTACCAGTCTTCAGACACACACCTGCGCTTACACCGATTTGGTGCTTCAAACACACAGACGCACGTGAATACAAACTATATTAAACAAATAGGGGAAATTTGGGCTTTGGGTATTCCAACACAGTACTAAATAAGTTTATGATGTTTATTAACCTTAAAAAATCAAATCACAAACAAATATCAAGTGTTACATAAAATTATCATAAGTACAGAAAATACAACTAACAAGGTGAGGGGGGAAGGTGAAGAAGATTGGTATCGACTAAGCCCTTCCCGCTTGTATTAGACAAAGATAAACCCAGTCCAAAGATAGATAGTTATCAGGAATATAGGTAATGTAACCCAACAGTGAATTTAATTACTCTGAAATAGGTGTTACAATATTAAGTATAGGTGGTAGACAAAAATCCTGATATTCCCAATGGTTCTTCCCTTTACTAAGAAAAATGAAAAAGGGGGAGGTTTTTTTAACAGAGTTAACAAAATATCCCACTTAAAGGAACAATGCAGGGTATACAGAAAATGTATTACCCGGTAGGCAAGTTAACAAAATGGTTTTTCAAAAAAATTAAATCTCCTGTCATTCATCCACGCGCGTGAGGATCCACACTCATATATTCACACACAATTACCGATTGCAGCATCAGACAATCCATAGAATTATATAAACAGCAATTACACTCTTGACATGTGAAAATGTCTAGTACTTCGTTGTCCCACCCCAGATGTAGCGAGGTTTGCTGATAGCAAATATTCCCACTTATCGCCGGACTTGAAGATTAAGAGTTCTTGTGTTTTATTGTATAAAAAAAGAGTCTATGGGATGGCACTGACACAGTTCGATACAAGGGTGAAAATGAAGTGGTGGTAAAATTCCTTCAATGCGTGATGATAGCAACTGTCCGGTAAAGTTTTTAATCCAGTGAGGAAAAACTAGGCTCAGTCAGGTAAATAGGTACTCTCTCACAGTAGAGCAGTAAATAAAATATCGCTACTGGAACTGTTCATCTTCCAGTTTATCTTACAGATTGTAATTTAAATTGATGGTTTCTTTTAAATATTCTTGGGTAGGCTTTCTTTCATGTAGTTATGATAGCTAGGTCGCATCGGACCGCCACAAGCATAAATTTAAAAAAATGTTTCATCAATATGTCTGGAAGTTTGAAGATGTATGATTTCTTTATTGCTGGGATCGCAAAGGTTACGATCACTCTGTATGAAAGAAAAAGACATGTAATATACCGAAAAATCAAATAACATTCCAAAGCGCGATGAATTACCCGTTAAGACTATCTATATATATATACCCTCGCGTATTTAATTATGTATTTAATGAAACACTGCGCGAGTTCTAATGGTTAAAACACACACACACACACACATATATATATATATATATATATATATATATATATATATATATATATATATATATATATATATATATATATATAGGACCTAACTAAATTTATTACTTATAAATTCCTTCGCGACTTTAAAAGTTACTCTAGCATTTTTGGAAATAATATATCAGGTATATCATTACATTTACAACTGGAACTATTGAGATGGTTTAATTTCATCATCATCATCAGTTGCCATCTCCACAACGGAGGTTGGCTGTAATGGATCTCCAACGTCTTCTGTCTCTTGTCTTGGTGGTACACTCTGATAGACTCTTTCCCGTCCATCTCTTGATGTTATCTTCCCACTTATAGCGCTGTCTTCCCCTTGCACGTTTACCTTCAAATCTCCCTTCTGTTATGGTCTTCTGCAAGGTGTTATGCCTTTTTATGTGGCCAAAGTATTTTAGCTGCCGAACTTTGACCTCTCTCATTAGTTCTCTTTTCATACCTAGATTTTCTAGGACCTCCTTATTTGTTTTCATCTCTTTCCATGAGATACGCCCCATTCTTCTATATATCCACATTTCAAGAGCCTCAATTCTTTCTTCCAAATGCTTATTCATCGTCCATGTTTCTGCACCATACAGAAATGCAGAATATATATAACACTTTATGATTCTCAGTTTTAATTTATGAGATAACTGTTTGGATGTCAGTATATGTTTCATGTTGTTGAATGTAGCTTTGGCCATTCCTATTCTCTTCTTGATTTCTGTTTCACATCTGCCATCTTCTGTTATTATATGACCAAGATATACGTAGCTCTTGACTTGTTCCAGGATTTTCCCATTTACGCTTATCTTTAATGTGGGTTTATCATCTGTTTTGCTAATTATCATAGTTTTAGTTTTCTCAATATTAATGTCGAGTCCATATTCATGACTTATACTGTTCACTTGCTTCACTAGTTCTTGTAACTCCTGTTCGCTTTCAGCTAACAACACGGTATCATCTGCATATCTAAGGTTGTTTATTGATCTTCCACTGATGTTCAGTCCTGGTATTTCCTGTATCTGTTTGAAAATTTTTTCGGTGTATAAATTAAATAGGCAGGGGGACAGCACACAACCTTGTCTGACACCTCTTTTTATGTCTATGTATGGTGAATAATTCCTTCCCGATCTTACTGTGGCAGTTTGCTCCCAATAAAGGTTACTGAGTATTCTTATATCTTTTCCATCAATACCTATGTCTTTGAGGCATTCAATTATTTTCTCATGATGGATTCTGTCAAAAGCCTTCTTATAGTCAATGAAGCACATATACATACTTTTTTGGACCTCTGTATATTTTTCTGCTAATCTTCTTAGGCAAAATATTGCCTCTCTTGTTCCACTGTTCCGTCTAAAACCAAACTGTTCTTCTTGGATTTCGCTGTCTACTTTACTTTTTATTCTTTCCTGTATGATTTTGAGCAGTATCTTAATTGCATGACTCATCAGGCTGATTGTTCTGAAGTCTGAACATTCTGTTGCATTTGGTTTTTTGGGCAATGTTATAAAAACTGATGTCTTCATGTCGTGTGGTAAATATCCTGTATTGTATATATCATTGCATATTTCTGTGATTGTATCTATACCAAAGCTCTCCAGAGCTTCTATCATTTCAATGTTTATGTTATCCATGCCTGCTGATCTTCCTTTTTGTATCATATGAATGGCATTCTCTACTTCTGATCTGAGAATGTGTGGGCCTTCATTAGAATCTGGTGATGGTTTTTTACCTCTGTTGTCCTCGAATAGTTCTTTTACGTATTCTGCCCATCTGTTTGATATGTCTTTCTCATCAAGTAATATTACACCATTTTTGTTCTTGATACAGCTTCCTCCTTGTGCAAACCGCGACCGATTTGATAATTTCTTTATTTCTTCATGCATATCTCTTGTCATGTGCTTCGCTTCCAAGTCTTCTATTTCCTTACATTTTGTTTCTATCCACCGTTCTTTTGCTTCTCTACACATAGTACGTATGTCATTGTCTATTGTTTTATATTCTGGAGTATTTTTTGCTTTCTTTCTTTCTGCCATTTTATTCAAGATGTCATCTGTCATCCAAATTTGATTTTTCTTAGACTCCTTTTTAGGTAAATTTGCATTTGCTGATTGTATGCTTGTTTTTAAGCATTCCCATTTTGCGGTTGCTTTTTCTTCTGGGTTTTCTCTTCTATACTGCTCCATGCTTTCTGTCAATAACTGTTGGTATTTATTTTTGACTTCGATTAAATATTTCTGTTTTATATCTGGTTGTTTCAGCGCTGATATTTCTATCTGGGGTTCCTCCTGTCTTCTGTTTCCTGCTCTTTTCAGCTTTATATTTACTTTGATGACAACTGGATTGTGATCTGAATTTATGTCGGCGCCAGGATGTGTCTTTGCACTTGTGACACTGTTCTTAAATCTATGTTTTATCATGATATAGTCGATTTGATTACGTGTTACATCTCCTGGGCTTTTCCATGTGTATAATTTCCTTGGGTGATGTTCAAAAAAGGTGTTACATATGACCAGCTGGTTTTCTTCACAGAACTGGATAAGTCTGTCTCCTCTATCATTTCTTGTCCCTAATCCATACTGTCCTACTATTTTCTTGTATTTTCCTTTTCCTACTTTTGCATTCATATCACCCATTACTATCAACACATCTGTAGATTTGACTGGTTTAAGTGTGTGTTGTAGCTCTTCATAGTATTCTTCTATTTCTTCCTCGCTGTAATCTTTAGTTGGTGCATAAGTTTGTAAGATTGATATGTCGAATGGCTTTGCTCTCATCTTTAGTAACATCATTCTGTCATTGTGTGTCCAGTATCCACATACGTATTTTTCTAACTCCTTTTTTATCAACATTCCTACCCCTCTTTCGTGTTTTTCTCCTCCTGAGTGTATAAGCGTGTACTGGTCTCTTGTTATGTAGCCTGTATCCAAAAGTCTTGCCTCTGCAACTCCCAGTATATCGAGTTTCATGTCGGTTGCCTCTAATATAAGATTGTCCAGCTTTCCTTCTCCGTTTAAAGTTCTAACATTCCATGTTCCTATTTTTAGGCTTCTCCTACTAGTTTTTAGGTGGTCTTTCTCAGAATGCTCCCTTTCAACAGAATTTAAGGAACACTCGTCATTATGTACTTCCTTACTCATTAGAGGAGTTGCCTCTTCCCTGTTAATTTGTACAGTAGATTCTTCCCCAGGGGACAGAGAGTTCTCTACATATCGGTTCTTATCTTGTTGTTGTGATTCCATTACTTTCTGTAGGAAGTACGTGGTAAGGCCCCAATCTCTTCCACGGTGGCTAGCCATTGTCTTTTTCTATGTCCGACATGCCTCTAGTGCGCCACACACTTTGCTGTTTCGCTTTGCGAGCCGTTGATCTTCTCAGATTCCTCCGCCTCACTCACCGTCTCAGTCTTTGTGTACTAGGGATGGACATTCCCTTGAGTAAGATTGCTCCTACTCCACCCATGTAGTTTAGCCAGTCTTGGTTTAATTTAATAGATTTAAATTAACACAAAATCCAGTGAAATAGAATGAATGAACTAGACCACTGATCACTTTATACAATTATATTTTACCGTTTTGCACAGAATAGAATTCACTGCAAATATATATGAAAATCCAGGGGAAAATCTAACACGATTTCAAATATAGCTAGTGCTTCTGTCAAGGTCTGGCCAACGAGTGATAACATGCATTTCTTCATGGTCTGTATATATTTAACATAGAATGTAAGATGAGTGGGACATGAGAAAATTGACACCTTTTTAGATCTCAGGAAACTTTAGGGGATCTGACCGCCAGACTAAAGAGAGATGCCGCCCCTGGTCTTCTGTATCTCCGCTCGTTGCGTTTGCGACGGCTTTCCAGTGCGCTCCCACTGCGATCGTTCTGTGATTAACACCGAGAAACGAAATACCGGCAGGAAACTTGCATCGCGTTTCAGGGACCACTACTGCCTCTTTGATAGCGTGCCGCTAGTCTTTCCCGAGATCTCTTCCGTGTCTTTGATCGTGGTCGCTACTATCGTTTGATGTTGGCACCCCCCCCCCCCCCCCCCCCCCACTGGATAAGTTAATGAAAATAACTGCATATGATTGCTCAAGAGATATTCGTGGGCATGATTTAACCTCTCCTTAAATCAATGCGATGACCAGAATGAACGGTAGATAAACTGTCCACATATTAATCATCAAACGTGTTGCCAATCTGCGTGGAAAGGTTGCATAGCTAATGAGTCCAGGTGAAAAAAATCCCGTTTGACGAAGAGTTACCACAATATTCGGGGGCACTGATGTTATCCGAAGGGGTCGTTACAAAGGGTCGTACCATATCATCCAACACTTCAGGGTCGATTCAGGGTCAGCTAAGTTCGTCTGTCACACTATGCATCCTAGGTAAGTAAATGTGTCTGTCTGTTCTAACTTCTGGTTCCTTACTGTTATTGGCTCAGGATTGCCCACATTTAGTGTCATGACCTCTGTCTTCTTCAGATTGATGTTCAGGCCAACCTGCTGGCCATACTTATTCAGTCTATCGGTTTTGTCTTGAATGTGTTGATGTGAATGTGCGAGTAGTGCAATGTCATCTGCATATTCCAGGTCTTCCAGTGTAGAAAACCTTGTCCATCTAATTCCTCTTGGACTGCACTCTGTTGTCTGACGCATCACCCAATCAATGACTGTCAAAAATAAAGTTGTTGACAAGGGGCATCCCTGTCGTACTCCCGTTTTCACTTCGAAAGTTCGCTCTCTGGTGGCGGATTTTTTTCCCTCGGTCCATTGTCGCTTGCCTGCTAACAAGTTTCTTTGTCGTGCCGGGCTTATTGTATTCCATTGTCGTACAGATAGGTTGTGAGTTATTTTTGTCCAGTCTGAGTAGAGTGGATGTTGATAAGTACGTGAGAAAAAGGTGAGAAATAGATTTCACGGGTAATAGTTTAAGGAACAAAATATGTCTATGGAATGAGTAAGTTTCTCTATTCCAGCCTATCTATACGACTATAATTTAGTACAAGACAACCTTGCCCTCCTCATACATATAAATATAAGTTTAACTACACACACACACACAGCTATGTGACAACAAGATACACAAACGTGAAAAACTACGGTTAATTGGGTATGGGTCTGACCACCACACAAAGTTAAGTTTTCTTTGTTGTTTATTATCATTAAACTTGACAACACCAAATATCTAAAGAAAGATCAAATAAAATCAGATTTACGTACATATGAAATAGCAGAATAAATGTGCCATCCCCTATGGAGAAAAGAGAACCCAAAAAGTTAATAACCCAAAGGTCAAAAGTTAGCACTATGTTACAGAGAAGACAGTAAAGTAAACAGGTTCCTCCTATATGCTACCCAGTAAAGTTAACAAGTTTAAGCAAATCCAGTTTTGGTAAAGTCCCTGTAACAAAGAAAAATATTCACTCTCTCTTTCATACAGTGGCCACTCGATCACACCTACTCTTGGTGATATCCCTTGGAATTACAATGTTTCCTGACTATATAAAATGTCTGGTGTATTTCCCAAATTGGCCCCAGTCCATCCTCTGTCAGATAAAGACTAGTGAGGTGAACGCCGAATCTGGTGTAGGTTGATCCTGGATGAACAATATGTCACCGCCAATAGTTGATGTAGAAACGTGATCTTGGGGTTCACAGTTAAAAGAGGAAAATACTTCCAGTATTGGGAAACATCTGGTTGCTAAAAATGTTACAATTGATAAATGATGATAATCGTATCGGCTGGCTCTATGGTAGAGTGCCGATTCTGAAACAGCGTAAATTCTGGATGCTACGCTTGAATACGACTGTCAGAAGTCGGGAATGAATGTTATTTTTTTCACCACCCCAGTGGGCTGATAAAATTGAAAAAAATATTGCTGGGTTTGGTAAGTCCAGTTTAATTTTACACGTTAAAATGTTTCTCATGTATCGTTGGCACATACTTGCTCACCTGTCATAAAATTAACCGTGATACAACGTTAAAATATCTCCAAAGATAAAATGTAGGGATAAAAACTAATGCGTAAGCTACTAGAATACATGATCGCCCACGCCGCGGGTCACCACCCGCCATGGAAATTAACTTGTTAGACGTGAAGGCAAAACGTTTACCCTTGGAACGGGATGAGAACGGAGATCAAAAGGAAAAAAATATGACTGAACATGTGCTTGAAACTAGCAAGGCTAAAAAGACGCAATTGGTGGGGCAAGGAAAAAATTCACGTCCCCAAGTTGACACAAGGTAAAGAAATCGACAAAAGGGACCTTAGCTATTATACGCAACAGTCATTTCTTGGACGCTTTTGCGATAACTTAGTCTGTTTATTTGAATTCAGCGGCAAACGCTTCACAGAAGATGCTAGAAAATATTTCGAAAAACCAACTAACCTTGAAAAGTAACTTTTTCTTAATAATAATGTTAGGAATATAAAACCTAGCTGGCCGGATGGCCCATCTTGAGCAATGAAATAATATGCTTTCATTTATACAGACGGATAGAAAATAAGAAAGATATTGACCAAAAAATGTGTTGTTCATATCAACGAGCGACTGCATTGAAACAAAACATGTCACTAATTTTCAAAAAATTGTGGCCTTGAAGACTCAAGTGCTAAAATCTAGTTGGAATGAAAGAGGGGGAATGCGGTGGAGAATTGTGGCTAAAAATAACTTTAAAGGCAAAATTGTGTAGGGGAAGGCAGAGTTGGTTCAAAAAAACAAGTGTGTTTTTTTGTGAAACGCAAGTAGAGACAGACGGACCAACAGACAATAATGCATACTTGACTGAGGTATGACTGAAATGACTTTTTGGTAGGAGGTTTAAATTTGAAAAGAAAAAGGCGGTGATTGGCCATAGATGAATATATTATCGGCGCTCAGACGCGCATTTTTGCCATTCGTCATAAGTTGTCCTAGTAGACACAGTAAATTATTCAGTGGTGTATTTCCCAAAAGCTAATTGAAATATTTAGAGGGACGCCATACTAAAGCCAGCAGCTCAGCTGAGTTTTGCTAGAAATTAACTGTGTTCTATATTCATAATTCTGGTAAGACTGAAATTATTTCTTTGTATATTTTAATATTTGTTTAATGTTTCGAGTGATTTGATACTGCCATATCAAAATCTATCCCTTACAACAAGTAAGGATTCGCTCTAGACCCCCCGCCCCAGTTCAGGGTCTAGAGACAAATAAAATACATAAACTCCAGCAAGGATTATGGAGGACAGATCAAGTGTTGAGATCAGTGGAACATATCATCTATCCTATTCTATGGCAGAAAGCTAATGAACATATTTCAGAATATGTAGTCTGGGAGAACTTATCCTATGTGAAACCAACTTGGTAAGATGTGTTGTATGGTCAAAGAGATCTGACCTGTCTATGTGGTGTTGTTGTGTGTAGTGTTGTGTCCAGAAATGGTTTAGAGGATGGAATTCTGACACATGACCAATACTTTTATTGCAGAACTGTGAGTTTTTATTTGGCACCAATGTGGTGTCAAATGATGAGTTGAATAATACAAGAGTGGACCCGTGCAGTTTATATTTTGGCAGAGCAGCCTTATATTGCCCCCAAGCATGGAGAGGTGGGGCCACCAGATTCCAGCACCAGAACTACTCATTCAAGATACGTGAGCGTCTGGCCTGCTGGAAATTCACCAACTCAACTTATTTCCTAACACACCAATTATATTTCCATCAATAAATGGACAATGTGTAGTCGCCATAGACAGGGAGTGATGAGGTCACCCCAACAGCACATCCAGTGATCGTTCTCCCATATAAACTACAACTATAAACAGTAGTAACATTAACTAGTCGTGTAAAATACATATGTACACACCTTTCATTTTTTATGCCATATATTCATGCATTTCATTAATAATTGCAAAACCTTTCATATGTTCTGATCAAAATAAAACCTTGGTTCAGAACAAATAAACTTAAAGAAAATTTATTATCAAAAATTTTACACATCTTGAGTTAGTTCAGTGTGTTATAACATTTTATTAATATTATTAGACTTATTATATATCTGTGTGTGTGTATGTAAACTACCACAACACATTACATATCATTACCCTAGAACTTTAACGTAGCCACATTCATTAGGAAAAAAAGATAGATGTGAGGTCGTAGTGGTAGCAAGAAGGGCCTTCTGAAAATTCACAGCTACATTTATCTCAAGAGCCTTCACAGCTGACCTCATGCATCACATTAAGTAATATCACAATCATACAATACCATCAAATCCACTACATCACCAATGAAATTGGTGACCCACAAGCCAAGAAAAGACAACATTAACCAATCAGTAAAATGGAAAGACCAAAAAGACCGCTGGACGCCCTTGATCAGGTCTGCTATGAATATATAAGAAACATTTATGGAAACATGCTACTATTCTATATAGCTACATATATGCACACAGACGGGGACAAGACGATCTTTTATCCACTCCGTCAGTCCTGATTAAATTTAAAAGGCACACGGTGTCTTTAACCTACCCTATCGCCCGTCGCTAGCTTTGAGTTTTCTAGTCGGATGAGTTATGCAACTCTCCCCACCCCTTGCTCGCCCTGGCAGTCAGCGTACAATGTTAACTATTATTTAATTATCCATATGCACACTTACACAAAGTATCGCCTGTCGTTAATAGCTATTCAATCGGTCGGCGTCTGATAGTTTAGTCGTATGATATTAACTAATAGGCACTTATAATAAATACGCACAATGAAATAAATTTGAATTCTTTTTCTGTCACTATCAGTCTTGCCTAGCATTTAAACCAGTCAGCTAACCGTCTCTTCTTGTGTTAGAAAGCGTGTGGTGAAAAGTAACATTATAACTGAACATCTGGTATATAATAGCTACGCGTTATTTTATTTCACTAGTTTTAACGCTAGAAAATCTAAGTGAATTATAGTGGTAAAAGCTTAACACTTTTAAACACGTTAGCACTAATTTCTATTTCCAGAAAATCAGAATGAAAATCCCCACGAATGCTATTAACACATTTTCCACAATGGTTCTAGAACTACATGATTAGATTATCCACAAATTCTGAGTGACAACTGATAGCAGGTTTAAGAAAAAACAGTTTATATATCATTATGTTTCTCTGATCTATAGAGGATGTTACTTTTCGCACTATTGTGTGAGTAACGGATAATCAGAAACATGAGTTCCCCCTATAAAAGTTTACGGTCGGTCTGTCTCGGGCGTTCGACCGCCATCAAAGACCCATATCCGTGTAACGGGGTTCTCGAAGATTTTTGCCCGTGAATCGACATCAAAGCGCACTCGGGAAAATCCTGGATCTCCCCTCGTGGACTTCAAAGACTCTGTGTTTTTCACGTGCAGTCTGTCAGGTATCGTATGATTGACAGATAAGCTCGCTTGTGAAAACTAGGTAAATAAACCTGATTCGCTACCTGTTATGACTGACAGGTCATGCAGTTTGTAAACATTGCGTTAGCTCGTGTTCACAGAAAAAGAGGTGGGACGAAAAGTACGCTTGTGTAAGTAAACACACAGGTAGAAAAAATGTTTGGTTTTGCTAGCAAATCATAGAACACTACGAGGTTACAGGCCTGTCATATTACTGCAGGCTCTCTTTCCATTCATTATACGTCACATCCATCTGGACGCAAAGGTTTTTATTCTGCGTCAAGGCCCTTTGATATTACACTCCTGGAGTTCATTGTTTGCGTGGCCATTGTATCGTGCGTGATGGTGACCGTATGGTGTTTAAACAAAGGCTTAGACTAATCTTTTGTGACAGCCGCGCCATTCTTAAAGTTAAAAATAGTCTAAAGAAATTGTACCATGCTCAGGTGTTTGATTTTGATGAAACCAGATGTGTTTCACCAGATTTATTACGAGGCAATGTGGACTTCAAAAGATAATGCAAGGTGAAGGTCTAAATGAAATCACGAGTAATAAAGATTACAGTTTACAGTCCAATCGTGATTAAAAAGATACTAGAAAACGATGAAAGAGCCAACGTGGAATGCAAGAGCACAAATGTCGGAGAAAATAAAATAAGAGAGATGTAGGAAAAGATAGAGCGATAATGCTTTGGCTCTCGTTTATCACAGACACATAAACGGGTTATCTTCAACAAAATTCCATCGATTGAAGAAACTCGTTTTAAAACGACTGACACTGATTCTTTAATCGTTATCATCATAATTCTTCATAACACGGCAAATGAAAGTTCATTCTATTTCTTGCCTTTGCTCATACCCTACTAAAAGACTTGGGTTGTTTGCCCAACTAATTACGCGCTAGTCCTAATTCTTGTAATTCATAATGTCTAGAAAACCTTCATAGTTATCGCTTCACAACTTTATACGTTTATTTACTTCTGCGTAAATATATTGTCAACACGGCTAGATTCAGATTTGAAATCTTAATTTTACAATGACCCGTGAGCCTTGTGCTCTCTGGGTCACCTCTACACTCTGTTTATGGGGTAGAAGAGGTTCCGATTAAGAAAGAAAAAAATTTTTACAATGTACTTCTTTTGGCTTTCCACGCCTTAATCTTCAGCCTTTGTACTCACCTGGACCCATGCATACACAGATGAATCAGCAACAAATGCAACAGAAAATGGAGGTGGAGGTGTCTTTCTGACCTTAAGCACTGGTGCAGAAAAAAGGCTGTCAGTGGCGGCAGGACGATTCTCCAGCAACTTCAGAGCAGAGGC
This sequence comes from Oreohelix idahoensis, assembly GCA_024509875.1. Taxonomy (NCBI): domain Eukaryota; kingdom Metazoa; phylum Mollusca; class Gastropoda; order Stylommatophora; family Oreohelicidae; genus Oreohelix; species Oreohelix idahoensis. Next base: position 54,383 of record JAMPIV010013220.1, read on the forward strand.
AGAGGCTTTGAAAACTGCAGCAGAGGTTATATTGACAGAAGAAAGCACAGAGAGACACGTTGCTTTCTTTACTGATGCACAGTCAGTAATTGCAACGTTGAAAAGCTAAAATAATACAGACCTGAATGATCTCAGAGTAGTGCTCCACAAACATTGTCAACGATTCAAAAGTGTTGTGATCCAATGGATCCCATCTCAATGTAATATCGCCGGCAATGAAGAGGCTGACAGAATGGCAAAAGAAGGTTCACATTTACCTCAGCCTGATGCAAGCATCACTTTCGAGGAGGCAAAGAGTTTTATCAGAATCATATACAGAAACAAATGGAATGTAGAACATCCAGGTCACACACAGAATGATGCTTACTACCAGCTCCACAGTAAGAGAACAAGTGGTAATCTTTTAGACTCCGCACTGGCCACAACAGATTGAGATACCATCTATTCAACAAGCTAAAGATAGGAACTACCGATCAGTGTAACTGTGGCACTGATAAAATGACTGCTGAACATCTGCTTCAAAGTTGCCCCTTATATGTGGTACAGAGAAAGTGCATATGGCCGACGCCAGCTCCTTTCGTGGACAAGCTTTACGGCAATTCAAATAGTCTCAAACTGACTGCTGCTTTCTTTGAGAACATTCAAGTGGACGTCTGAGAGTTTACGAAGAAGAAGTACTAAAGTACATTTATTTCATCTTGGACATTAACGTCCATAAAAATACTTTTATCAATGAAGCACACAATGGCAGATGCCATATTTTATAACATATTGACGCGAATATAAATTCACATTATCTATAAACTTCATCTATGTCTTTTCAAAGCCTTTTAACTTAGCCTATGGCTACACTTTAATAGTGGACATGCCACATATTTCTATACACACGTATTATAGGCATAGATGCCACACAACGAACTGATTTTGTAACCATGTATGGTGCGTCATCTAATCTGCGTGATGCGTCTCAATCGACAAGTGAAGGATGCGTCATGGTGCAAAAATCATCCTAACCAAAATAAACCAGCCGTGACAATTACACACCATGGAGAGACCCTCAACAGGTGGGTAGGTTTATAATTTTTAAATGTTGCCAGGGCGGCTGCCTTATAGCCTACTCTTTACGATGTCCAACTGCCGTGGGACTTTTAACGTGCGCAACTTGCACACCGGGACCTCCTATTTTTTCGCCCTTATCCGAGAAGGCTAGGCATCAGATCTCACTACCCAGGAGACCAGGGAGGAGTATGACATCATTAGGACCACTGATTCTGAAAAGAAAACTAAATTCCATAAATTACATTCACTCAACTGGGAATCGAACCCGGTAGCTTTAGAATTCGATAAGGACGTCACACCCGTTAGCCACTCCGACCCCTAAGTTTAGTCTTACCACCGTGCACCTCAGTGAATGGTTTCCTGTAGCTAAAAATGGGATGATAAAGTAAAATAAAAAATACACCGAGTACTCCTGTACAACTTTCTCGTACCACCAGGGGGTACGTGTACATCAGTTTGGGAAATACTGAACTATATAAAGTAATAAACCACAAGACAGACTAATGAACTGCTCGACAGGCTATAAGAGAAATGTAGGTGTCCAAGTGAGCCTGACAGGCGAAAAACAAATACTTTACCTGTTGGTACAGGTTTTATACAGATTTTATAGAAATCAAGGATGGTACTGAATAACGTTTATAAATGAGTCTCGTTCAGTCTAGACCAGGAGTCGCCAACTGGTCGATCTTGACCTACCAATAGATCTCAAGGCATCTATTGGAAGATATCTAGTTGACGGAAAGGGAAAAAGAATTTTTAACCTATTTAAATTTCGGACCAGCGCTTTCCAATTGGCATTTCTTACGGTGACGAACTGAAAGGAATCAAAAGATATCAGTGCGATTTTTAAAGACGTTGTCATTATTATATTTTTGTAAAGACCCTTTGTATACAAGAAAAAAGTATACTATATTCTTAACGCTTCATGAACTTGACATACATTACTCCATCACCAAATACTCCCACAATCCCCGTACTAAAAGGTAGAACTACAAGGTCGACTGGTAAGGTCGACTACGAATATATATATATATATATATATATATATATATATATATATATATATATATATATATATATATATATATATATATATATATATATATATATATATATATATATATATATATATGACTTATTCGTTAACAGATAAGGCTATTAACATAATTCCTTACTAATTTTTAATTAACGTCGGGTTTTCTTTTTTTTCTGTAAAAAGTAAACTTTCCCCTCTATCTGCTTTATATTTCGCTACCTCACCTTCTCCTCTTTTAAATCTCTCTTTCAATGTTCCTACTTCTTTCATGACCTGACGACTCTGTCCCATAACGGCAAGAAGATGCAAGATTAAATGAGAATACTGTTCTCGATGAAAGGTCGCTGCAACTAAGCATGAAAATTCACAGGTAAAGACAAAGATTATGAGAATAAATGCCGTAAATGATAGTCAGATTTTGAGAAACACCAGTACATGATATGGAGGCGTATGTGTGCCTGTAACGTATATGACTCTAAAACATCAAGCACGACAACAGTGACAGACAAGAAATTAGTAACTGGGTGTTTAGGCAGAACAGAAGGGTTGAAATGGTAAGACGAACAAAGCCGCGGCCCTTGGGATTTTTCAAGGTGGTGTGAGAACCGTTTTGGCAAAGCCGTACTGTATATTTCTGTTATGAGGGTCAATTTTCTACAATAGAGTTGGGTCATACTATGATTTCACCGGTTTTTATTAACATTTTGGAGCCCCAAGAAGACGGCGCTCGATGTGCCCGTACAGCTCGCACCGCCTAAGAACCACTCTGAAGACAAGATCACTAATGTGAAACAAGAAGTGATGAAAAGACGTAGGCGTTTAGATAGGGCGATAGGCACTGAAGTCAATAAAGAAGGAAATCAGAGGCCTATGAACAGTAAATATATAACACACGCAAATGGGAATGTTTCAGGCATTCGTAAGAAATTTTAATTTAATAAAATTTTGCCTCGTTTTGTTGAAGCGCGTCCCGTTCAACATAGTCGGTTATATTAGGGCGCATGTCCAAATATAAAAGATCTTTAGGTCTGAAGAATATGATTTTCGTAAGAAATAAAAAACTGGAGAATTAGATCATAGACAAATAATAGAAGTGATAGGCTGACCTGGGACTCACACTGAAGAAACCAGGTGATAGCCATACCAGGAAGCCCTTTTTCTGTAATCCCCATAGAAAGTGAATCAGAGCCAGACCGACAAAAGGCATGGAGTAGAGAATTGGAGACAAACATAACAGGAATAAATTAATATTAGACAAACATAAAGGTATGTTTTCAGGCGCTCGTAAGAAATAAAGAAGTAGAACACCAGACAACAGAAAAACAACAGACGCGAGTGGCTTACCCAGGGTTCGAACCCCGTACCATCCGTACGACAACACCGCCTAGCCATACAAGCGAATCACACTATCCTCCCGGCCAGCTAGGCATCTCCCAAAAAAGATGGTTTACTGACCGGTCATTAGTGCGAAACACAAGACAACACCGGAAGTTTACAATGCCACCTCAGCCTATTAATGACGCAATCACTTCTGTTGTTCCTCTATTCTACAGTACGAGTCAGTCCACACAAGACAAAGACCTTGATACTGTGTCCAGTAAATGATAGAAGACTTAAGAACAGTAGTATGGAACAGAGGGTAGGTTTCTGGTATTGTATAAACATTAATGACACATAGGGAAGGAAAACCCGAGTGGGTAAGCCACTCTCGTCTGTTGTTTTTCTGTTGTCTGGTGTTCTACTTCTTTATTTCTTACGAGCGCCTGAAAACATACCTTTATGTTTGTCTAATATTAATTTACTGTTTACAGGCCTCGGGTTTCCCTTCCTTATGTGTCTTAATGTTTATACGATACCAGAAACCTACTCTCTGTTCTATACTACTGTTCTTAAGTCTTCTATCATTTACTGGACACAGTATCAAGGTCTTTGTCTTGTGTGGACTGACACGTACTGTAGAATAGGGGAACAACAGAAGTGATTGCGTCATTAATAGGCTGAGGTGCCCATTGTAAACTTCCGGTGTTGTCTTGTGTTTCGCACTAATGACCGGTCAGTAAAGCATATTTTTTTGGGGATGCCTAGCTAGCCGGGATGATAGTGTGATTCGCTTGTATGGCTAGGCGGTGTTGTCGTACGGAAGGTACGGGGTTCGAACCCTGGGTAAGCTACTCGCGTCTGTTGTTTTTCTGTTGTCTGGTGTTCTACTTCTTTATTTCTTACGAGCGCCTGAAAACATACCTTTATGTTTGTCTAATATTAATTTACTGTTTACACGCCTCGGGTTTCCCTTCCTTATGTGTCATTAATGTTTATAACAGGAATAAAGGCGATATGTAACAACCATGAACAGGACAGAAAGGCGTGGCGTGAAGTTGTTGAAGACCAATGTTTCAGCATGAACTAAAGCGCAATGAATGATTGTACCGTGGTTTTAATAGATCCCTATGTGGTATTTTCCGGTTTCGTTTATCTTTCTATCTATCATGACACTACGTTTTATCCTCTAAATTACTTTACTTTCATGTTTCTTTCAAGCGTTGTCCTACTTTCGACTAACAAATACAATGTACAGTAATCCACCGCTTAGTGCTGTTAATTCGCTCCTTAAATATCGAGCGCAAACCGAAAAAGCGCTAAACGAAAATTTATTTCCCGTAAGACTTTATAGAAAAAAAATGAATTCATTCCCAAGGTCCAGAAAGCTGTATAAAAATTAAGTAATAGTGATACATAAATTTTTTTTAAAAATCAATAGTTAACATTTTATAACTACATATAATTATCAAACATTGAACACAAACAAAATATTATGTGTGTACTGTACTAATTTTTAAAGCGTGTTACGGACATATGTCATAAAATAGAAACGGCGTTATATCGAAAAAGCGCTAATCGAACAGCGTAAGATCGCGCCATTAGTATATAACTTATTCTTTACAAGTTTCTGTCTCCGTGTTTCTGCCGGTTTGGTTTCTCTTTCCGCCAAACAATTTGTCATTTTTACATGGCTCTTCCCTAAACCTCCTTCACCGTGTTCCTCGCGTCCCTTCATTCATCGAAGGTGACTCGTCTATGAACCTAAACCTTACACGTGTTATAGCAGTCATTATCCTCGCAAAGTTCATTCACCTTGTGTCTTATCACCGTGCCAAAAAATAGAGAATATCACACAGAGTTAATGGCGTTATGCCAAGCATATTAAGATTTCTTTCATGGCACTCAAGAACTGCTCCATTTCGATCAACGAAGCCTCATCTCAAAGTTCCCTATTGACTTTTATGACGTTTTGATATTTTAATCTATTCATGCGTTTATATTTTTTATCTGTTTTATCCATAGCCGAGTAAAAGACGTAAGAAAAGAATAAAAATGTTTATGTAGGTATATGGTACATTTTCAATGCTATTCATATTAAAAAAAAAAAAAAATATTTGTATACACTATACACGATGCACTCACTATTCGCAGAGTTTAATATCTTTGTCCGTTCAATGATCATGATAATTTTTTAGGCGTTCTCATATTCTCAGGACGTTAAGGAAAAAATGTAAAAGAATAGGTTTCTATTGGATGTATAAAATGTTGAATGTAAGTAATAGGTTAGTATCATGCTATGGTTTATTACTGGTAGATGCCTGGTTTGTGTATGTAACACGATAAAAGGAAGAGTGGGTATATTAGTGATAGAGAGACAGAAAGAGTTAATTTTCAGAATTACTAAGTGACTTATGGATGGACAGTTTTTGCAAAGACGAGTAGAAAAATTGAGAAATTGATGAAGGGCTCCATAGACAGATGTTTTAGATAGATAGATAGAAAGTATCGTACAGACTGCCAATGTGCATTTTTGTATTTCGTCTGCCTGCGTGTTCGTCTGCCTCTTCAATGTGCTCGTCAGCCTACCTGCGTGCAAGTTTCCTGTTGTGTGTGTGTCTGTCTTTCTGTGTGTCTGTTTATCATTTATATGTATATAGTTTGTTTGCAACTAGCAAAAAGTTCTGTAATACAGGCAGAAATATACAGGTAATGATTAACTTTCGTCCCTAAATTTCTCTCTCTACCTGTCTGTCTATCCGCACATCTTCGTGTCTGGCAGTGCGTGTATGCATCTTTCTATTCTTCTACCTTTCCGTCAATCAAATCATTTCACTTTGCTTTCCCACTAAAGATTTATTCAATTTTATTTTCACAAGCTCCATATAGTTCCCGGGGAGTCTCTGAGAAGACCAGAGGCGGATCTATTATGAAGCTAATGAAGCTTGAGCTTCGGGGCCCGCAAGTCGTTTTCTCTATAATACGTTTCTTTTCCGTCCCCAACACTTTTTTTAAATAAAAGGGGCCCCTCCAAGAGTTCAAGCTTTATGGGCAAAATAAAGATGATAATGTCCTCTCACACGGTCTCTCGTAGCAACAGTTGTTTACTGGCAACCACAAAGATAATTCTACTCCTATACGGCCATCGAGCATCCTACTGGTGTAGTGGTTAGAGCGCTTGCCTATCGCAGTAAAGATACCTAGTTCCGAGTTCGAAACGTGGTAGCGTTACGGTCCAGTACACCCAGCTGTAAATGGGTACTTGATTCTGCTCTTTAATTATGAAAGGCTAAGACAGCGAGGAAGGTAACTGGTCACTGCACCCCACAAAGCTGAGACCTAATATAGTGACGTCTCTAACACTTCACTCCCCTACGGCCGTATCTGCACTAAGACTACCTTTATCTTTGTATGAGGATCAGATAATCGTGAATGTCACTCACAACAAAAACAGTAAAGCTGATAACTGGACATCCTGCATGAAACAACATACGGGATATGGCTGCTGAACTGTTCAATGAAAACAGCTCAAGCAAGAGACATCCACGTTACACATTGATGTGAAAGAGAAGCGTCTTGCATAGAAAATCGCCTTTGTTCGCTTATGGCGTGAATAATTTCTCTGGACTGCAAGTGTTTGATCTGGTTATTGTGTCACTGCTGTTGGATATTTCTATTAGGCAAGTTACTTTTGCATGTTACTATTAACCTTTCATCATGTGACGTATTCTTTCCAGAACGTTGTCTCCATTACAGCTGCTCTGAACGCATCACGATGGGCAAGTCGACCTGCATCAGCCAAAGACAAGTTCAGACTCCCTGTGATGTCCTGGGTCCACCGTCGTCTAGGTCGACCCCTTCCCCTTTTTCCAGGGACCATGCCTTCCATCACTGTTTTTTCCAGACTATTATGTCTTTTTATATGACCGAAAAATTTCAGCTTCCTTATTGGGATGGTATTTAGGAGCCAATGTTCCTGTACGTTTAGTGAGTGCAGTACTTCTCTGTTGGTCTTTTTTTCTGTCCAGGGTATTCTCAACATCCTTCTGTAGCATTTCATTTCGAATGATGTAATTTTTTTTGCAACTGTTTTATTGAGTGTCCAAGTCTCGCAGCCGTATGTTGCTACTGGGAATATACATGCTCTGATCAGTTGTAACTTTATTTCTTTGCTTGTGCCTTGCCATAGGTTTTTCATTTGTTTTAGTTTATGTGAAGCAATTGCAAGTCTTCTTTTAATTTCTACTGCACAGTCGCCAGAGCTGTTGATGATTGATCCTAAGTATTCGAATTCATTAACACTTTCCAGTTCTTCGTTATCAATTTCAATTTCTGGATTGGTCTTTACTTTATCTGTTGTCAATACTTTGGTCTTCTTGGTGTTTAGGTATAGATTCTGGGCCTCGCTGTGTTTTTTGGTGGACAGAATTAATTGTTCAAGTCCTTCTGGGTTGGTCGATAGGAGGACTGTGTCGTCAGCATATCTGATTTCCGGGATCTGGTACCCGCCTGTCACAGAGAGTTTATTGGTCGTAAATTGCCGATATCCTCTTCTTTTTCTTTCACCTGTATCCTCTATTTTTATTATCACTCTTTACCTTTTTCCTGTATTTTTCGCATCCATTCGTTTGCGAGAAATATTTTTCCCATTCTCACTTTCGCCAGTTTCGTTTCTCATTTAGAAACGCATTTCATTGCTGATTAAACTGAGAACGCAGTTATGACGTAACGTGTCAGCGCCTACCCGAGACGCAGAGTGTTAGAATGCATTCCGTCAGACAGGGGAGCAGACAGCTGTCTACAGTTTCGGCTAAGTTTCTGGGCCTGAAGTGTGAGAATTCACTCCGTCATACATGATGAGGAGACATGTGTCTGGTAGTTTGCATCTGACATGTAGTTTCCAAGGTAGATTCTCAGTGTCAGGTGATATGACACTCACGCTCGACGGCCAGAGTTGGCGTAAGGTGCGAGAAAGCAAAGTGTCAGTTATGGTTCACAGGATGAGTTTCTCGGGGTAGGTGCAAAAACTGCCCCTGCAGTGCAGACAAGTTGTCTACATTTGCATCTGACACGTAGCGCTTCGGCCGTTTCTTAGACGGAGGTGTCAGAGACGCAAGGTGGCAGTTACGGCATGCGTTTAGGTGTTAAACGTAAGCGTTAAAGACGGAAAAAGGGAGAGTACTTCGTTTTGCGAAATTAAACGTTTACCTCTTTGTCTGGAAATAGATATTAACCAGAGTTTGAAACTTTTTTTTCATTCTCCAACTTGCAGTAGACAGAATCACTCGTGCTAGTGAATGAAGCTTGTATAGCGAAGTCATTAGTTTCTCGTCAAATTTTGCCGAGCTTCTAAATACCTATCTAGTGAATTATCCTAGTCGTTGTGAAACTGTAATTCTGTTTGGAGGTAAAATATCATATATAATATCTAGTATTTTGTGAAGTGTTTAAAGTGTTAAATCGCTTATTTTATTTCTCTAGTTAGATTTGGTGCAGAGCGCTTAATTTATATAGTCTGTATTATTTTATAGTGACGAGTTACAGTGGAAAACAGAAATTATATTTCTAGCTTAAACTCAGTCGGCTATTAAGGAATTTAATTTTACTGCTAAAATAATCAGACGAGAATAAACTTTCTAACTAACTTTATTAATGCTAGATGCTTCATGAGTGGTGACGGAACACGTAGGTATTCCTAATTCATGAGGATTGATGATTTTTATATATAAATTATTTCACGGGAAAACTTAAATGATAAGACAAGCTACGCTTGCAGTTTAAATTATCAGTTATAGTATGTATAATTATTTGATATGTGTTCTTTCCATTTATATATAGTGAAACTGTGGTACCCAAACTTTGCCAGCGCTAAGTACGTATGAGTGATATCTGTGAAGAACTAAAACATTTACCTTAGAGTGGCTTGGTGCAAAATCTTTACGAGTACTTTAACGGTTAAATGAGATAACGGGCCTCTTGCGCCTGATTTTGATTCTTCCTGAGAAAAAACTTAAGAACAGTGCAGCCTGGTGGCAAGTAAACTATTACAAACAGTAACGTTTTTTTCCGCAATTTTTGTCAACTTGTGGTGTGACCAAGAAGGCTACCTTTGATCGAAAGTTACAAACCTGATTTTTTCCCCTAAGTAGTGGAAACCTCGTGATTCTGACACAGTGAACCCGCTTACACTAATTCTTACCTGAACTGATAAAGTGACACTAACTTAAAATCTGAATAAACTTATCGCCTGAAGAGAACGCTCCCCGGACAAATTGGATGAAACCAAGGTCTGCAGAGCTGGGTATTCGCTTCACCAAACGATAAAACAGATTGTGTCATAGCGTGCGCCAGACGGTGAACAACGGCAAGTTATAGGGTAAGAAAGTGAGAAATGCACGACAGGGCCCTGATGAAAGAACCGAGTGAAAATAGACTGAGGGATGTTCTTTGTTGATTCACTCACAATTGTAACATTTCTTTATGCAAGGTATTGCTAACTATATATCTATATATTCCCTTATACTAGATCAGAGTATCCAGTCTGTTCATACCTTAAAGGGGAAGAATTTTAGACTAAATCATATGTATCTGTGACTCTTTGGGCTGTCGTAGTTTTTTTTTTGGATATGAGAATTAAGACTTGGGTTGGTCCCTTCTGAATAGGTTTGAATAGGTGATAGACACAGTGGGAGTTAGCAAAAAGAAATAGAATTTCCACAAGTGAGATGATAGACTGTGATATAGAGGCTGTCTCTGAAAAATCGAGGAAATCTTCTCTCTTTCACCTATCCTCTACGACAGCTTTTAAGGCGTCAGACAGTCTAAACACAGATATATATATTACATATATTCCTATCTACTCACGGGCACGCACATACACGTGACGACAGTTAAACACACAGACGTGGGAAATCTATAACAATGAATATATATATATTAGAACGAGCTGACCAACGCACTGATTTAGTTCAAGAGAGATCTTTTTTTTAATTATCATCTTAAAAAAATCTTCTCACAACACCAAAAAAGTACATCAAGGAAAACATATACAACTAGTCATAAAATTCAAGAAAATGCTACTAGGATGATAGCCCCGTTATGATCTTAACTCTAGGTTTAGCCCACAGCCCCGTTAGGATGACAGATGATGGCCCAAAAAGTTATAGATGCATATGGCTAGGGTCCAATATTGTCCCTTTTCTTGAAGGTAAGAACTGACTTATGACAGCAGTATCTATTCTAAAGGAACAATTAAATTAAGCAGCAAGTCTTTCGTAAGGAAAAATTACAAAGTGAGTGCTTTAAACAACGAACATCCTTCCGTCACTTTCACTCGGTTCTTTCATCCGGGTACCCAGGCGTTCATGCTTACCTAAAAAAACTTGATGTTGATCACCGTTTGGCGCAATCTTAGGACACTTCTCTACAGTGAATCTGGATTCTTTGGATAAAGCGAATCCCAGCTCTACAAATACAAATTTCTTCCACTGTCTTCGGGGAGCGTTCACTTTACCAGTTTAAATTTTAGATTTACTGTTAATGTCACTTGAATCAGTTAGGGTAAGCAAGTTTAAACGGGCACACAGAGTCAAAACACGAGGGTTTCCTTCATTTGGGAAAAGCTGACCAGTGGACAACTTCTTTTAACAGATAGTCTTGGTTCACTATACACTCTTTCAATACTTGTCGGAAATGTAAATGTTATTTCTTGTAATTATTCTCGCCGCCAGGCAGCAGGTATATTTGAGTTTATTGCGAAGAAATAAAGTCTGGCTCAAAGGCCCAGTGTAAACATTTAGTCTTTAGAAAACCGTTAGTGGGATTGGTATTACTGTCTATCTCTGATGGCACATGCACTGTCAGACTAGTGTTACTTGAAACAACCCACGTGGTTAAAGATAGGAAATGTCTATTCTTCTCACAAGTATGTCTCTTTACTACTAAACGCCGGCAAGTTCTGGGTCACCCCAGTATTCACTACATAAAATGGAAAAAGCACATATAAAATAATTATACATACTATGTATAAGGATATAACTTATATTTTAAACTGCAAGCGTAGAGCTTATCATTTAACACTTCCCGTGAAATAAGTTATATTATAAAATCAATCATCATGAATTTGAAATACATATAAATATATTTCGTCACCACTCATGAGACATCTAGCAGTTATAAGTTAGTTTAGAAAAATATACTCGACTGAGTAGTTAGCAGTTAAATTAAATTGTTTTAATAGCCGAATGGGTTTAGCTAGAAATTTATAAGTTATCTTGCTTTCCATTGTAACTCGTCGACTAACGAAATAACCAAACTATTAAAATAATCACTCTGCACACAGAACTAGTTTAAAATGAAATGGCGATTAAACACTTTATCATTTCACAAAATACTAGAGATCTATTATATATAATATTTACCTCACGCAGAACTACAGACTAAACCATGAACTAGAATACTGTAATCTAATGGTAATCTAGAACTCGGCAAAATGTTGCCAGGAAACTCAGTCTTCGCCAAAACACAGATATTAAATCTAGCATAGCGATCTGTCTACTGCGAATTTAAGAGTCAGAATGAAATTAAAGTTTAATATTCTGGTTATATCTATCAAACAGACAAAGAGGGGAACGTTTATTTCGTAGAACGAAATGCTCTCCCCTTTCCGGCTTTAACGATACGTTTAACACCTAAACGCATGTCGTAACTGCAACCTACTGACCGAGATGTATGCGGGTCAGTTGCAAATCTCAGACACCCCGTCTGCAGTGCGGAGCGCAATTTCACACTTCGCCGGACTATCTCGACGAAAACTCACGCAGTTGCTGCAAAAGGTAGACAATCCGTCTGCCTGCCATGTCCGACGGAGCGAATTCTCACACCCCAGGCCCAGAAATCTGGTCAGGCAGCGCTCTGACCGGGGAAACTGCAGACGTTCTGTCTGGCAAGAACCGTATATTCACAGCTATCGTTCGACCGGCAGAGACTGACATCTACGTAATCAAGTTACTCTTCAGTATGAGAAAGAAAAACGATGATGGGGAAGAAATATATTTTTCGCAACGAACGAATGCGAAATATATAGGAAAAAGGTAAGGAGAGATAATAAAAATAGAGGACACGGGTGGAAGGAAAGAAGAAGATGTAGAAAATTTATAGATCATAAATGTCTACGTGACATGGGCTGATGTTGTACTTTCTTCTAACGGGACTGTGAGCTATACACCGAGGGAAGGATCATACCAACGGGTCTATCATTCTTGTAGCATTTCTTGATTTTTTGTTTATGATTTTTTTTTATATGCTTGATATGTTTTGATATGTTGTGAGAGAAGTTTAGTCTTGATAAATAAACTACTCATAAAATTTAGTCCAGCGTGTCTGTCAGTTCGTTTTCTCAAACTATTCATATAATCAGTCATAGTTTTTCCCACGTCTGTACGTCTAACTGTCGTCTTATGTGTGTATGTATGTGAGTGGATATATATATTTCATATATATGTGTGTAGACTGTCTGACTCACTTTAAATCTGTCGTAGAAGATAGGTGAAAGAGAGAAGATTTTCTTGATTTCAGAGACAGCCTCTACCACATTTCTACCATCTCACTCGTGGAAATCTATTGCTATTACTACTTCTCACTGTGACTATCACTCATTCTAATCTATTCAGAAGGGACCAACCCAAGTCTTAATTCTCCTATCAAAAATCTACGACACCGCCGATGTTAAATAGTCAAACTCTGTGTGTTCTTGGTCATCTCTTACGTTTCTCATGATATTCTCTGCATAAATGTTAAACAGGTAAGGGGAAAGGATACAGCCTTGTCTTACTCCTTTCTGTACTTCAAACATTCTGATGTTTCCCCCTCTATTCTTACGGCTGCCTGTTGTTCTTGGTACAGCAGTGCGATGAGTTGTATAAGGTGGTTTGGAAATCCCATATTTTTCATAATAGCCCATAACTGCTGATGTTGTACACAATCGAAAGCTTTGGTGTAATCAATGAAACAAGTATGTAGGTCAACGTTGAATTCTCTACACTTTTCTATGATGATCCTCATGTTGAATATATGATCTCTAGTGCCTCTACCTGGTCGAAAACCCGCCTGTACTTCGTTTATTTCTGTTTCTAGCTTTTGTTGCATCCTTTTCATTATGATTTGTAATAGTATTTTGCTGGCATGGCTTATAAGAGCTATAGTTCTGTAGTTTGTGCACAGTTTCAGGTTGCCCTTTTTTTGGCAAGGGTATGTAAATTGATCTTTTCCATTCCTTGGGCCAAATTCCGCTTTGCCAGATCTTGCAGCATAATGCATGGTATATACGAGCGCTGCCTTCTCCTCCTGCCTGTATCATTTCAGCTGTTATTTCATCACAACCAGGAGATTTTCCACTTTTTAAGTGTTTGATTGCGTTCCGGACTTCCTCTATGGTAGGTTCTGGTTCACGTTCCGCTTCATTCATGACGTTGTTATCTGCCGCTTTGTTTATTTCCGTATACATTTCTTGACAGTACTCCTTCCATCTGTTCAGAATATCTTTACGTTCTGTTAGAGTGTCGCCTTTCTTGTCGTTTATTGCTCGAGGTGATGATTTAAAGTTGCTGTTCTTCAATGTTCTTACTTCAGAAAACATATTCTTACTCAATCCCTGTTCGCGCATTTCCTCTATTTTCCTGCAGGTGTCGTTTATGTATTGTTGTTTGTCTTGTCTGACTCGTTTTTTAATCTGCTTTGTGTATTCCTTGTACAACTCCTGATTTTCTGTATCTTTTTTGGACTTCATTTTTCTTCTCTCTACCACCAACTTCAGTGTTTCGTCTGAGATGTATTCTCGTCTCTTTATACTTCTTTTAGGAATTAACCTCTGTGCATTTGTAATATAAACATCTCTGATGTTATTGGCAAGTTCATCTGGTGTCATTTCCTCCTGTACTGCCATAAGAATGTCAAATTTGTTCTGAATATCGACACTGTACTCTTCTGGTATGGCGCTTGTGTCATAACGTATTACTTTGTCGCTTGTAACGACTTTTTTCAATTTGATCTTGAAGTTTGCAGCAAGAAGTTCATGGTCGGAGTCACAGTCTGCTCCTGGGAGCGTCTTGATGGATGAGATACAAGATCGCCACCTTTGTTGTATTAAGATGTAATCTATTTGGTTCTTGCTTTTTCCGTCCGGTGACGTCCATGTATATAGTCTTCTAGGGTGTTGCATGAAAAGAGTATTTGTGATGACTAGGTTGTTTTCTAGGCAGAATGTTGTCAAGCGTTCTCTTCTCTCATTTCTCTGACCCAATCCATAACTTCCTTTCACTCTTTTTTCATGTTCTAATCTTTCGTTTCCAACTTTGGCATTAAAATCTCCCATTATTATCCTAATATCTTGCTTATTTGCTTTCTCTAATGCGTGTTGCAGTTCATTGTAAAAATCTTCAATTTCCTGTTCTTCAGCAGCTGCTGTTGGCGCATATGTTTGTATAATTGTGATGTTCTTTCTTTTTCCTTTCAGTCTGATTATGACAATGCGGTCATTTATGGGATTATATCATAATAGGGAGGCAGCTGTCCTTTTAGACAGGTAGAAGCCGACGCCACTCTGACCTCCTCTCTCTTTGCCTGAGTATATGAATGTTCCTCCTGATGGAATCGAAAAGTGTCCCTGGCCCGACCATCTGTGCTCTGAGATGCCCAGGATATCGATGTTTAGTCTTTCCATCTCGTTCTTCACTATGTACTGTTTTCCTTGGTATAAGCTTCTGACGTTCCATGTTCCTATTTTGACTATTTTTCTAAGACCGATGACATGGTTTTCCGTGGTAACACAGTCAGGCTTTTGGCCGTCATCACGATTACCCGTACTGACGCTGCAAACGATCTCTTCCCCAGTTAAATATGGTCTGCCTGGCCTGGGGGCCTCACCACCAGATCTTTGCGTAGTATTCAGATTAGCCATTTTGGATTTCTTGGCATTGTACATCCAGTAGTTTGCCATTGCTTTCTGGATGGTTCTGGCCGCTTACCATTACAGTCCATGGTGCGCCCTCAGCCCGATACCAGGCCTTTCCAACTCCTGCCCTAGAAGCCGTTGTCAAAATATTATTGATCATCCGCCCGTTCGGCCAGCAGTTGTGTGCACTGTTTAAGGGGGACCTCCCTTTTTCAATTTACTCACGCAGTTCTGCCGGCCAGTCAAAGCCGTTGCCCGGGGGGTGGCGCTGCCGTACACAAGCAGACTCGAGGAGCCATACGTGAGCTGAACTGGAGTGGGGGAACCAAATAGGATCTAGGCCATCCTCAAAAAGAGGAAGTGACTGCCTCTCACCGTGAGGTATTAACCTTTAGAAAGAAAAAAAAATTTTGCTTAGTGACGTTAGAGCGTCAAGGACAAACATCTTCAGTTTTATTCTTTTTTTTTTTAATCGTACGCTCGCTGTTACTCAAGGCGAAATCTCCGGTTAAAATGTCTAACCTGAGACTGATTTCACGTGAGTATCCCTTTTATCCCTATACAATTACAGGCGTCCTCTCGCCATTCAGGCAGATATTCATTCATTCATTCATTCATCTCTTTTCGTTTGTTCCCTACGGAGCACGAAACTACTGTTGCCGGTGCCCTCTTGCAAGAAGCCTGCACCAAAAGACATGCTCCTGAATTAGTGGTTTCTGTAGAAATCTATTTTACACGTTGAGGCCACCAGTCCCATCAATAACCAGACATTAATCGCCTTTTACAGTGTGCTTGAGAGACAAGTCTGGTTTCACTGACAAATAGTGGGACGCGTGTTGATTTCGCCCAAATTCTATCGAATGGGCAAAAAGTAAAGTTGCACACTCCGATACGGTTTTAAATAAGAACTCGGTTGTAAAAAAAAACAGTGACCCTGTGTTCGATACTGCTTTAAAAAGAATTCAGAGACGCAGAATCAATGGGTAATCGTTCGGGTTAGGTTTAGGAATCCTAAACTTAAAACTTAACCCTTACTTTTAATCCAAACCCTAACGACATTACCGACTTACAATGACGAGATTGAAGAGCACATAGGGTGTTTTCTCTTTCGACTATAAATAAAAAACAGAGTTCACTCGACAGCTTTAACTCTTTATCTCCGGAACAACGATCAGAGTTGGTCAGGTTTGAGACCTGTGCCAAAACAATTCTCTGAGCGTTGTTTTTAGTCTATCACGAATTAAAATTACGGCACAGGGTGGAAAATAATTGTGGAGTCAAAGAGTTAAGTGGGTACTTAGCTACCAGTACGATGTCCGTTGGTTTCTGCTCCAGCCGATGCTTGTTCTTTGCAGGTTATAGACTGGTTCACTCTCGTCACTAGTCAAATCTGGTGTCCGCAACATGTCCCTCTTAGTATCGTGGGGTAACTGCGAAGATGGTCCAGCGTCTATTAAGACTCGTCTGCTGTAGGTGTCTAGCTTTGACTGTAGGCCACTTATACCACTCACTTGTTTTAATTGGTATCACTGGCTAGTATCATGAAATAAGAGAGAAACAAATATCATCCTGAGTATTGGGTTTCCTGACACAAAAGCAGATGTCGTTCTCTTTTCATTCCATCATCTTATCTGCCTCAGAACTTTACCCTCTCTGAGAAGTAATGTTAATACCACTGAGAGGAAAACACCCATTGCATTTATATTGAACATGTTTACATTTACATTTGCACTGGTTGAAAAGGTTAATATAATAAGCAAGTACATAATTTCTATCATCACCCACTCCCTGCTCAATATGGAACTTGGGACTACCTCTGCTTTTTGTTCTCTATGAGAAACCCGCATAAAGCAGTCACCAGCTCTTGCAGTGGGGGTTCATGAAGTCATCATTCTATATGCTGAGTGACACAGGGTATTTTGTATTAAATACACATATGCCTTAGTCCTCGAAATACTACACATGAGAGACAGAGGGGTGGAGTGGAACACATTCAAATAATAACGAACACTAGCAATGTTCCTAACTCTGTCTAATGTATTCAAATAATTATCACCACAAAATCACAACATTATATGTAGTTAGCGAAGTGTAACACATTGATGAAAATCTCAAATAACCGAATGCCTTATCTTCTCACAACTAAATATCCTCTTGCATTCGACAAAACGAGTCGGCCATCATCACCTCAAAACCTCCTCGCTCTTCCTACTCTCTCTTCTTCACTGCCCAATTCGAACGCCCCTTGCGTTCACCCCTGACCTGCTGACCTCGCAGTCTCGCGTTGTTAAGTTAAGTGTATGAAAACACCTTTCACACCCAACTGACATTATGTACCCGCCCCCAGCGGAGCACCGCCAGTCTACAGCTGTGTTAATCACACTGTGACATCTACTCTCTCTTTCCCCCCCCCCCCCCCCCGGGGGGGGGGAAATTTTTTTTTCTTTTGGAAGGCGACTGAACGCACTCGAAACACCCAACATTCGGTTTTTGAGCCAAGTATACATTCATATCCTTCTTGTCTTCACATATCTTGCATACTCATTTAAACATCGTGTGGGGGAAAAAACCAAGAAAAAAACAAGCATTCTACAAACGAGACAGAGTGTCAGCTACAACGTTAAGCTTACCCTCTAGGGGTAAAACAGTAAATTTGTACTGCTGCAGTAAGAGAGCCCAACGAGTTAACTTCGAGCTTGTCGATTTCGACGATTGTAAAAATGAGAGTGGTCGATGGTCTGTCTGTAATACAAAATGTGCACCTATCAAATACCGGGACAACTTTAAAACTGCCCCCACAATTGCCAAGCACTCCCTTTCAATCATGGAGTACCTAGTCTCAGCCGGCAACAGCTTTCGACTCACATACATCACTGGATGTAAGGTACTCTGGTGGTCTTGCATTAAACAAGCTCCAATTCCTACAGAAGATGCGTCTGTCCGCAAAACAAAGGGTTTGCGTAAATCTGGCATCAGTAAGATGGGTTTCCTAGAAAACACCCTCTTGATTCTAGATAAGGCTATCTCGCAATCTTGTGTCCACACGACCCTATTTGGCATCCCCTTACTCGTTAGCGAGGTAAGTGTAGCTGCAATGGAAGAGAACTGAGGGATGAACTTGTGATAAAAATTCACAAGTCCAATTAGACTTTTCACTTGCTTTTTTGTTTTAGGTGTCTGCAACTGTAAAATCTTTGTAACTGTTACATCTTCCGGTTTCAGGTGCTTATGACCTACAGTATGTCCTAAGAAACTTAACTCTTTAAAACCTATGCAAACTTTACTCGGCCGTGCCGTTAAATTATGCTGCCTTAGACACTGCAATAGGGAAGATAACCCCATCATGTGATCCTCCCATGACTCATGAAACAAACATATATCGTCGATATATGTAATAATATCTGATCGATGTCCTAACAATCTTCTCATCATCCTCACAAATGTGGCGGGCGCGTTCACTAAGCCAAAGCACATGACATTAAACTGAAACAATCCTTTGGGGGTGCTAAATGCCGTAAGAGGTTTCGCAGCCTCCGCGAGGGGTACCTGCCAATAGCCTCTAGACAGATCGAGTTTGCTGAAATATGTAGCGTGGGTGAGTTGTGTTAACAGATCTTCCTGATTAGGTATTGGTTCAGCGTCAATGACGGTGATGCTGTTCAATCTCCGAAAGTCAATACATATACGAAGAGATCCATTCTTCTTGCGAACCACAACCATTGGAAAAGAATATGGTGAATCAGACGGAGAAATGATCCCCAGTCGTTGCATGTCATCAATTTCTCTCTCGACAGCCGATTTGAAATGCATGGGCAATGGATACGGTTTTACTCTAATAGGCTGATCGCATGTCAGAGTGATATCATGACAAATCAGGTCTGTCCGTCCTGGCAGATCTGTGAGGACATCCTTAAACTCCGCTAATATAATCTGTACTTCCGACTTTTGTTCTACTGTTAGGTCATCCCCGATTCGCACCATATTCCATGACTCCGAAGGAACCAGGGGTACGAGGGATAACTGGATATTCCCTTCACCTTTTTCATCTCCCGTGTCATCAATGACTGCCGTACATGCCA
Organism: Oreohelix idahoensis; assembly: GCA_024509875.1. NCBI lineage: Eukaryota > Metazoa > Mollusca > Gastropoda > Stylommatophora > Oreohelicidae > Oreohelix > Oreohelix idahoensis. The sequence goes on from JAMPIV010013220.1 coordinate 73,824, forward strand.
CTGTTGCTTCAGTCTGTGCTGCCCTTGTGACTGCTTTCAATGACTCAGGTCGTTCTACATATGGCCTCAGCATATTCACATGAAATACCTTTTCCTTATTTCGGACCGAAATTAAGGTAATCGACATCTGTCATTTTTTTAACCACCTTGAATGGTCCTTGCCACGTAATGCTCAAGCGATCCTCTTTAGCTGGTAAAAGTAGCCAAACTTCCTCACCTGGAATCAGGGATACTAGTTTGGAGTTTCGATTTGCGTACTTCCGATACCGTGCTAACGACCCCGCCAAACAATCACGTGCCACCAAACAAGATTTTACAATACGTTCTCTGAGGCTCACTACATACTCATAACTCGTAACTGAGGTGCTATTTGCACATTTTCCAGTTAATAAATCCTTCAATATGTGCATCGGCCCCCTTGGGTTTGCCCCATACAGTAATTCGAAAGGGGAAAATCCTGTACTCTCTTGGGGAGCCTCCCTATAGGCAAACAGGACCGCTGGGAGTAACCTATCCCATTCTTGTGGAGATTCTGCGGTCACTTTTGCCAGCATGTGTTTTAATGCACCGTTAAAACGCTCGCAAACTCCGTTTGACTGAGGGTGATATGGACTCGTGAATGTTTGGGCAATACCCAACAGCCCAGTGATTTCTGACATCTCCTTCGAAATGAACTGACGGCCCCTATCCGATAATATCTCTTCCGGAAAACCAAACCTGCAAAACAACATCTGCAAAGCCTCTGCGACTGCTTGTGAAGTAATACTCTTCATCGGCACCGCCTCCGGCCACCTGGTGCACAAATCTACCATCGTTAAAATGAAACGATATCCCCTGTCTGAAGTGACCGAGAGGGGGCCTATAATATCAATCGCTACTTTCTGGAAAGGTCGTACTGACAAGTCCGTAACCTGCACTGGAGCTTTGGGAGTTCTGCCTTTATGCCTCATCTGTTGGCATATCTTACAGGACCTACAGTATAGTTTAATGTCCTTGCTAAACAATGGCCAATAGAATTGTGACAACACCCTCTGGCGCGTTCGAGCCACACCCATATGTCCCGAGAAAATAGAGTCATGTGCAACCTCTAACACTTTTGCTCTAAAACTACACGGTACCACCACTTGGCGTTTAGTTTGTACTCCCTTAGCGAAACACCTAGTGAGAACATTATTCTTGAGCTCGAACCAATGTCTGGCCAACTTCGTGCACTTTACATCACCTCTCTCGGCAAAGTTGTAAAATTTACGCAATGATCCGTCTGACCGTTGGTGCTGGATAAAGTCCGACACCTGTGTATCCTGACTTCTATTGATCAATTCCGATGTCTTAGCTTCATGATGCGTCGCTTCTAATGAGTCATCTGCCTTTGACTGCGCCCTAGTAATCACCGCATTGGCCATAAGCACACGATTGTCCCTCCATTTCCTAATGTCCATCTGAGTACATTCCTGCACACCTTGCACATTACACACAATCAAATCCGCTATCGGTGCTTCGAGTACACAGGCATGTACTCTACCAGATATGAAGGGTGTATCTACCTCAATAATGGCAAGAGGGTAATACTCAATGTTACCCCCGAAAGTGACACATCTTGCTGTCTTACCTATCCATATCCAGCATGAGTCGTCAATGCAGGATCTACGCACTCCTATAGTTGTGCAGCCCGTGTCTCTCAACACAGACACTTCCTGCTTTTGCACAAATCCTGGATGCAATTCCAAATGACAATTTTCTTCAAGAGAAGAGAGACAAGGCAGAGTGTGACCACAAATAAGCATAGGCTTACCGTCTGGTTCAAATAATGGCCTACACCCTTCGCAATTCTCATTGTTAAAGGTTTCTAATATGCAAGCCGAATTCGCTCGTTCTGAATTATTAGCACAGACCTTTGCCAAATGTCCTGTTTCATTACAAAGACTACAGTGTAGCTGAGTATTGCTATCCTTTTTCAGACTAATGTTTGGAGAGTGTCTGACTACTCGGTCTGACTCCTTTTTCTCAAAGGATTTGTTTCTTTGGTAAGGTGAGCTTTTGCGAAATCGTCTTTGTTCCTGCTCGTTTGGCGCATCTATCTGGATCTGATTCCGCGGGTACCTATCCTGTCTGTCTCCAGTATATCTGTATTGATTTCTATCAGATTGATAGTTAAATTTCTTCCTCGGTGATCTATGGTCCCGATAATTGTCATACCGTGCAGGAGATCTGTCTCCTCGAAAGTAGGGTCTATCATAATTAAATCTTCTGGGGCCAAATCTATCGGCACTCTTCGATCTATGTTGATTATAAGGTTTTCTAGTAATCTTTCCTATACTCGCTGAGAAAGTCTCAGAGATACTCTCCCTGTGTATGACCTTTCCTGGATGCGCGGTCTCGTATTGGTGTCGTAATTCTGACATTGTACCGATGTTTTTGGGCTTGCGTTCCTGGAAAAACGCAATAAGCTCAGATGAACACGATGACAATACCTTGTCCCGTAACATAAGGTCGAAAAGCCCATCAAAGTCTTTAGTAATACCTTCCATCTCAATCCATCGATTTAATAGCTGAGTAATTTTCGCAATGAAATCCTCAAAATCCTGATTGACGCTTGGTCTCACGTCTCGGAAACGAGCTCGATACCCTTCCGCCGATAGACGAAATTTCCTTAACAACCTCTCCTTGACTATGTCATAATTTGCTCTGTCGGCTAAAGGGATACTATACACAGTTTCTAACGCAGATCCTGAAAGCAAGTTTCCCAGCAGAACAGGCCATTCCTCCTTCTTTATCTTCCAAGCCAAAACTTCTGCTTCAAAACGTTCCAAATACACGTCCATACTGTCCAAATCTTGATTAAAATTGGGTAACCGTAGTCTATAGGGACGTGAGAATTCTTTCCCACCTGAATCCTGCTTCCTGGACTCATTATCTAACTTCTTTAGATTTATTTCTTTGTCAGCTTCAATTTTCTTTATCTCTTTCTCTGCTTTTATCTTCTTCATCTCTTTCTCTGCTTCTATCTTCAATTTATCAGCTTCAATCTTCAAGTTATCAGCTTCAATCTTCAATTTCTGGAATTCTCTCTCCTCACACCGTTCCATTCTATCATTTCCTGTTTTTCTTTCCATTTTTTTTCTGCCCATTCCTGTAGAGCTGGGCCTGTTAATGCTAGCTTTTTACCAACCTCAACAAATTCTAAGAGGCTAGCCATCGTAATATAATGTAATTAAATTACAATTTCTTAAAGCAGTACTCAGTGTACCAAAAAAATGCCTTCAGTATTCCCCACTGGAAAATTATCAGATATTGTACTTAAAAAAAAAAAATACTTACTTACTTACTTAGTCGTTCCCCTTCTACCGTGAGGTGTAGAGGTTTGGAAGAGAGAGCGCCAGACCATTCTATCAGCTGTCTTCTTCCTGGCCTGGTTCCATTCTAGTCCTCGGTCCTTCAAAGATTGTCTAATGTTGTCCTCCCAGCGGACTCTGGTCGTCCTGGAGGTCTGGATCCCTGGCTCTTTGTTTCCCATGCTTGTCGTGGTAGCCGATCTTCTCCCATTCTGCAGACATGGCCAAACCATCTTAGTTGGGACTGTTCTATTTGGGTCTGCAGCGGATGGGATTTTAGGCCTTGACGGATCGTCTGGTTGCGGACCATGTCTCTTCTTGTTACTTCAACCACTTTCCTCAGATACCTCATTTCTGAGGTTTGGATCTGGCTTTTGTGGGTTGTAGTCATTGCCCACGACTCGCATCCATATGTCAAGACTGGGACATAGGTGGAGCGGTATACAGCCATCTTCGTTTTCTTACCAACCTCTTTCTTGCTGAGGAATCCACGATTTATGGCCTGAAAAAGTCTCCCAGCCGCTGCTTTTCGAGTGGCCAACTCTTCTTTGATGCCTCCCTTTCGGTCTATAATAGCTCCGAGATATTTAAAGTGGTCGACCTGCTCCAGGACCTGTTCTCCCAACTTAATCTGATGTTTTCTTTCTTCTCGTGATATCACCATGGATTTTGTTTTAGAGCTGCTTATGACCATCCCTCTCTTCTCCAGCTCTTCCTTCCAGACTTGCAGGTTGGATTGGAGATGTGCCTCTGATTTAGCAATCAGGGCAACATCATCAGCAAATGCCAGCTCCGAAATATAGACCTGTCTCATCTTCCAGTACCCCACTGAATACTTTCTTGTTCTCTCCTTACATGCCTTGATGACATCGTCCATAAGGAGTATGAAGAGGTAAGGTGATAGGATATCACCTTGTCTTACACCAGTGGTGGTCCTGAACTCTTCTGACTTATGGTTTGCTGTCCTCACATAATTTCTGCAAGACTTGTAGAAGCTCTGTATAGCATGAATCAGAGGTGCTGGAATATTCTTCCTTGCCAAACAGTCCCAAAGTTTGCTCCAGGGGACCCTGTCAAACGCCTTTTCCAGATCTATGAAACAAAGATGGATCTCACTCTTATACTCAAGGGCCTTTTCACTCAGCTGTCTGAGTGTGAAGATTAGGTCTTGAGTACTTCGGTTTGCTCGGAATCCGCACTGGACCTCATCCAATTGTGGCTCAGCTAGGCGTCGGAGTCTCTGCTCTAGGATTCTAGAGTAGATTTTACCAGGGACACTGAGAAGGGATATGCCTCTATGGTTTCCACATTGTCGATTGTCACCCTTTTTGAAAATTGGTGTTATGATGGCAATCTCCCAATCCTTTGGTATGGTCTTGTTGCACCATGCTGCCTGTAGGACCTTTAAGAGTAATAGGTCGCCTGATGCTCCCATGTACTTAACCATTTCTGGTGTTATACCATCATGCCCTGCTGCTTTGCCCATCTTGATTTTCTCTAGTGCTGCCTTCAGTTCTTCCATCTTTATGTCATCTTCACCATCATTGGTTTTCTCTTCTGTGCTAGTGGTTATCATTTCTGATGCTTCACCATGCTCACCATCCAGGAGTTCTGAGAAATATTCTTTCCATCTTTCCATTACTTCCTTCGGGGCAGTAAGCAATTTGCCTTGCTTGTCCTTTATAAATTTGAGAGGGCATTGTTTTTCCTTCCTCATGTTCTTTAGGGTCTTATAGAACAATTTCTGGTTTTCTTGTGCATCTTTTTCTAGCTTTTCTCCAAATTCTTCCCAGGACTTCTGTTTTGCTGCTAGCACTTTGTTCTTTGCTTCTGTTCTGAGTGTCACATATTCTCTATATTTTTCCATTTGTCCTGTTGTGTTTTTAGCTCCTAAGTATTGTTTCCATGCCATTTTCTTCTCTCTTATTTTCTCTTTGACTTCCTCTGTCCACCAAGGTGTCCTCTTTCTCTGGTTCCCAAGTCGGACTTCACCGCATGCTTCTGCAGCAGCTGTCTTTATGATATCCTTGAATTTATTCCAGAGGGTTTCCAAGTCATCAGGTCGTTCTTCTGTGTTGCTCACTGCTGTAGCAATAAGCCCCTGATATCTGGTCTTAATTTCTGGCTCTCTCAGCTTGTAGGTCCTAATGCTCATTTCTCCTGCTCGTTTACTTGGTTTCTTGCGTGATGTTGGGCAGTTCCTAGGCTGAGCAACTCTTTCAGTTGTTCGTTTGATTGTTAGCAGGTAGTGATCACTTCCAATCTCTGGCCCCCTCCAGACTCTTGCATCTCGGACATATCTGAATGAGCTTCTCCGAACAATGGCATAGTCGATCACTGACTTCTCATTCTTGGTTGGTTCACATCTAGTGTATGCATGTATGCGCTTATGGGGGAACTTTGTGTTTGTAATGATCAGATTCTGCTCACTGCAGAATCTAAGGAGTCGCTTTCCATTGTCATTGAGAGTATCTTCTCCATATCTTCCGATAACTCCACCCCATCTAGCATGGTCATTTCCAACTCTGGCATTAAAATCTCCGAGCATGATAACTTCATCTAGGCAGTCATCCACTGTCCTTTGAAGCAGCTCGAAGAATTCCTCCTTGACCTCTGCTCTCTCATCCTCATTTGGCCCATACACTATGACCAGGTTGACTATGGTTTCTCCTTCTTTTAGTTTTACAACCATAATGCGCTCCGAGACAAAGTTCCATCCCTTGATACTATCTTTTTGATTTTGGGCCACAATGCAACCCACGCCCCCTTTAGCTCTTTCAGATATGGGTACACCACTGTAGAGCAACGTGTTGCCATCGAGATCCATGACTCCTTGTCCTTTTTTCTTCGTTTCCGTTATAGCCAGGATTTCTAGTTTTGCTTTCCTCATCTCTTCCACCAGCTCCTCTTCCTTCCCATTTATACTTCTTGTGTTCCAAGTTCCATAAGTCGTAGTCCGTAGTCCGTTCCAGTTCGTCGCCTTTAGAATCAGTCCGGTTTTCTCTCTTGTATTGCTCGTAATCATAGTTTAAGACAAACAGGTGATTGGCTTGTTGTGCCTTTGCATGGTGGAGGGGCTGCCTCCTTACGGCCTCCATGCAGGCCGCCCTCCTCCTTTTTCATCCGGGCTTGGGACCGGCATAGGCGGAGTTTAAAAAAAATCAAAAAATCAAAATTATATGTAATGCCTAGTCAGAAATACTGACTGTACCACTCAAATAGGTGTATTCAATATAATTGTGTGAAGTTATTCAACAGCATACTTTGCCGTACCCATTACACCCATAATATTTAAGCAATATATAATTAATGGCATAAAAATACATGTGATTCTCAACCAAACCAGATAACTACGTCTACACAAGCAAAAATACAAAACCTACTCTTATGCTATCGGTACTGGAATTAAAATTGAGATACACTTCTGTTGCGTACATATTTTTTGTACGGCGCACAGATTACTGTCGGTACGCTTACAAATGAAAAATGTAACTATTTGTTTGATAAAAATTTATTTATTTATGAATTTACGACTCCTAGCTAATGGGAGAGAACTCAGAATAGTCGATGTGTATTTATTCTTTGAGTTATCGGTTCCTGTATATCGAACGGCGTAGGAATCTAGACCTATGTCATTTTTATGTCCGTTGTAGCTAGAAACAGCTTGTTCTTGCTTAAGGTTTTTGCAGGAATGTTGATGGTCCGAATTCATGTGTACTACTTGTCTAGTGCAAGAAGATTCAGTTTTATATTGTATATCTTTGTATGTTTTCTTTTTCTTCTTTGATCCATAGCCGCCAACCGTCAAATCAGTCAGCGGCCATCACGCCTGGTGGCGTCTTGTAGGTCAGCAACAAATTGATTCCACTTTGCTCGGTCGGCGGCCATCCTTCGTACAGTGCCCCAACTGTGGTTCATTCTTTGCATCTCAGCTTCCACAGTTCTCCGCCAAGTTGTTTTTGGTCGGCCTCTCTTTCGCTTTCCCTCGGGGGTCCATAGCATAGCTGTTCTTGCGATGGTATCAGGGTCCCTTCTGAGGACATGGCCAACCCAACTCCAGCGTCTGCCAGCTATGATGGTGTGCATGTCCTCCTGGTTACTCCGAATAAGTAGTTCTTGGTTGCTGATGGTGTTTGGCCAAAAGATTCGGAGAATTTTCCTTAGGCAGATTGTGTGGAAAGAGGACAGTTTCGACATTTCCTTCTCTGTTACTCTCCAACATTCCGCACCATAGAGAAGCACAGAAAGTACACAGCTCTCATACAGTCTTAATTTGGTGTTTGTGCTGTACTGGGAAGACTTCCAAATGTTGTTGAGAACAGCAAAGGCTGTTCTCGCTTTATTCATTCTGTTGTTAATGTCCTTGCTTGTTCCGCCGTCAGGTGTTACTATGCTTCCTAGGTAAGTAAATGTGTCTGTCTGTTCTAACTTCTGGTTCCTTACTGTTACTGGCTCAGGATTGCCCACATTTAGTGTCATGACCTCTGTCTTCTTCAAATTGATGTTCAGGCCAACCTGCTGGCCATACTTATTCAGTCTATCGGTTTTGTCTTGAATGTGTTGGTGTGAATGCGCGAGTAGTGCAATGTCATCTGCATATTCCAAATCTTCCAGTGTAGAAAACGTTGTCCATCTAATTCCTCTTGGACTGCCCTCTGTTGTCTGGCGCATCACCCAATCTATGACTGTCAAAAATAATGTTGTTGATAAGGGGCATCCCTGTCGTACTCCTGTTTTCACTTCGAAAGTTACATTACTCGATCCAACACTGCACGTAAAGTTAGAATAGAGGCTTTTTATAATGGAAACAATGCGGCTGGGAATTCCATAAGCCCTCAGAATTTTCCATAGGCTGTCCCTGTGTATGCTGTCGAAAGCCTTTTCAAAATCAACAAAGTTAATGTACAGCTGTCTCTGCCATTCTGAGCACTGCTCTATAATGTTCCTGAGGGTAAATATATGATCTGCACATCTTCTGTTCTTTCTGAAGCCCGCTTGTTCTTTCCTCAGTTTATGGTCAACTGCTTTTGAAATTCTCTGGATGATTATCCTGCCTAGTATTTTGCTGGGAACTGAGAGGAGGGTAATTCCTCTCCAGTTGTTGCAGTCTGCAAGGTCGCCCTTCTTGGGCAATTTGACAATTATTCCTTTACTCCACTCTGTTGGTGTTGTCTCAGTTTCCCAGACTTGTGCAAATAGTGGTTCTAATAGTTCTGCTGCTAGTTCAGGGTCTGTCTTGAATAGCTCAGCATTCAGATTGTCGTGACCAGGCGCTTTTCCATTTTTTAGCCCTTTGATAGCTGTGATAATTTCTTCTTTTCGTGGAATGTCTGTATTTACGTCTAAGTCACTTTCAGCCTCAGGAACATTCAGCTGAGTCTCTGGTGGTTCCTTATTCAGTGTTTCTCTGAAGTGCTCTGCCCATCTTGTTTCCTGCCCCTGTGCTGTGGTGATGAGATTTCCTTGCTTGTCTCTTACTAACGTTATGTTGTTTGCACCTCGTTTTCCACTGATAGCTTTAGTTATTTTATAAACTGTGCTTTGTTCATTTCTCAGTGCTGCCTCTTCTGCCTGTCTTGCAAGGTCATCCAGAAATGTCCTTTTGTCAGCACGGGTTTGACGTTTTACTTTCTTGTCCAGCTGACTGTACTGTTCACTATATATTGCCTTTAACCTGGGAGACTTAGCTTCTGTTTTCTTCCTTTTCATTTCCTTTCTCTTCGCTATGGTGTTTAGCGTTTCTGGTGTTATCCAGTCTTGGCTCTTTCTTTCCTGGAATCCCAAGCATGACTTGCTGCTTTCTTTGTATATTGTTGAGATGGTGTTGAATTTCTGGTCCACATCGTCGGTCTCTGTTCTTTCCTGGCTTTTGGTAATCAGATATCGCCTCTTTACGTCGACCGTGAACGCTTTTCTGGTGAGGGGGTCCTTAAGTTTCGTGATGTTATATCTTTTCTGTTTGACTGCAACTGGTCCAGCAGCTCTGAGTTTCACCTTCAGTCTTGCTACTACTACGAGGTGATGATCACTTCCCACATCTGCGCCTCTTCTTACTTTCACGTCTTGTAGTGCATGTCTCCATCTGCCATTGATCATTATGTGATCTATCTGGTTTTTGTCTCGTCCGTTTGGTGATTCCCATGTTAACTTGTGCACTTCTTTGTGTTATTTTTTCTATATCAAAATATATACACATTTCTAATATATGATATGGTGATAGTACAAACACTTAGCGGTTCACTTATTTTGATTCACCGCTAATCCTTTGATGATGTCTCTTTTATCAATCATGAACTTAAGATATCTAATATGAATTAGTGATTGAAATTATTATATGCATTGTGTCATTGACAGTATTGTGGTATGCGTTGGTGGCAACTCCCTGGAAATATTTACACTTAGAGAAATACTTTCTCTGAGATGTTGAGATATATTTTCTCACCAGTCGATTTATAATACGACTTTGCCTTAATTTGGCTTTATAAATTCCTGATATTTCTTATCTGCGCAGTATTTGTGCGTTGTGAGCCTATTTTATGTGGCTCTCAGATGGAAAAAAAAATTTCATTTTTTTCCCCGGGGGTTGCGGTAGTCTGTTGCGCACATATTTTTTGTACGGCGCACAGATTACTGTCGGTACGCTTACAAATGAAATATGTAACTATTTGTTTGATAAAAATATATTTATTTATGAATTTACGACTCCTAGCTAATGGGAGAGAACTCAGAATAGTCGATGTGTATTTATTCTTTGAGTTATCGGTTCCTGTATATCGAACGGCGTAGGAATCTATACCTATGTCATTTTTATGTCCATTATAGCTAGAAACAGATTGTTCTTGCTTAAGGTTTTTGCAGGAATGTTGATGGTCCGAATTCATGTGTACTACTTGTCTAGTGCAAGAAGATTCTGTTTTATATTGTATATCTTTGTATGTTTAGGTCGGACTATATTCTTTGTGCCGGAATCTGGCGCAGGTATTCGTAGTCCTACTGGGTTGTAGAGAGTTCCGAAGTAGCCGCCGATAATGGCTGAGTGTTTTTCTAGGGCTGGTCCTGTTTAAGGTTAAAAAGTGATTTGTGGATGTTTTTCCAGGAGAAGTTTGTGTCTCTGCAAGAGTCTATTTGTCAGAGATTCTCCTCATGCACTTTGTTATTTATTCGGACTCCAGGTAAAGCCAGACCCTCTTTTCTTTGATGACCTCCATTTGGTTAGGTTTAGATGACAACCTAGTTTGAACTTCGTTGGTCGTCCATATGCACAGTTGAAGATGACAGGTTCCACTAGTATTCCTATCTACATGAAACAACCTTATTAATGTAGAGCTAGATGGAAAACTCTATGAAGTTATATATATGTTCAAATGTTGAATTAACTGTGGCTTTATTATTATCCTTCTGTTGGACGAGTGATCGAAACTCAAAGAAGGTGGCCATTTTGGAAGTACTGTCATTATGGTGCATCACTGGCCTGAGAACAGAATCTAACTCTTATTATCAGACAGTGGATCGGAGATCTTACCATCAAGGAACTCCGTTATTATGAAATAACATTATTACTGTCAAGAAAAGGTTCTAGCAACGAACCGCTATTACTATTCATGTATGTACATTTACTGAGTATGCGACGACAGACAACTAGAACGTCTGCCTACTGTCGTCCCATAATATATATTCATATGCTGCCTGAATACACTACTGATGTTGCTACTCAATTATGCAATATGATGATGTCCTGTCAACCATGTACTGTCATATGCAGATGTTCACGTCAAGTATGTGTGTCCTTAATAAAAGGTGCGAAAAACGTCAGCTGTAGTTCCAGCCATCATTGACTCGTATAAGAGTGTGTGAGTGCAGTATTATCTAGTGTCAACTACATAGAACAGTACACCATTCGCGTTGCTTCCACTCTCACACTACATCTACATGACCAGTAGATACAGCGCTGCGCAAGGTTGGGTAGTTGATCAAGTTCCCACGTAGATTACATCTTTCAATCATACAGTGGTAACGCAGATGTCGTGCTCCTCCTGGAGCCTCAAGGGAAACCGGTTCCAGTAATGACAAGTGCTGTCCAAAACATGGAAGTCTCTCATCGGGTCCTTCACCGTGTAGTACAGTAGATCCCTATCTTTACCATATCTTTACAACTTCACTAAAACAAAACAAACATAAATACAAACAATGATGACAATAATGAAGATGATCAAGACGACCTTACTACACGAACGAACACAACAGTACGGTGGAATAAGAAAAAAAAATCCTCAGACAGCAGCAGATGTCTAATTATAAACCGTAGATGTTAACAAATGAAAACAAGAGTTTGGGAAATTAACATATGTACATGATAGTAAGAAGAATACAAGAGAATACTCCAATTAAACATGACAAAGAGACACTATTACAAATATGACACCATGCAAACAAACCAGACCTGCACCACTAATACACTAAAATGTGCAACGTGAATTATGCAGGGCAGCCAATAGGGTTAGCTCTATGTGCCCGTGCTCCAGCACACAATTCACCTAGCAACAGTCCTGAAGAACAGTTTAGCATAATCTCTTTCCGCAATGCAAACGAGAAAATCCTAAACCCACACAACACCCAAATGACACCAAAATTATACTTCTACGAAGACACAACAAAAACCTACAATAGACAATGAAGTGACCAAAGGTAGTATGTTGCAACACCACACCAGTTGGATGACGTACTCACCAACCAAATGGAAAAGAGGTCACAGGAGAATGATTACTAATTATATACTATTATAAAGTAGAAAGGTACTAAAAGAAGGATAATTGTCCAATAATATATAATAATAGTAATAATACTACATTAAAAAAATAACTATAAATCAATTAATTTGATAATCTCCGAAGGTCTGGGTTCCTGATGATGACGTTGATATCCACAGCACCTTAGTCACTAATGATCCAATGGTCCACACAACGAACGACAGGTTACCAAGTTACGTAAAGTTACAAATATTGTCCATTAGGGTGACCCCTGAGTAAGGCACTAAGTCCACGCTTGTCACCAGATAGTGCCTTGTCTTCACTGAAATATCACAGGGATGTCAAGCAAAAAGTTAGACCACACGCATCAAAGTTATACCACAACTGTATACTAACTCGTTGTCAGCCCAAGGCGAGGATTTGCCAGCTCCACTCCAATAACATCTCACGAGTTCATGAAAGTTACCACCGTTTGCAAAGGTGTAGTGCAGCCTTCTACGTGAGAAAAAGTTCAGTACAGTTTATGATGATGGACTGCAGTGTTTTGTATAAGGCAAAGATCGTACCGTAAATCTAGTCCTGTTCAGCTTCTGGCAACCTCCGTACGACCGTGTGTAAAATATTGATACTGTAATGCACCAGTTCCCGTGTTCGGCATGCACAACACCGTTCCACAAGAAGACTCAACCACTTGATTTCTACAGGTACGTCGTCTCCTGAGCCAGTAAACACTGTGTAGTGGCAACACTGCCCCACTGTTGGCTTTCAAACGGTGCTGCAACGGCCTCTAGCCTTGACCAGTCAGACGCTAAAATGAATGCTACCAAGGCTGCCATCAACTTGTTCGCCCAACCTGTACTAGCAGCAACATATTCGTCCTCTCAGCCCCGCAGACAACAAAATGAATGTCAACGACCCTGCCACAACCTGGTTCACACCGCAAACGTTGGCGTCGTTTTCTTAACCAGAGTGCTCAATGTCGCCCTGACATTTTGTTAGCTCTGACACAGCGTACTGTTCATAATAAATCCCCCACTTCACTGTGCATCGCTACTCCGTGACCCGTGACTCACTATTCAAAAAAAAAAAGTACCCGACAACTACGTGACTGAAAAAACAGGCCTACAGTGTATGTGACCTACAATAGATTTCTGACCTGGCGACATAAATATCAAGAGAGGGGAACACAGTGGCAAATTTACACTTCATATTTTTAAGCAGAATATGACAAGAAAATCAAATTTGAGGACCCAAATACGAGCTCCCCACCTGACACAGGGTATTTTGTATTAAATACACATATGCCTTAGTCCTCGAAATACTACACATGAGGGACAGAGGGGTGGAGTGGAACACATTCAATTAATAACGAACACTAGCAATGTTCCCAACTCTGTCTAATGTATTCAAATAATTATCACCACAAAATCACAACATTATATGTAGTTAGCGAAGTGTAACACATTGATAAAAATCTCAAATAACCGAATGCCTTATCTTCTTACAACTAAATATCCTCTTGCATTCGACAATACGAGTCGGCCATCATCACCTCAAAACCTCCTCGCTCTTCCTACTCTCTCTTCTTCACTGCCCAATCCGAACGCCCCTTGCGTTCACCCCTGACCTGCTGACCTCGCAGTCTCGCGTTGTTAAGTTAAGTGTATGAAAACACCTTTCACACCCAACTGTCATTATGTACCCGCCCCCAGCGGAGCACCGCCAGTCTACAGCTGTGTTAATCACACTGTGACACTGAGGTTTCCAGCCTCGTATGACTTGGACATCCACTTGTAATTTCCACATGTTAATAAATGCAAAATATAGAATTATAAAATGTACAACTTACCCCAAATTTATTTGGGAATACAGACTGACTTCTGGCTCAGAGAAATAGTTAAGGCAACTTGATTAAGATTTCCTCTGTCTGTGGTATTACTTTGCAAAAAGAATCCCACTATAACTTAAATGTTCAGGTTCCTACTATTCCGGGCTTTCCATATTAATGAAAGTAAAGTTTTTCTGGGATACAAGTCTACAAGATGCTCAAACACGTTGTCCGGTCCTTTAAAGTGGAATCCTGATCCTATTCCTTGCTCTGGCTGTCTGGCTGTTTTCTTGACAAGTTGAATTTCACTGTGCTGTAACTAACAAGGCGCTAAATTACAAGCAACATTTGGCCCACATCCAGATTGCTACAATCAGACAAGGCTCCATTCAGAAATGTTGTATTTTTACATTTCAAATGCCAAGCCTATAGCATTCAAGATGCGTATATTTCCCCTTGTCTCATGAGAAATTCCTACGTAACAAACGCGAAAATAAATGTGTTGTTTACAATCACCATATATGGTATGCCAGCTTCCTTCAGTTTTCGATCATGTTTACACTCACGACTTCAGAATTTATCACAGGTAATCTCTTTTAAGATGGATAATCATTCCCCCCCCCCCCCCCCCCCCCCCCGGTCTTGTACTGATATATTTATCTCATTTAGCCGGTCTAGCCAACCATTAACAAACCGATCAGACAGGACTATATCTAGGTTTATCGACTGCAGTCATCCCAAGGTTGTTTACTCACTAATCCAGTCACTCCCCTGCACTTGTCCGGTCTGGTAGGAAAATGTTACACATTAGTAATCCACATTTCTCTCTACAAAATCCAGGTGTCAATACGGGTTCAAACGAAAGGGATTGATTACCCTAATCAGCAAAAGATGGTCGCTGAAGTCCCAACATAACTAGAATTGAGGGAAGGGTGTATAAACTTACTTACTTAGTCGTTCCCCTTCTACCGTGAGGCGTAGAGGTTGGAAGAGAGAGAGCTAGACTATCTTATCGTCTGTCTTCCTCCTGGCCTGGTTCCATTCCAGTCCTAGGTCCTTCAAAGATTGTCTTTTGTTGTCCTCCCAGCGGACTCTGGGTCGTCCTGGAGGTCTGGATCCATGGCTCTTATTTTCCCATGCTTGTCGTTGGTAGCCGATATTCTTCCATTCTGCAGACATGCCCAAACCATTTTAGTTGGGACTGTTCTACGTGGATCTGCAGGGGGTGGAATTTTGACGTATCGTTTGGTTGCGGACCATGTCTCTTCTTGTTACTTCAACCACCTTCCTCAGATACCTCATTTATGAGTTTTGGATCTGGCCTTTGTGGGTTGTAGTCATTGCCCATGACTCGCATCCATACATCAAGACCATCATTGTGTGTAAACAATGAATCGAAAATACCAAAGGCTGTCAGAGGTGGGATAAACTAAAGTGAAGAACACAGAATTAATTGTAGGATAGCACAGGTACATGTGACGTTCGAGGTTATTTTGTTACAGTCCAGCATCCTAAGCGTTAACCTAAACCTACTAAACGCTGCAATCATGTTTCCAGCGTTTTGTTTCATTTTTGCAAATAATCAAATGCTACGAATCCCATGACAACAACGATTATCTCTAATATTAACCTTAACTCGTACCCTCAGTTGAGATTTTTCAAAATAATGATTGACTTTTTCTTTTAAAATTGGGAACCCTAAAGCAAGCCTGATAGTCATAACTCTGTATCACGAGTTATCTTCTTCTTCTTCGTACACTCTCAAATGTCTACCTGAATGTTTTCAAAGATATCAGTAGTCAGCTTGAAGCTATTTGAATCTCCGTAGAGCTTTTCCACGATTGGTACTGGTAACAGCCATATGTGCTTTCTCTGTTCCACACATGTTAGGCATCTCTGAAGCAGATGTTCAGCAGTCACTTTATCATGGTCATAGTTACACTGATCGGTAGTTCCTATCTTTAGCTTGTTGAATAGATGGTATCCCAATTTGTTGTGGCCCGCTAGGAGTCTGAAGATTACCACTTGTTCTCTTTTGTTGAGCTGGTAGTGTGCATCGTTTTGTGTGTGACCTGGATACTCTACATCCCATTTGTTTTTGTATCTGATTCTAATAAAACTCTTTGCCTCCTCGAAAGTTATGCTTGCTTCAGGCTGAGGTACCTTTCCTTCTTACTTTGCCACTCTGTCAGCCTCTTCATTGCTGGGGATGTTACAATGAGATGGGATCCATTGGATCACAACACTTTTGAATCGTTGACATAGTTTGTGGAGCACTACTCTTAGGTCATCCAGGTCTGTATTATTTTGGCTTTTCAACGTTGCAATTACTGACAGTGCATCGGTGAACAAAGCTGCTTTCATCTGTAATTATAACTTCGGCTGCAGTTTTCAAGCCTGAGCATCTACTCTGAAGTTATTTGAGAGCTGTTCTGTTGCTACTGACAGCTATTTTTGTGCACCAGTGCTTAAGGTCAGAAAGACACCTCCACCTCTGTTTTTTGTTGGCTTTGTTGGTGATGCATCTGTGTATACGTGGGTCCACGTGTTAATTAGGTAATGTTGGGTACTGTTTCTCTACATATTTTGTCGCTATGGATTTTATCTCTGTTGCAGTCTGGCTCTTCTTTCTCCAGGAATGTTTTCTACCATTTCAGGGAAACGATTTAGAAAAAGTTCTCGCATGCGCCAAACCGACTTGGGCAACAAATCACTTATCAAAAGACATTTTAGAGAAATCAAAGACGTATGTCCGCATACTCTGCGATATAACCTGTAAAAAAAAGTTGACGCCTACATAAGCAATTATATTGCAATAAAACGTATCTAAGACGGTAATCGTCAAGTAATGAAGCAAATACACAGAAATTATTTAAAAAAAGAAAACGGTTCTTCTTCGTCGTTCACTTTCAGACAACTTGAAAATGTTCAAGGACAGGGGGTTAAACTGAGGCTGCTGGTATTTCCGCAGTTTTTCAAGAAATTTTACTGGTGATGGCCATATGAAAAATTAAATGAAAAATAATGAAGCATGTTCTCAGAAAGCGTCGCCTCCATCGTTAGGTTTAGGTTTATAATTCTTAACCCTTTCCCCCTTTTTATTGCGTTTCTGAATTCTTTTATTTTTTATTATATTTTTAAGGCCGTATCGAACTGACAACTGACACGGCCCACTGTTCTTCATTTTAACCACTGTTTTCAGCTGCTTCAAAAATAATAATGCGCGGAAAAGATTGAGTCGTACGTTTAAATAAATACAAAAAACAAAACAAAATACCAGCGTAACGTTTATTACTGTTCCCAGAACCGTACTTAACAAGGCATGCTGGCCTGGACAACTTAATTGGCCGACGTATCTATAGTCATTTGGGCGAAATAGCAGGTGTGTCTCCATACTTTGTGATTCATGTTCGTTGGTTAATGACCTGTCGAACTTTGCTGAAATTTTCTCTGACAACCCATGACAAAAGTCAGACTTACAAAGATTACAATTTCTTGTAGTGTCACTTCAAGCATGATCAGATGTTTTTTGCTGTTGATAACTTACCCATGTTGGTATGGAATGTAGCGTTTTTTGTACTACGCGTAACTGGCTTAGCAAGGGCGTGTTTGCACATTCACTCGTAAGTGGTTTGTAATAGTTACAACCTTTTAAAAGTGAATCTTACGCTTCTATTAATAAGGCAGTTATGACGTGGTAGATTCGCGTATACATCACGCAAAAATAGATTTTCAAGTTTGCATGCTGTGGATCAACATAGTAAGAGAAAGACGTGGGGGAGAAAGGGGGGGGGGGGGGGGGTTAAAGGGAGAGATAAACTTGTAAGAATGGTGAAAAGTAGTGCCCTGTATAGAGAGTAACGCCAACTAAGGTTTGGCCGCGCCCAAACCCGTATCGTTGTTAAAAGGACCTTAGATACAAATATGTGCTACTGTATTTGTAGCTAATTTTGAAAGTCGCGATTGGGTCCTTTTTCTAGCGATACGGGTTTGGCCGCCATTTTCGGCCAAACCTTAGTTGACGTTACTCTCTATATACAGGGCACTAGTGAAAAAATAAGCCAGGTTACATGTCAGAGTACTACAATATGAATTCCTATCTAAGTGTCGCAGATTTATCACATGACAATTGAAAATCACGTGTTAGCTTTGACCCCAATAGACGACTGCCATTGTCCTCTTTCTTGCGCACACACGCTACGCCATCATATAGATCTCTTTCGTACGATGTATTTTTCTTTTTTCTGAAATCTGATTCTCCTTCTTTATCACACACCCTCATTCTAGCTTCACTTGTGCTTTCCTGCTTCATAACCTCTAGAAGAGACTGCTCATTCATTTTCTTATCACTGGCTGTTTGTCGAGTGGTGTGTAGAACGTAGATACGCACCGCGTCTTAAAATATGTATTTCATTGGCGCAAATAAGGAGTCTTCTTTTTTTTTTTTTCTCATATAGGTTTAAATTTTTTTTTAGAAAAGGTAGCCCAATAGCAAAAACTGAGGAACGAAGTTTTAGAGACTTCACCATGCTAGGTCCAGATATTTTTAAGAGGTGGAGTGAACAGTTCCCTTCTGGGTTGCCTTTCCTTCTCTAACCTAGGAGCAGAGTCAGGTATTAGTTTACAGAAGGGCACAGTGAAGCGTGACGCTACAATGTTTCGAACTAAGAACCTGGCAAAAAGGACAGCACTCTTACGGCTTAGACAGTCGGTCGTTCACTAAGAAAAGCGATACTAATTGAATGTTGACATTGGATGAGCCAGGTCCAAAGGCGCAGATATCAGTCACCTAAATCAAAATGCTTGAAATTGGATGAGCCGGACCCAAAGGCGTAGATATCACAGTCACTTAAATAAAAGTGCTTGCTGAAATTAGATGAGCCAGATCCAAGGGAGCAGATATCATAGCCAGCTAAATAAAAATGCTTGCTGAAATTAGATGAGCCAGACCCAAAGGTACAGATATCACAGCCAGCTAAATAAAAATGAATGCTGAAATCGGATGAGCCGGGGTCCAAAGGCGTGCGTAATGCTGTCAAGCTGTAAATTACGGCCCATCTTATTTTACGT
Organism: Oreohelix idahoensis; assembly: GCA_024509875.1. NCBI lineage: Eukaryota > Metazoa > Mollusca > Gastropoda > Stylommatophora > Oreohelicidae > Oreohelix > Oreohelix idahoensis. The sequence goes on from JAMPIV010013220.1 coordinate 92,801, forward strand.
TAACAAATAAATAATAATCCATATCTCAGAGTCAACTAGGAATGTGACATGCGAAATGTGACATCTGTGTCTTCTAATTCTTTGACTCTGACGTTTGCCATATTGATATTAGTAACTGTGACATTTTTGGCATTGACATTTGTGACTGCAGTGACAATGGCATTTGTGATTATGACATGTGTGCCTGGCATTTATGACTCTCGCTCGTGACAGAAATACTTATTGCAATAACATTTGTGAATGCGGCATTGCTAATTTGCTATTGAATCACAAATATCTCACACGAAAGTTTTAATGAAAACACAAATCGATTTAATGAAAGAGAAAACAGAAATATAAATGGTTCAGATGAAAGCAAGTCAGCTCACGTGTTTTTATTACCGCCTTTGTATCTCTCTCCCGATCCCTTAATTTTTTTTTTTTTTTTTTTTTTTTTTTTCTTAGCCAGCGGCACTTGGGCTTTCAGCCCTTCGGCCCAATGACATGTCATTGCGAGGCTGGGGAACCTGAGGACTTTCCTTCCAACCCGGTCAGGAGCTTCGCTCCTTCCCATCCACAGAGGGTTTATCACAGGAGCCGTTCAGGCTATTCAGTCAAATTTCCGGCCGTAAACATTTCTTCAAACGCCGACGCCCGGGTTTGAACCATGAACACCTGGTCGCCAGTACAACGCCGAAGCCATTACACCAGCGCGGTTCCCGATCCCTTAAATATAGTGGGACATTTTTACTTCTTTGTCCTGTTTTTAGTGTTCAGTATGATGATGTATCTTCTGAAATTACTGGATCCCTTAAATATAGTGGGACATTTTTACTTCTTTGTCCTGTTTTTAGTGTTCAGTATGATGATGTATCTTCTGAAATTACTGTTCAATAATTTTAATTAAAATGAAATGAGAAGACGGCGCAAGCAATGGATCGCTTCCACATTGAGAACATCTGTTGAAAGTGTGACGGTATTGCCTCCCCTGCTTTGCAGTAGTGGTCCAACAGTGGCCAAAACTCAAGAGTATCTAATATATGCTTCAATGTAGTCTATCTTTACACAAGATTACTCTTGGCAGAAATGTAGATAGAAGAGTAGCAAAGCTTCTATCACATGGGAGTCTTCACAAGATATTCAGATAAGCGAAAACAATGCTGGCGGTTGCTGAGCACGTTAATTCTGTAATCTGCCGTCACCTTTTATGAAGAATTTAAGCAATGGTTTATTCTCTCTCGTTAAGCCTACACCGCTGAGTTAATCAGTGGAATTATTATTATTATATAGCTCTGTTTAGAGTGTGTGTTTAGTAACTTTGATTGAGACAAACATGTAGTATATTTAAAATGATTGAATCGAAGTTAAATTGCTATAATTACAAATATCAAAATTTAATAATCACTTTAAGTTTAACAGTTTAAAAGAAAGGAATAATAGTTAGTTATAAGATGAAGTTTTCATCACTCGGGTGATGGTTTATGGATAAGAAGTTCAAGTGGCAGCATATAGGTTAACTTAGCTGCCAATGATGATTCTAATCCTCCTCCTAATGGGTAGGTTTTCTGTACACTGCTCTCACTCGTCTCTGGTCAAAGTTCAGGCGCCGAACGTTCCCAGAACGTCAAGGAGTAACGGCCAAGCTGGTTCTGCGTCTGTCTATAAGACCCTTTTATGATGGCGTCTCGCACAACGTCAGTCCACTTCTACCTTCACTTGGTTCCAGAGATAGTACTTTTTGCTGGTACCACCAATAACTATGATAGAAGAATAGAAACGAATGCTCTTCTGAGTATTGCGTTTTCCAACCCATAGTTATGGGTTCCTATCTTCACATATCACCATCCCGTGTCAGAATTTACCCTAGATGAGAATTAAATTTAATAAAACTTTCTTTACATATTACATTTAAATGAAAAGGTTAAACGTACAGAAATTACATTTACATCTCCACTGTTTGAAAAGTGTTCACAATATAAATTCATTTATGTTTCATTTACATTTACACTTGTGGAAAAGTTTGAAACTTCTATTAATTTTAACATGAATATGTTTTTTTCGTTTACATTTACACTGAGTGAAAAGCTTTGAAACTGTAAGTATTAATCTTAGAATGTAGATCATTTCTTTCATCTTTCTCTCCCTGCTCCTTAGGGAACCTGGAACTACTTTATGCTTTTTAGTTCTCTGTACGAAACTATCAATAAAGCAATCACCAGCCCGTGCAGTGGTGGTTCATGAATCATCATTCTATACGCTGAGGTTGCCAGCCTCAAATGACTTTGACATCCAATAGCGAGTATCACTCACTAAACTTCACATGGTAATATATACATATATATGTTAGTTCACATGTTGGTAATAAAATATGAAATGTAAATCACAACTTACGCCAATCTTGGCTACAGACCTGTTGCTCAGATGAATAAAAGAGACGAATCGTTCTCTTATACGCGTCTAGGATATCTTTTAATTTACAATAGAATCAGGGGAGCCGCGCTGGCGTAGTGGTTACAACACCGCACTGGCGACCGGGTGATACAGGATCAAACCCGGGCGACGGCATTTGAGGATTTTTCGTCGACCGGGATTTGGACTGGATTGACTCGAGACCTGGCGAGGACATTTGAAGGAGTGTCGTCGACCAGGGACTGGCGGCTCCTGAGCCGACCCAGCTGCAATGGGTACCTCCGAAATCGGCGAGTATTTGCCTGAATGGCGAGGGACACCTGTCTCTGTACAAGAAATAAAGGGATACTCACGTAAAATCAATGTCAGGTTAGACATAAATTAATAACCTGAGATTTCGCCTCGAGCATTAGCGGGCGAACGAAAAAAAAAAAAAAAAAAAAAAAAAAAAAAAACAATAGAATCACTCTCTGACTTCGTGTGTTTCTTTAGTTTGCTAGTCCCGATGTTCTTTATTAAAATGTAGAGATTTTTGATCCAATAACAGGTCCGTTTAACAAAAGGAATTATGAATCTAGTTTTCACTCTGGCGAGGTGTGATGGTGTCTTGGCGAGCGTGAAATTCACAGTGAAATAAAACTGCGAAAAGGTCAGACTATATTCCCTCTCTTCCCGCGCCTTCGTTTGACATGGAGTTAAACAAACGCTCCAATCATCTTCAAACAGGTCGGGTGTGGTACTTTCAAAATATTTCCGACATGGAAAAATTTTGCAAAGGTCACGTCTCCCATATATGGTAATATGCTGTCCGATGCTCTTGTGTACAAACTTACAGGCAGATCGGTAGACACACGTGACAATATGTGTAAGCTGTAATACTTATTACTTGTAAACAAGTGATCGGAAGCGATGATGTCACACCTGTCTGCCCACATGTGTCACACAGACAGTAATCTCGTTATCTGTCGTATGAGAACGCAAAACTCCGTGTGTAAGCTTTTATCAAAGCCGTGCCGCGCCCTCGAGGCTGTGATGTATCATATCAGCCGCTCCTTGCAAATGTTTTAGCAAAGGGACAGGACACGCACAGACGTAATGACTAATCCCTGAGAGGGGTGTACGAAGGAAAATACAAAATATCTGCTACTTAGCAGAAAAATAACGAAGAAAGAAAGAAAGAAAAGTGAGATAATTGACAGCACATCATAAAAATCAGTACCACAAATGTACCGATACTGCCGGAGAGAACCAACGATCGCGAAGAGGTCGTCCATTTCGTCACAGATAGCCTTACAATTCATTGCTTGATTTGGAATCCCCAGCGTAAGAGAGGAAGAGCGAGCCACCCCCCCCCCCCACACACACACACACACACACACACTGTAGTGAAATTGACAGAGATACAACGGTAAAATACCTCCAAAGATAACATTTAAGGATAAAAACATAATGCGTAGGCTGCTGATGTACATGATCGCCTAGACCGCGGGTCATCATCCTCCATAATAATTGACTTGCTAGACAGGAGGGGAACGGCGGATCAAAAAGGAAAAAAATATGACTGGAAAGATTGCGTGAGACTGGAAAGGCTAAGGAGACGCAATTGGGGGGGAAACGGAGAAAAGTCACGTTTCCCAAGTTGACATAAAAAGTAAGCAACTCGACAGAAGGGACCTTAGATATAATACGCCACAGTCATTTATTGGACGCTTTTGCGATACCAAGCCTTGATTTGAATTCAGCGGCTAAAACGCAGATGTTTGGAATATTACAAAATATAAAAAGTACTTTTTTCTTAATATTAATGTTAGGAATATAAAAATTAGCTGGCCGGATGGCCCATTCTGAGCAGTGAACTAATATGGTCTTAATTTTACAGACGGATAGATAATATTGAAGATAATGACAAAAGACAGTGTTGTTCACATCATCGACAGACTGTATTGAATCTAAAAGTGTCGCTATTTTGCACAAAAAAACACGACCTTGAGACGCAGGTGTTCAAATCTACGTAGTATGGAAGAGAGGGTTTTGGGTGGTAGCTGTGTCTAAATATAACTTTTAACGACAAAATTTTGGAGGGGAGAGAAAGGTTGGTTCAAAAATCAAGTACATTTTTGTAGAAACACAAGTAGAGACGGACAGACTAACAGATAACCATCCATACTTGACTGAAGCATGACTGAAATGACTTTATGGTAGGAAATTTGAAATTCAAATAAACCTAGGCAGTGATTGGCCACAGACAATCATATCATTAGCGCTCAGACGCGAAAGTGGGGCCATTCTTCAATAGTTGTTCAGTGATAGACACAGATTTTAAAGTGTGGTGATTTCCATATGAAAGAAAGTGTAAGAAAGTTAGGGACGCCATACTATAGCCAGCAGCTCAGCTGAGTTTTGCTAGCAATTCTGTGTTATTTATTCATAATCTGGTAAGATTGAAATTATTTCCTTATATATTTTGAATATTGTTTCATGTTCGAGTGATTTGATACTGCCATATCGAAATCTAGCCTTACAAACAAGTAGGGATTTGCTCTAGACCCCCCGCCCTAGTCAGGGTCTAGGGACCAACAATGTACATAAACTCCAGCAAGGGTTAGGCAAGACAGATCAAGTGTTGAGAATAATGAAACATATTACCTATCCTCTTTTAGGGCAGAAACTAATAAATATTTTTCAGAATCTATAGTCTGGGAGGATCTATCTGATGTAAAACCACCATGGTAAATGTGCTGTTTGGTCAGAGAGATCTGACCTGTCTGTATGATGTGGTTGTTGTGTCAGTGTTGTGTCCAGACGTGGGTAGAGAATAGATTTTGACACATGGCCCATACTTTGATTGCAGAGCTGTGAGTTTCTGTTGTCAACAAAGCAGTGTCTATTCAGTTGGTGACTTTACTCGAGTGTATCTGTGCAGTACTTGTGACAGAGACCACCATTATTGCCCGCCAGCACGGAGAGGTGGGACCACCAGATTTCAGCACCAGAGCTACAACTACAAGATGAGTGAGCCTCTGGTCTGCTGGACATTCACCAACGCTGTGTAGTTACTAATACCCCATAAAAATTCCCACCATTTTCTGGACACTGTGTAGTCAATATAGACAGGTGTGATGAGGCCACCCCAACAGCACAAACATTAACTATCCTCCCAAGTAGATGACTACTAGAACATTTTAATAAAACTAACTAGTATAGTACATATATATGTACACTATTGCATTTATGATATAATATTCCATGCATTTCTTTCATAATCTCTAAATCCTTTTAAGTTCTGGTCAACCTAAAAAATTGATCCAGAACAAAATAAATGTAATATAATTCTATCAAAAAATTTTACACACGTGAGTTAGTTCAGTGTATTTTAACATTTATTAATATTATTAGTCTTGTTAAATATCTGTGGGTATATTTATAACCTATTACACCACACTACATATCATAACCCTAGACACTTTACGTAGCCACATTCATTAAAAAAAAATTAAGTGTGAGGTCGTAGTGGTAGCAAGAAAGGCCTTCTGACAATTCACAACTACATTTTATCTCAGGAGCCTTCACAGCTGGCCTCATACAATTACATTTAGTAATATCACCATCATACAATACCATCAAACACCACTACATAAATTGGGGTCTTGTCCAGGGATAATTAGCCCAACAGTAATATTAGGATCTCCTGGTGGGAGAAATAAAAGTAGGGAAATAAATTGTAAAATTCCCTTTAAAATTAAAAGTGTCCCTGCAGATAAAAGTTGGTGAATCTTCACAGCCAGTAATAATTAATTAGTTAACTGGTTAGTTAGAATTAGTTAGACTATAGTCATAAGAAGTACTTAGTGTATTTACTGGTTAGAGATTTAGCTTGTATATTATTATATTGTCTAAAAAGTATGGCGGAGCTGGCAAAATTTAGATCAGCTGCTGTGCTCACCACGAAGGAGATGGGAATGGATGGTCAAATTTTAATTCAATACGTAACGGCTGAATGTGATAAATATATTGAACGGGAAGAAAGGAGGTTAGCTGAAGAGAAGAGGTTAGAGGCTGATAGAGAAATTAAGAGGCTGCAGATTGAGGCAGAAGAAAAACGACAGCAAAGGGAGGCAGAAGATAAAAAGGCCGAAAGGGAGGCAGAAGAAAAAAAGGCCGAAAGGGAGGCAGAAGATAGAAGGTTGCAAAGGGAGCACGAATTACGACTAAGGGAGCTGGAATTACAAGGCCCGGCCCCTGAAAATGGTGCCAGCCCTTTTGCCTCAGATGCTACGCCCAGTCTGGGAGCCTCAAACTCAGCTATGGGGTTTCATTTAGACCATTTTGTTGAAAAAGACGATGACATAGAGGGGTACCTAGGACGTTTTGAGTTATTAGCTACTACATATGGGTTAGAGAGAGAGAGGTGGAGTTTAAAGCTATCACAGGGATTGAGAGGTACTTCTTATGAAGTATTTGCCAAAATGAACAGGGAAGACCAAGACAATTATGACATGTTAAAGCAGGCTTTGTTATTAAGGTACGAGAAGAATGGTGAATTTTATCGTAAGAAATTTAGAAATGCCAAACTGTTGTCTGGGGAGACATACCACCAATTCTCTGCTAGACTAGAAACCTATTTGGAGAAATGGACGGCTCTGGGGAAGACCCAAGATCTTAAAGAAATGATCATGATTGAGCAATTGAGAGAGTCCATGGCTCCAGACATGAGAAAATTTCTCATGGAACAAGGTGCAGAGAAGTTGGGGGAAATTTTAAATGTTGCTGAGAGGTATCAGGCAGCCCAGGCAGAGGTAAGTGGTGCTAAAAAGAAGCACATAGACAATTTTAAAGCTCCACAGCAATTTAATAAATTTGATAATAGAGAGCAGGGAAATAAAGGTAGGACAAACTTTGAGCGGCCAAGAAATGACTATCGCGACAGAAACTCACAGTTCAATGACCAAAAGTTCAATGAAAGAAAACCGTTGAACCAAGGAAAAAGATGGTGTAAATGGTGCAAGAAGGATAACCATAACACCGAATTTTGTAGAAGGAAACCTTCAAACATTGCTGCAATGAAGTCGGGGACGCAAAGATTAAAGGTTAATCCTAAGGGACAACAGGAACCTTATCACCCCCCAGTTTGTGAGGATGTTATTTGTAATGGGGTCACCATAAGGTGCCTTTATGATACAGGTTTGGATTATGATTCAGTTGTGAAGTCTAGCCTAGTGGACCCAAGTCAGTATACCACAGAAACAGTGGAAATACAAGGGGCGACTAAGGACATACCACTCATGACACTTCCCATCGCAAGGATAACGGTGAAAACTCGCTATGTGGAAGGAGAAATCAGAGCAGCAGTGATAGATGAACCAATCTACCCTCTGATATTGGGGTGTAGATACGTCTTCTTGGGGAATCCCGAGAAACCGGTGATCATGGCGACAGTGCAGACCAGGTCACAGAAGAAGGAGGAAGAAGGTGAACCTATAAATGCTCATCCAGAGGAGATGAGGAAGGCGCAGGCTGAGGATAGGACACTCAAGCCCTGTTTTAAAAAATTGCCCAAATGCCACACACCTCCGAGCAAGGGGGAATATTTCATGAAGAACAAACTATTATACAGGAAGACAGGAACTAGATCCACTGGTCACGGACAGTTAGTTCTTCCCAAGATATATAGGGCAAACTTAATAAGGAGCTTACATGTTGGAAAAGATGGTGACCATGAGAAAGTCGGTACCATCTGCCAAAAGATTGCTCGAAAATACTATTGGCCCGACGTAAATGTCGATGTTGAAAACTTTGTAGAAGCATGTGGCGTATTTCATGAGGGAACACCCACAAAGGGAAAATATGTGCAGGACCTAGAAACGCCACGGGGCAACTTTAGGCCTGAAAGGAAAACTAATTATACTCGGGTAGACAAAGTGGAATGGGAGCCCCCTTTTCACACCCAGTCTTCACTTGAATGGATTAACATGGCCACTATGCGAAGAGTACAAAGAAGAAATTTTACCCAGGATAAGATGACAATCCCTCGGTCAGACTTATATAAACTGGAAGAACAGACAAGAGAGCGAAGATCTCTCATAAGCAATCTAAAGTGGGGAGACAAACCCAAGAAAAAAATTGGTAGTGGTCGATTTGTGAGTGATGATTCTAGGAAGAAAAGTCCTCATTATAAAGCTTCTAATGGACGGGACCCGATGGGTTCCATGAAAAATAAGTATGATAAATTAAAGATCCAGATGTAACTTTATTAAGGACCTGGACAGATGAGAAGGCGGAAGAGACTGTTACCTCATCGTATCAATATGTGAACGAACTGACCACTCGTTTGAAAGCTGGATGGAAACTGGCAAATGATAATTTGAAACAAGCCAGGAAGAAACATGCAGCATATTTTAATAGGAAGGCAAAGGACAGGGAACTGGCAGTCGGAGAGAAGGTGCTGCTTCTACTACCCGGAAGCCAGAATAAATTACAAATTGGTTGGCAAGGTCCATATACGGTTCTAGAGAAGGTGTCTAGAACAAACTATAAAATTGACAAAAAGGGGAAGGAAAAAGTTTATCATGTAAACCTGTTAAAGAAGTATCTGGACAGACCACTCCAGGAAAGCACCCCCTTATTGACCTTGGCTATTGCAACCCAGATGCAAAAAGAACCACTCACCTCACATGAATACCCATTACATCCTTGTGAAACAGCAGCACAGGTAAAAGTCAGTAAGCACCTGACTAAAAACCAGAGGGAGAGAGTTCAACAGGTTCTGGAGGAACATACAGATGTATTAACAGATAAACCAGGCCATACAAATTTGCTACAGTATGACATGAAACTGGTAGACTCAAACCCAATCTGTATGAGAGCCTATTCTATTCCGTTCGCGAAGGAGAAGGCATTGAAGGAAGAAATAGAGTATTTGTTGAAGGAGGGGATTATTTCGCACAGTGAATCATCTTTTAGTTCTAGTGTCGTTTTGTTGAGAAAACCGTCTGGGGAACACAGACTGTGCATAGATTACAGGAAACTGAATGCTGTCACAGAAGGACAAGTGGATCCATTACCAGACACAAAACAGTTATTTGCCAGACTGAACAAGGCAAAATACTTTTCAAAGGTGGATCTTAGTAAAGGCTATTACCAGATCCCAGTGAAGCCTGAAGTGAGACCTTATTTGGCTTTTAGCACTTCGGATGGACATTATGAATTCAATATGCTACCATTCGGACTGAAAAATGCTCCGAGTGTGTTTTCAAGGATGATGCGCAAATTGTTGGATCCCCTGAATAACCCATGTATCACGAATTTCATGGATGATATTCTCGTCGCCACAGAGACATTTGAAGAACACATTGAAGCTCTGGAGATGTTGTTTGATAGACTTCGGGAGGCGAACTTAACTGCTAGGCCAACAAAATGTTGTATTGGATGCAAAGAGTTGGAATTCTTGGGACACACTGTATATCAGGGTAATATGACCCCTGATCCTAAGAACTTGGAAAAACTGCAGAGAGCACCTAGGCCGCAAACAAAAAAGGACGTGCGATCATTCGTGTCGTTATGCGGATTTTATCAGAAATACATCAAAAATTTTAACGCTATTTGTGCTCCTCTGACTGATCTGACTCGCAAGGGACTTCCAGATAAAATTATTTGGACTGCACAATGTGAACTAGCGTTCCAAGAGTTAAAGGAAAAACTCACTAGCAAGCCTATTCTCAAACTGCCTGATTTGACACAGGACTTTGTCTTAAGAACCGATGCAAGTAATGTAGGACTCGGAGGGGCTTTGTTGCAAAGATCATCTTCACCTGATGGGGAACTGAAACCAGTCGCTTATGCAAGCCGCAAATTGAATAAGGCGGAACAAGGATACTCCACAAGCGAAAAAGAATGTTTAGCATTAATCTTGGCAATAAAGAAGTTTCAAATCTATCTGTATGGTAGGACTTTTGTGGTGGAGACGGACCATCAGCCTCTCGTGTTCTTGTCTCAGGCTAAGCATGAAAACGCAAGATTGCTGAGGTGGTCTTTATTGCTTCAACCTTATCAGTTTAGTATCCAATATATCCCAGGCAAATTGAATGTCGGTGCAGATTTCCTCAGTCGGCACCCCTGTGATCAAAATTAGAGTAGTGGCAGACGTGAGGAGTAATTTTACCTATGTGTATCGCTGGTTTTGGAACTTGCCATAGGCATGTTTTCAAGTGGGGAGATGTGTAGTGAAATTGACAGAGATACAACGGTAAAATACCTCCAAAGATAACATTTAAGGATAAAAACATAATGCGTAGGCTGCGAATAGTACATGAGCGCCTAGACCGCGGGTCATCATCCTCCATAAAAATTGACTTGCTAGACAGGAGGGGAACGGCGGATCAAAAAGGAAAAAAATATGACTGGAAAGATTGCGTGAGACTAGAAAGGCTAAGGAGACGCAATTGGGGGGAAACGAAGAAAAGTCACGTTTCCCAAGTTGACATAAAAAGTAAGCAACTCGACAGAAGGGACCATAGATATGTTACGCCACAGTCATTTATTGGACGCTTTTGCAATACCAAGCCTTGATTTGAATTCAGCGGCTAAAACGCAGATGTTTGGAATATTACAAAACTTAAAAAGTACTTTTTTCTTAATATTAATGTTAGGAATATAAAAATTAGCTGGCCGGATGGCCCATTCTGAGCAGTGAACTAATATGTTCTTAATTTTACAGACGGATAGTTAATATTGAAGATAATGACAAAAGACAGTGTTGTTCACATCATCGACAGACTGTATTGAATCTAAAAGTGTCGCTATTTGCACAAAAAAACACGACCTCGAGACGCAGGTGTTCAAATCTACGTAGTATGGAAGAGAGGGTTTTTGGGTGGTAGCTGTGTCTAAATATAACTTTTAACGACAAAATTTTGGAGGGGAGAGAAAGGTTGGTTCAAAAATCAAGTACATTTTTGTAGAAACACAAGTAGAGACGGACAGACTAACAGATAACCATCCATACTTGACTGAAGCATGACTGAAATGACTTTATGGTAGGAAATTTGAAATTAAAATAAACCTAGGCAGTGATTGGCCACAGACAATCATATCATTAGCGCTCAGACGCGAAAGTGGGGCCATTCTTCAATAGTTGTTCAGTGATAGACACAGATTTTAAAGTGTGGTGATTTCCATATGAAAGAAAGTGTAAGAAAGTTAGGGACGCCATACTATAGCCAGCAGCTCAGCTGAGTTTTGCTAGCAATTCTGTGTTATTTATTCATAATCTGGTAAGATTGAAATTATTTCCTTATATATTTTGAATATTGTTTCATGTTTGAGTGATTTGATACTGCCATATCGAAATCTAGCCTTACAAACAAGTAGGGATTTGCTCTAGACCCCCCGCCCAAGTCAGGGTCTAGGGACCAACAATATACATAAACTCCAGCAAGGGTTAGGCAAGACAGATCAAGTGTTGAGAATAATGAAACATATTACCTATCCTCTTTTAGGGCAGACAACTAATAAATATTTTTCAGAATCTATAGTCTGGGAGGATCTATCTGATGTAAAACCACCATGGTAAATGTGCTGTTTGGTCAGAGAGATCTGACCTGTCTGTATGATGTGGTTGTTGTGTCAGTGTTGTGTCCAGACGTGGGTAGAGAATAGATTTTGACACATGGCCCATACTTTGATTGCAGAGCTGTGAGTTTCTGTTGTCAACCAAGCAGTGTCTATTCAGTTGGTGACTTTACTCGAGTGTATCTGTGCAGTACTTGTGACAGAGACCACCATTATTGCCCGCCAGCACGGAGAGGTGGGACCACCAGATTTCAGCACCAGAGCTACAACTACAAGATGAGTGAGCCTCTGGTCTGCTGGACATTCACCAACGCTGTGTAGTTACTAATACCCCCATAAAAATTCCCACCATTTTCTGGACACTGTGTAGTCAATATAGACAGGTGTGATGAGGCCACCCCAACAGCACAAACATTAACTATCCTCCCAAGTAGATGACTACTAGAACATTTTAATAAAACTAACTAGTATAGTACATATATATGTACACTATTGCATTTATGATATAATATTCCATGCATTTCTTTCATAATCTCTAAATCCTTTTAAGTTCTGGTCAACCTAAAAAATTGATCCAGAACAAAATAAATGTAATATAATTCTATCAAAAAATTTTACACACGTGAGTTAGTTCAGTGTATTTTAACATTTGTTAATATTATTAGTCTTCTTAAATATCTGTGGGTGTATTTATAAACTATCACACCACACTACATAACAGTACCCTAGACCTTTTACGTAGCCACATTCATTACAAAAAAAATTAAGTGTGAGGTCGTAGTGGTAGCAAGAAAGGCCTTCTGACAATTCACAACTACATTTTATCTCAGGAGCCTTCACAGCTGGCCTCATACAATTACATTTAGTAATATCACCATCATACAATACCATCAAACACCACTACACACACACACAAAACACACGCAGAATAAAGCTGGAGACAGAAATGAAAGGGTTAATGAAGACAAGAAAAGACTTTGAGCAGACGGCACAAGACAGGACCATGTACACATTTGGCACAAGACAGGACCATGTCCACATTTGGCACAAGACAGGACCATGTCCACATTTGGCACAAGACAGGACCATGTACACATTTGATGAAGGCCTGTGCTCCTGTGTGAGAAGCAGAGTTATAATAATAATGAATTAATAATGTTAAAATACTGGATACATAATATTCTAAAAAATGTATTGATAACAAATGATTTATTAACCAGAATTAGTTCTTATTTCAAGCATGATCGATAACAAAGGTTCTGTCTGATCTTCAGGATACTGACCTTAAATAACCTTAGACGCTAGTATTACTAAACATTAAAGTCAGGCTATACATAGACATTACCTACATTTGAGGTTTGAACCAGTCAGTCGATTCAAAACCGGCTTCAGTACCCTGCTCTTCCATAGTCATCAATACAAGACGGGTCTTCCTTTTCCGACTCTAGAATTAGGCTAACTGCTAACTGTACGCTTGGTCGATTCAGTGACATATTTAATGGCACACACACAAAAACTCATGGAGGCGATTCGAAATAAACAGATCTGCTAAAGTGAACATGAAGACGTAATCAAACTTCACAGTCCTTCATTGATTATATAGTGAATCTTTATAAGATTATATTTGATCAAACATAGTACCATAGATTGATATGCACAAGATTCCAGGAAAATTGATGATAGTGTAACATATTTCTTTGTTGTCAAGGTAAGGGAGACATGCTTTAGCTGTTAATTTTTGTTGTCATTAAAAATGGACATTATAAATATAGATATGGTTATAATGCTAACTTTATGAGAGAAATAGATGTGGTTATAACGCCAACTTTGTGAGAGAAATAGATGTGGTTACACAGCTAACTTTATGAGAGAAATAGATGTGGTTATAACGCCAACTGTGTGAGAGAAATAGATGTGGTTATAACGCTAACTTTATGAGATAAATAAATGTGGTTATAACGCCAACGTTGTGAGAGAAATAGATGTGGTTATAACGCCAACTTTGTGAGAGAAATAGATGGGGTTATAACGCCAACTTTGTGAGAGAAATAAATTTGGTTATAACGCCAACTTTGTGAGAGAAATAAATGTGCTTATAACGCCAACGTTGTGAGAGAAATAGATGGGTTAATAACGCTAACTTTGTGAGAGAAATAGACGTGGTTATAACGTTATCTTTATGAAAGAAATAGACGTGGTTATAACGCTAACTTTATGAGAGAAATAGATGTGGTTACACCACTAACTTTATGAGAGAAATAGATATGGTTATATCGTTAACTGTAGGAGAGAAATAGATATGGTTATATCGGTAACTGTATGAGAGAAATAGATGTGGTTATATCGCTAACTTTATGAGAGAAATAGATGTAGTTATAACGCTAAATTTATGAGAGAAATAGATATGGTTTTATGAGTGCGAGAGACAATGAAAAAGTGTATATGAAATATGAAATACTGAATCCAAGAAAACTTTTCAGTTTTTTAGTTTTCTATTTAAGATATTTCTGGTTTTGTTAAGCAAGATATTTTTAACTGTGATTCTCATTACTGAGTTGAGTTGCAGGGAATTTCTTTTCTCAGTTTTGTTACAGCCAATTTCTTTTCCCCTGTTTTCGATATAGCGAATCTCTTTTCCCCTGTTTTTTGGTATAGTGAATTTCATTCCTCAGTCTTGTTGCAGGGAATCTCTTTTCCCTGTTTTTGTATAGCGGAATCTCTTTTCCGCTGTTTTCGGTGTAGCGAATCTTTTCTCAGTTATTTTACAGCGAATCTCTTTCCCCAGTTTTGTTAAAGGGAATCTCTTTTCCCAGTTTTGTTACAGGGAATCGCTTTCCCCAGTTTTGTTGCAGTTGCCTTGTGGTGCGTATTGGGGCAACTACGACAGTAGTTTTTGCCAGGAATAGCCTATGCGATATTAGGTAGAAGGTCTCTAGAAATTGGCTAGTTAAGAAAGAATAAAGACCTATTCGAGATAGGGACAAGAAGACGGGAATGCGAATGCTTTCCACTGGACAGTGTTTTCTAATTAATTATGGAAAGATTCTGTTTCCCCACGACCTTAGCTTCTGCCCTTAGATCCCTTAACAGAAAAAGCCACCAACCTCATCTGAGTAGAGAAATGTTTCTATATGTGAATATGTAACACCGACAGCACGAGTGATACATTAACAAACTAGATAAAGATCAAACGATTGTTGGGTTTATTAATTAAATATCCACACATATAGGGTTAGTAATGGTTAGAACGTGATGGTGGTAAAAGACGATTCACACAAAACACACAGATGAGATAATAAAATTCCAGTTAATTAAGTAGTAGTTAATTAAGAATGAACTGGTGTAAAGCGAAATGATGATGATGTGATATGATACGTGTTACCAAAATGGTGAGTAATCTGTACAGCCCCTGTGTCTCTAAATGCTTCTCATGGATACGATGATTCACATGTATGCATAAAATGTCCCAAGTTGTCATACGTTATGTCGAGTGGGGTATCTCTAAGTCGAGGACGTTCTGATAAAAACTTTTGTCGTACTGAGAACGTTGACGAGATATAAATATATATTCCTTCACTGTTTGAGTATATCTCTGTAGTGTTGATCAACAGTTAATAGCTGTCATATGAAACAAAAAGTCTGTTGTCTAATCTCTCGAGGGTACTGGCCAGACTGGATATCTTCACGAAATGTTAGTGATATGTAGACTCATTACCTTGCGTAAGTAGTCATGATTCATAAAATATACTTTAGAGTCTGCTTCATAGTATGCGCTTAAGAGTGTGTTGCACTTGGTATAAATATGAGATTCCACTTTTGAGCTGTTTATCTTGACTTCAGATAATAAGCTTTCGAGTTATTTGAACTTGTGATAACTATGTATTGAACTTGTGAGCCAGCAGTATATGGTGACAAAAACTGCTGCGTCCACCTTCTGAATTGTGGGTGACAAAATATTCCTTTTTAATTGAGGAATGAAAGATGTCCTATGGCGAATTCTGCTAGCCAAATGTCCGTTTTCTAAAACTTATTTCTGGTTAGACGTCATACACGTTGCGTGTAGACTCAGACTTCTGATGAACTGAAGACACACAAAAGTCTTCGTAAGTTTTCACACTTAACATCACTTGTTGACTTTCATTTATACTACTGCTCATTATTGATCTCTCTCTGAGTTCGATTCTAATGATGTTAAATATCTTATGCATGAGAGTGTGTCCGCATGAGAGACTGTGATGATGATGAAGGTGAAGTATGAACTATTAATTACCTCCTATCATCCTATCATCTTCTAGGAAAATCTTCTGATTTTATTAATCAGTTATAAAAAGAATTAATTGAAACTCTATCTTTTGCACATTTAGCTGTGAGGTTAAACTAAACAAAAAATAAGAAAATGTATTAATAATCTGTAGAAGATCTACTAACCTTCTTTCCCTTCGCAAAATCCTTTAAGAACACAATTCACCACAGAAATGAATTATTATCCACTCTGAATAAACACGTGTATTTAGGCTAGGCGTTTTAGGGATTTAATCTCTACCTCACAATGTAAAAACTGGACTCCTCTCTCTAGCGAGCTACGTGGTATATTATATGTCTAGAAGTCCAATGTGGGTTCCTTGGACCGGTGACGTACAACTCCGCCCATACAACCAATACTTAAGAGACCCTCTGGTCACTCATTCCCAGGATCGCTCTTGTCCCCTGTCAGTCCAAAAGTGGGTGGGGTAATTCGCGACCGACTTTCGTTGCCTGGCTTGCCTGACAAACAGGTATTGAGATAATTGGCTGGCCAAAGCAAAAGTGTTGTCACATTGCTCTCTGGTTGTCTATCTCTCCGTGTGTTGGCGGCACTCTTTGTTACCTCCTTCCATTGTCGCCAGCATGCTAACATGTTCCCTCTGTGGCGCCGCCTATTGATTTACGTGCCGGTTGGTTTAAACAGCATGAGACGTTTTCATCTGGCCAAGCTGGGCGTCCAAAGTGGTGACCCGTCGCTTGTATGGACTGCAGCCGAGCAACAAAGATAACAACAGTCCACAGAAATTGTATAATGCCCAGATGTCTGATTTGGATGACCAGATGTGTTTTCACCAGATTTATCAAGATGCAATGTGGACTTCAAACAATGATGTCAGGTATGGGGATTCAATCAAAAGACTTTATTTTACCACCGATGAAAGAACAAATGCGGTTCTCTAGATACCGGTTGCGAGTAATCAAAACGATGAAATAGCAAATGTGGGATGAAAGAGCACAAATGTGGGAGAAAATAAAATACGAGAGATGTAGGAAAAGATAGAGCTATAAGGCCTTGGCGCTCGTTTATCACAATAGCCCCCTCCTCAAGTGTGATGTCAATCATACTAAGGAGAGCTTAGCCTTCTTGCTCGGGATTCATTAATCCTTTTCCTCATCTTCGTTTTTCTCACCGGTTCCCACCCTTTCCTCTACTTGTCTGTGCTCTCCGTCCTGCCTCATAGGATGACGGCTTAAAAAATCCGCTCCTGCGTTATGTTTTCCTTGGATATAGTCCACTTGGAACGTGTAAGATTGTAGAACAAGCGACCAACTCATCAGTCTAGCATTCAAATTCTTTGAATTGGCTAGGAAGGTCAGAGGTTGCTGATCACTCTGTATCGTAAATTTCCTTCCGTACAGGTATGCTTGAAATTTTTGTATTCCCCAGACGAGGGACAAACTATGGAATAGTTTTGTTCTGCTCGGTTTAACTTTGACTCGCGTATGCGACCGGAAATAGATTTGGTGGGCTTCTGTCGTCCGGCTGTAGTAATGTAGCCCCGATTCCCATGTTACTGGCATCCGTGCGCAAGATGAATTTTCGAGTTGAATCCGGGAGCCGTAAAATGGGTTTTGTGGTGAGTTTCTCTTTTAAGAGGGCATATGCGTGTTCACATTCTGCTGACCATGTCACTTTATCTGGGTTGCCTTTCTTGGTTAGCGATGTAAGCGGCGCACAGAGGCTATGGAAATCCTTTATATATCTCTGGTAGAATCCACAGAGGGATACAAATGACTGGACATCCCTGTTGTGGACGGTCTCGGTGCCTTTCTCAGCTTCTCAACGTTTTGAGTCTCGGGGAACATGGTTCCATGGGTGATAGTATGTCCTAGGAACTCTAGCTGTTCACACCCAACTTGACATTTGGTTGGGCAGGCTGTTAATCCTGCTTCTCTGAGTCTGTTAAACAGCAAGGATAGCGCTGATAAATGTTCTTCAAGCGATTCAGTAGCCACTAGTATATCATCCATAAAATTGCTGATGGCGGGATGATTCAGAGGATCCAATAACTTTCGCATCATCCTTGTGAAGACACTAGGAGCGTTGTTTAGCCCAAATGGCATCACATTAAACTCGAAGTGTCCATCTGGAGTACTGAAGGCTAACAGGTTCCTCACCTCAGCTTTTACCGGTATTTGATAGTACCCTTTACTGAGGTCGATCTTTGAAAAATAGCGAGCCCTGCTCAGCTTAGTAAATAGCTGGTTCTGGTCCGGTAACGGTTCTGGCTGGAACTGTGTTAACGCATTCAGCTGTCGGTAGTCGATGCACAGGCGGTGTTCTCCACTGGGTTTGCGTAACAGCACCACGCCCGCACTGTAAGGGGACTCCGACTTCGAAATTATGCCTTCCTTAAGAAAATAATCAATTTCTTGCTTTAATGCTGTCGCCTTGGCATACGGAATCGGATAGGTTCTCATTCGGACTGGCGTAGGATCCGTGACTTCCATGTCAAACTCCATCAGGTTTGTCCGGCCCGGTTTGTCTGTCAGGGAGTCAGCGTGGTTTTCCATCAATCTCCTCACTTTTTCTTGCTGGGCTTCCGTTAGGGTGGAGCTTATTTTCACATCTAAATGTGATTCCTCCTGTATCACCGGGTACTCTACGGATGATAAAGGCTCTTCTTCCATTTGCATAGCAATGGCCATAGTCATGAGGTGCGCTGGTTCGGCAGGGGCTCGCACGTAAAACGTCTTAAGCAGATTTAGGTGATAAATTTTCTGCTTTCCGTTCACGGCGATTTTATAGTTGGTGCGAGAAATCTTTTCCATAACTTTGTAGGGTCCCCTCCAGCAAATCTGCAACTTATTACTGCTACTCGGCAGAAGAAGTAGCACCTTTTCTCCTACTGCTAGTCCTTGGTCCTTTGCATTCCGATTGTAATATTTGGCATGTTTCCGCCTAGCCTCGCGTACTTTCGCTGTGGCTAAAGCCTAGCCAGTCTTTAGACGTTGTTTCAAGTCTGTGACGTACTGGAAGGCTGATGTGACAGTGTCGTCTGCCTTGGCATCTGTCCATGTTCTTAGTAAGGCTTCTAATGGACCTTTAATAGGTCTTCCGAAGAGTAATGTGGCCGGAGGGACTCACGTTGACGCATGCGGTACTTCCTTATAAGCAAATAATGCGGCAGGAAGATACTGATCCCAAGTTTCTGGCTTCTCCTGTGCCAACTTCCGAAGAATAGAGATGAGCGTCCCGTTAAACCGCTCTACTTGCCCGTTACTTTGGGGGTGATAGGGCGAAGTATGAATATGCCTAGTCTTGAATGTTCTAAGCACTTTCTCTGTCAACTTGCTTCGAAATTGTGACCCGTTGTCTGTGAGAATTTCATGTGGGAAGCCCAATCTAGTAAAGATATTCAGTAAAGCGTCAGCTACATGCACTGAGTCGCATGCTGGCATGGCTATGGCTTCGCCCCACATGGAACATGTGTCCACTAAGGTAAGGATATGGGAGTTCCTCTTCTTAGTTCTCAGCAGAGGTCCAATTATATCCACGGCCACTCTTTCAAAAGGGGTGCCCAAGATTGGCATCTCCCCAAGGGTCACGAGTGCCGTCAAGTGTTGTGCAACTTTCTGGCACCGAGGACAAGACTTGACGAAACGTTCAATGTCGCCAATAATAGTGGCAGACGATCCTTTGAGTCGTGGCGCTCATTCCCATGTGTCCACTAAATGGGATAGAGTGGCCCATCTCAAGCACCTGGTTCCTATAGGTTGCACGAACTACTAATTGGTTGTGTTCCTTCCTTTGTTTCCAGCTCGGCGATACATCAATCCATTCTTTATAAAGAAGTCTCCCTTGGTAGGTGGTTTGTGTGTCCTATGTAATTTTTTAAAACAGTGTGCCAGTGAGGAATCTTCCATTTGGGCCCTCTTCAATTCCTCGGGGAGGATATTGGTAGGAGGTTCCTGTTCTGCGTCTTTTTTTGACTGTCCTCTAGTCTGTACGGCCGCTATGACTAGTGGTTGAGTAGGTTCTCCAAGGAACACATTTCTACATCCCAAGATTAAAGAGTAAATTGGTTCTTCCATTATGGCTGCACGAATCTCTCCTGTCACGTAACGAGATTCCACTCTGATAAGTGCAATTGGCAGTGTCTTCGGTGCAACATCCTTCGATGGACCTTGGATGTCGACACTCTCTTCTGTTATCTGGTCAGGGGTGACAAGAGATGCCCTGACCACCGCATCGAAAGCAAGTCCTGTGTCATAAATGCACTCCACAGATTGTCCGTTTACGAAGACTGATTCGATGACGGGAGGATGAGAAACGTTTCCGGTACTCTGCTCTTCCGGGGTGACGGTTTTGTCTGCAGACATGCAGCATGTTGGGGAGGAGGTCTGCGCTTGCACTCATTAGTGTTGTGATTGTTCAAGCGACAGTACCCGCACCATTTATCTCTCTGTCTGTGATGTGGCGCAGCATTTTTCTTGTTTTGCTCTTTGTAATTATCTTGTTTTGCGTGCTGTTTATGCGAGATGTGTGGTCTTTTGCTTTGTTGATCTGGTTGGGAGCGAGCTGGTTGCTTTGGCGCCTGATCCGGAAACTTCTTTCTGGCTCCTTGAGACTCCATGGGAGCAATTCGGAATCGCTCTGCCGGTGTAATAATATTTTTTTAACCAGTCAGCGCCGTTTTCAGTGAGAAATCTACGCATTTCCACCGACATAGACTCTTTTAGTTGCTCTATCACAATCAGTTCTTTCAACCCGTCATAGTTCTCGGTAAAGTTTCCCAGTGTACACCACTTCACTAGGTAGTCTTGAATACGGGCTGCGAACTGTGAGAAAGTCTCTCCGGCCTCCTTCCTAGAACCTCGAAATTTTTTTCGGTAAGCCTCTGAATGAAGCTCGTACCTCACCAAGAGAGCTTTTTTCAATGCCTGATAGTCATCTTCTTCTCCGGCTGGAAGTTTATTAAAAACTTCGTAGGCGGCTCCTCTTAGGCCCTGGGAAAGTTTCAAGTTCCACTTCCGTTCTTCAAGTCCAAACTCTGTTGCAAAGCGTTCGAAGCGGTCTAAAAAGGCGTCCATGGTATCGTTCCTTTCTGAAAAAGGTTCCAGCGGAAAGTTCACGGCATTGGGTGGCGCAAGTTGCGAAGTAGGCACATCATCTGAGCGGGGTGAGTACCCTCCATCACAGTTGGAAGCAGCTGCACTTTTTGCCAGCTCTATCTGATTGGTCTGTCCCTGGATTTCCAGTTGCTTTATATTAAGTGCATGCTCTGCTGCGGCTTTCTCTTTCCGCTCCGCTGCTTCTGCTGCGGCTTTCCGCTCGGCTGCTTCTGCTGCGGGTTTCCACTCCGCTGCGTCTGCTGCGGCTTTCCGCTCCGCTGCTTCTGCTGCGGCCTTCTCCTTCTCCATTGCAAGTTTCTGCACTTCCATCTCTCTTGCATGGAGTTTATCAGTCTCCTCACTTACAAATTTCATCAGATCTTTTCCACTTAACCCATATTCACGCCCTGCCTCCATTAAACTAGTTCTAATTTTTGCGGCATCTGCCATGATATGCAGTACGGGTTCGCGAAGGGAAAAATTGGCAGTGACCTCCAAACAAAATTATTTGACTCGCACAAGTAATTATCTCTTTAAAACCAGCTAGGTTTAAATCAGTAATCAAGTTCAAATAGTTCTTAAAAAATCACTCACTCAGCGTATTATGAAAAATTATGTAACAGATTATCTCGCAGTTTCTATGAAAAATTTAATAAATATTTATGATAAAAATTTTCCCAGCAGTTACCGAAAAAGAAAAAAAAATTCAGTTCCCTACAGTATCCTCTGTTCTCAAAAAGTGTTTACTCTGTCCGTTTGATACTTAATTTAAAAAGTATCACTCGTGCTTTAGAGATATAAATTATCCCCCCTATGAAATAGACAAATTATAGTAAGAGTCAGTCTAGGAGGTAATCCCTCAAAATTCCAACAAATTTTGCAATTATCGCAACTGTATAGCAGGGATGAAAATGTGATTTATCACACTTCTAAGTCCGGGTTCACTAATCCCAAGACGAGTCCACAATTGTCGTGTGGTGCGTAATGGGGAAACTACGAGAGTAGTTTTTGCCAGGAATAGCCTATGATGTATTAGGTAGAAGGTCTCTAGAAATTGGCTCGTTAATAAAGGATAAAGACCTATTCGAGATAGGGACAAGAAGACGGGAATGCGTATGCTTTCCACTGGACAGTGTTTTCTAATTAATTATGGAAAGAGTTCTGTTTCCCCACGACCTTAGCTTCTGCCATTAAAACCCGTAACAGAAAAAGCCCCCAACTTCATCTGAGTAGAGAAATGTTCCTATATGTGAATATGTAACACCGACAGCACGAGTGATACATTAACAAACTAGATAATGATCAAACTATTGTTGGGTTTATTAATTAAATATCCACACATATAGGGTTAGTAATGGTTAGAACGTGATGGTGGTAAAAGACGATTCACACAAAACACACAGATGAGATATTAAAATTGCAGTTAATTAAGTAGTAGTTAATCAAGAATGAACTGGTGTAAAGCGAAATGATGATGATATGACAAGATACGTGTTACCAAAATGGTGAGTAATCTACACAGCCCATGTGTCTCTAAATGCTTCTCATGGATACGATGATTCACATGTATGCATAAAATGTCCCAAGTTGTCATACGTTATGTCGAGTGGGGTATCTCTAAGTCGAGGACGTTCTGATGAAAACTGTTGTTGTACTGAGAACGTTGACGATATATATATATATATATATATATATATATATATATATATATATATATATATATATATATATATATATATATATATATATATATACAGTAGAACCTCTATACGTTGACCACCTAAGGGACTGTAGCAAACCGGTCAACATACGGAGGTGGTCAACATACGGAACGAGGCCTATTGTTCTGATACTTTACTTCCTTGAACAGCTTGTATTGGAGAATACAGTATCATACGAAATCATACATAATCACAACATCAAATCAAATCATCAACATCTGTTTTATCATGGTTTAATCATTCTTTCTGAAAAAAAGAGTCAATCTTGTTCTGTGTCTTATTCTTATTACAAACATAAGTGGAGAAAGCACTCTCAACGCTGGCTACACCACTCAACATACCTGGGCATTTTTCCACAGCAAATGACTTCAACTGCATTATCAGATGCCTGACAGCCTCTTCTTTTGGAGTCTCTGCAATTTCTGTGTCATCGTCACTTGCTTCTTCAACTTCACCAGCTGCTTCATGCACTGTTATGCTTGTCTGTACTTCGGTCAATATCGCTTGGAAAATTCCTTCTGGGTCAGGTTCATTACAGGTTGCCACCTCATCATCCATTGCAACAAAACCTTCAAAATCTACTCCTTCGAATTCTGCCATTGGCGATAGACTGTCCGATGGGGCTAAAACGTCATGCTCTTGGGTTGTGACAAATCCACATTTCTTGAAACACTTCTGTATCGTTTCCGGCTGAACTTTATTCCAAGCAAAACTGATCCAGAGGACAGCATCCAGCGCGTTAACTGATGCAACGAATGAAGTTGCTTCTACAGGCGGACCACAGATCTGTGTTTTAGTAATGACCCACTGCAGGAGCTGGGCTCGGTAGTGCATTTTAAATGTTTTGATGATGCCTTGGTCAAGAGGTTGGGTTTTTGAGGTTGTGTTTGGAGGCAGAAATTTCAGTGTCACGTTTGTGAGATGTTCCACTTGTGGGTGGCCAGGATAGTTGTCTACTGTAAGTAGAATAGACCGTTTCTTCTTCTTCATTTCTCGGTCGATGCCCCTTACCCACTCCTCAAATAGGGCGTCGTCATCCATGCAGATTTGTTTAATCTCCAAGTGACGGGGAGGTCTTCGGGCTTCAGGTTCTTGAATGCGCGTGGCTTTGCCGATTTACCAATTACCAAGGGCTTTAGTTTCTCTGCGGTTCTTCTTTCTTCTTTGATCCTTAGCCGCCGACCGTCAAAGCAGTCAGTGGCCATCACGCCTAGTGGCGTCTTGTAAAAGGTAAAGGTAAAGGAACCCGTTACACGCCCATTGAGGCATATTGGGAATATGGTGTTAGGCCCATATTATCTTGACCGTCGGCACACGAGGGGTGATGTGGTCGGCATCACGCCGGCCGCCTTAACCTTCCCAGAGTTGCTCTGGTACCCACTTCGGGCTGGGTCGACTCAGGAGCCGTTTGTGGCCTAAAAAAATTCCCGCCTCATCTGGGGATCGAACCATAGACCACTGCGCTAGGAAGCCAGTGCACTAACCACTATGCTACCGCGGCGTCTTGTAGGGCAACAACAAATTGATTCCACTTTGCTCGGTCGGTGGCCATCCTTCGTACAGTGCCCCAACTCTGGTTCATTCCCTGCATCTCAGCCTCCACAGTCCTCCGCCAGGTTGTTTTTGGTCGGCCTCTCTTTCGTTTTCCTTCAGGGGTCCAAAGCATAGCTGTTCTTGTGATGGCATCGGGGTCTCTTCTGAGGACATGACCAACCCAGCTCCAGCGTCTGCCAGCTATGATGGTGTGCATGTCCTCTTGCTTGCTACGAGTAAGCAGATCTTGGTTAGTGATGGTATTCGGCCAAAAGATTCGGTGAATTTTTCTTAGGCATGTTGTGTGAAAGGAGGACAATTTCGACATTTCCTTCTCTGTAACTCTCCAGCATTCCGCACCATAGAGAAGCATAGAAAGCACACAGCTCTGATATAATCTTAATTTTGTGCTTGGGCTGTATTGGGAGGACTTCCAGATGTTGTTTAGGCTAAAGAAGGCTGTTCTTGCCTTATTCATTCTGATGTTGATGTCTTTGCCTGCCCCCGCCGTCTGGTGTTACTATGCTTCCTAGGTATGTGAAGGTATCTGTCTGTACCAATTGCTTATTCCTTACTGATATGGGCTCAGGGTTGCTCACATTGAGCGTCATGACCTCTGACTTCTTTAAATTGATGTTCAAGCCCACCTGCTGGCTAAACTTGTTAAGTCTATCCGTTTTTTCCTGGATGTGTTGATGTGAATGTGCTAGTAGTGCAATGTCATCTGCATATTCCAGATCTTCCAGTGTAGAAAATGTAGTCCATCTTATTCCTCTTGGACTGCCCTCTGTTGTCTGGCGCATCACCCAGTCTATGACTGTTAAAATAGAGTGGTTGACAAGGGGCATCCCTGTCGTACTCCTGTCTTCACCTCAAAGGTTAGATTGCTCTGCCCAACACTACACGTAAAGTTGGCATAGAGGCTTTTATGATTGACACTATGCAGCTTGGAATTCCATAAGCCCTCAGTATTTTCCATAAACTGTCCCTATGTATGCTGTCAAAAGCCTTTTCAAAATCAACGAAATTAATGTAAAGCTGTCTTTGCCATTCTGAGCACTGCTCTATAATGTTCCTGATCTCTGCGGTTGAGATAGCGCAAAGCATAATTGTGAAACGTTTTTTTGGAAAGTTTTCCGCTCTTACATTTGTCACCCTTCATGGCGAGGCTTCTGTCAGGCATCGCCTTGAAAAAGAGTCCGCACTCGTCAGCATTAAAGATGTCGTCGTCTTTGACGCCTCTGGCGAAGTAAGGAAACTTTTTGATGAACTCTTCTACACCTTCTACTAGAACTTCGTTGGATTCACCACACAACACTTTCTGGGAAATCGCGTGTCGCAGTTTAAATTTTTCGAGCCAACCACTTGATGCTTGGAAATCTTCTGCCACCCCGAATTCCCATGCGAATGTTTTAGCAAATTCTTGAATCTTCGGCCCGGAAATTCGGGCGTTAACTGCCCTCATTTGTTTGAACCAGTTTAATGTGGCTTCATTGACTTCATCTAGGGGAGTTTTCCTCCTTTTCTGCTGTAGATCTCCGCTTTCCTTACCACATCTCTCCAAGTACTCATGTTTACGTTTTTGGATGTTGCTAACTGTGGTCTTGCTAACCCCAAAATGTTCTGCCGTCTTTCTTTGGCTGCTGCTTTCCAGAAAATGTAGAAGATCAACCTTTTCCTTCATTGTCAGCTCCTTGAGTTCTTTCCTTTGGGCCATCAAAAAGGTTAGGTTAATTTTGTCAACGATAAAGTGTATAAAACACAGTCTGAGAGAGAACTTACAGTTTAGTAGTTGAATTACTATCATCCGGCAGGGCAGTCATAGCAAGAATGAAGATTTTGCTTAGAAGTTGGTCTTTTTATACTGCATGTTTGCGAAAATATCAAAGAGGTTAGGTTAATTTTCTTCGTCGGCAAGCATCATTCGAAAAGTGGTCAGAAAGCCTATGCCGACAAAATTCAAAGACACTGATTTTTTTAAAAACTGGTCAAGTAATTGAGGGTAAATTACTATTGTGTGTCATAGTCCAAGTGGTCAAGATACAATTTACAGAGGTGATCAACTTATAGAGGTCATCTTCCATTGAGTACATGTGATGCGTGTCCGGTCTATGAAAATGTTGTCAACTTCGGGAGGTGGTCAATGTATGGAGGTGGTCAACTATGGAGGTTCTACTGTATATATATATATATATATATATATATATATATATATATATATATATATATATATATATATATATATATATATATATATATATATATTCACTGTTTGAGTATATCTCTGTAGTGTTGATCAACAGTTAATAGCTGTCATATGAAACAAAAAGTCTGTTGTCTAATCTCCCGAGGGTACTGGCCAGACTGGATATCTTCACGAAATGTTAGTGATATGTAGACTCATTATCTTGCGTAAGTAGTCGTGATTCATAAAATATACTTTAGAGTCTGCTTCATAGAATGCGCTTAAGAGTGTGTTGCACTTGGTATAAATATGAGATTCCACTTTTGAACTCTTTAGCTTGACTTCAGATAATAAGCTTTCGAGTGATTTGAACTTGTGATAACTATGTATTGAACTTGTGAGCCAGCAGTATATGGTGACAAAAAATGCTGCGTCCACCTTCTGAATTGTGGGTGGGAAAATATTCGTTTTTAATTGAGGAATGAAAGATGTCCTATGGCGAATTCTGCTAGCCAAATGTCCGTTTTTTTATAACTTATTTCTGGTTAGACGTCATACACGTTGCGTTTAGACTCAGACTTCTGATGAACTTAAGACACACAAAAGTCTTCGTAAGTTTTCACACTTAACATCACTGGTTGACTTTCATTTATACTACTGCTCATTATTGATCTCTCTCTGAGTTCGATTCTAATGATGTTAAATATCTTGTGCATGAGAGTGTGTCCGCATGAGAGACTGTGATGATGATGAAGGTGAAGTATGAACTATTAATTACCTCCTATCATCCTATCATCTTCTAGGAAAATCTTCTGATTTTATTAATCAGTTATGAAAAGAAATAATTGAAACTCTATCTTTTGCACATTCAGCTGTGAGGTTAAACTAAACAAAGAATAAGAAAATGTATTAATAATCTGTATAAGATCTACTAACCTTCTTTTCCCTTCGCAAAATCTTTTAAGAACACAATTCACCACTGAAATGAACTATTATCCACTCTGAATAAACACGTGTATTTAGGCTAGGCGTTTTAGGGATTTAATCTCCACCTCACAATGTAAAAACTGGACTCCTCTCTCTATCGAGGTACGCGGTATATTATATCTCTAGAAGTCCAATGTGGGTTTCTTGGACCGGTGACGTACAACTCCGCCCATACAACCAATACCTAAGAGACCCTCTGGTCACTCATTCCCAGGATCGCTCTTGTCCCCTGTCAGTCCAAAAGTGGGTGGGGTAATTCGCGACCAACTTTCGTTGCCTGGCTTGCCTGACAAACAGGTATTGAGATAATTGGCTGGCCAATGCAAAAGTGCTGTCACGTTACTCTCTGATTGTCTATCTCTCCGTGTGTTGGCGGCACTCTTTGTTACCTCCGTCCATTGTCGCCAGCATGCTAACATGTCCCCTCTGTTTCGCCGCCTATTGATTTAATGCCTATTGATTTACATGCCGGTTGGTTTAAACAGCATGAGACTTTTCACCTGGCCAAGCTGGGCGTCCAAAGTGGTGATTCGTCGCTTGTATGGACAGCGGCCGAGCAACAAAGATAACAACAGTCCACAGAAATTGTATAATGCCCAGATGTCTGATTTGGATGACCAGATATGTTTTCATCATATTTATCACGATGCAATGTGGACTTCAAACGATGATGTCAGGTATGGGAACTCAATCAAAAGACTTTATTTTACCACCGATGAAAGAACAAATGCGTTTCTCTAGATACCGGTTGCGAGTAATCAAAACGATGAAATAGCAAATGTGGGATGAAAGAGCACAAATGTATGAGAAAATAAAATACGAGAGATGTAGGAAAAGATAGAGCTATAAGGCCTTGGCGCTCGTTTATTACAGCAATGAATCTCTTTTCCATGTTTTTGGTATAGCGAATCTCTTTCCCCAGTATCATTACAGCGAATCTCGTGTCCCAGATTTGTTACAGGGAATCTCTTTCCCCAGTTCTGTTACCAGCGAATCTCGTGTCCCAGATGTGATACAGGGAATATCTTTCCCCATTTATATTACAGTGATTCTCGTGTCCAAGATTTGTTACAGGGAATCTCTCTTTGCAATTTTGTTAAAGCGAATTTCGTGTCCCAGATTTCTTACAGGGAATCTATTTCCGCAGTTTTGTTACAAGGAATGTCTCTCCCCCGCTCTGTTACAGTGAATCTCATTTTCCAGTTTTGTTACAGCGAATTTCTTGTCCCAGATTTATTACATGGAATCTTTTTCTCTAGTTCTGGTACAGTGAATTTCTTGAACTAGATTTGTTACAGGGAAATACTTTTCCCGGTTTTGTTACAGGGAATCTCATGTCCCAGTGTTGCTACAGGGAATATCTTGTCCCAGATTAGTTACAGAGAATCTCTTTCCCCAGTTCTGTAACAGCAAATCTCTTTCCCTAATTTTGTTACAGTGAATTTCTTGTCCCATATTTGTTACAAGGAATCTTTTTTCCCCAGTTCTGTTACAGCGAACCTCTTTTCTAAGTTTTGTTACAGAGAATTTCTTGTCCCAGATTTGTTACAGAGAATCTCTCTCCCCAGTTCTGTTACAGCGAATCTCTTTCCCTAATTTTGTTACAGTGCATTTCTTGTCACATATTTGTTACAAGGAATCTCTTTCCCTAGTTTTGTTACAGCGAATTTCTTTCCCTAGTTTTTTTTACAGGAAATCCAACAAATTAAAAATAGGAACTACTGATGAGTGTGACTGTGGCACCGATAAAATGAATGCCGAATATCTGCTTCAAAGATGCCCAACATGTGAGGATCAGAGAAAACCTTATGGCCATCACCATTACCATTCCTGGAAAAAGTTTACGGAGATATCAACAGCCTCAGGCTGACCACTGCTTTCTTTGAACTTATTCAAGTTGACATCTGAGGGTGAACGAAGAAGAACAAGTTACAGGAAATCTCTTTCCCTAGTTTTGTGACAGCGAATCTGTCTCACCAGTTGTGTTACAGCGAATTTCTTTTCCTGTTTTGTTATATCAAATTTCTTTCCCAAGTCTTGTTACAGGACATCTCTTTCCCTAGTTTTATTACAGGAAATCTCTTTCCTTAGTTTTGTGACAACTAATCTGTCTCCCTAGTTTTGTTACAGCTATTTGTTTTCCCTAGTTTTGTTACAGCGAATTTCTTTTCCTGGTTTTGTTACAGGACTTCTCTTTCGTTCATTTTGTTACAGGAAATCTCTTTCCTTAATTTTGTTACAGCGAATTTCTTTCCCTAGATTTGTTACAGGGCATCTCCTTCCCTAATTTTGTTAATCTCTTTCCCTAGTTTTGTTACAGGGAATCTCGTTTCCTAGTTCTGACACAGCTAATCTATTTCCCCAGTTTTGTTAGAGAGAATGTAATTTCCCAGTTTTGGTGCACTAAATCTCCTTCTCGAGTTTCGTCACAACTACTATTTTCCCAGTTGTGTTCAAAGCGAATATCTTTGCACATTTTTATTATGGTGAATCTCTTACCCCGGTTTTGTTATTTTCCAAAGAACTTTACATGTAGTCCATCAACTTCTTAAACTCATTTTTTGTCTTCTTCTCGTATTGTATTGATTATTGACATAACATGTTTATTTATTCATGACCTTTCAGCTCTCACATTAGCATAGACCTCATGCCTAATCATCCTGTCATGTGTCATCTGTTCAATGTCTGTCCATGTCTTATTTAACCCTTTCATTCCTATCTTCAGCTCTCTCTCTCCTTCATGTGTTATTCAGTCTCCCCTTAACTCGCTTATTCTAGAGATTCCAGAATCTCTTCAGTATGTATCCTATCCATTGCCAGAGTCTTCTTGTCATCTCCAGTTCCACTGGCACTTGTCTGGTTCTTGTCGTCAGTTTCACATTGGGGATCTTGTCATACAATGTTGTGATAAACGAGCGCAAAGGCCTTATTGCTCTATCTTTTCCTACATCTTTCGTATTGTATTTTCGCAGACATTTGCTCTTTCATCCCACATTTGCGATCCCACATTTGCTATTTCATCGTTGTGATTACTCGCGACCGGTATCTAGAGAACCACATTTGTTCTTTCATCGGGGGAAATAAAGTCCTTTGATTGAGTCCCAATACCTGACATTATCGTTTGAAGCCCACATTGCATCGTGATAAATCTGGTGAAAACACGTCTGGTCATCCCAATCAGACATCTGGGCATGCCCAGATTGGCCAGGTGAAAACGTCTCATGCTGTATTGGTGTTATCTTTGGTCGGTCGCTGTTCAGACAAGCGTTGGGTTACCACATTGGACGCCCAGCTTGACCAGGTGAACAATAAACAATCAGAGAGTAAGGTGACAGCAATTTGACAGCACTTTTGCATTAGCCCACCAATTATCTCCATACCTGTTTGTCAAACCACACCCACGTTTAATCTGACAGGGGACAAGAGCGATCCTGTGAATGAGTGACCAGAGGGGCTATTAAGGATTGGTTGGTATGGGCGGAGCTGGATGTCAGGGATCCAAGACACCCACATTGGACTTCCAGAAATATAATCTACCGCGTAGCGTGCTAGAGGAAGGAGTCCAGTTTTTACATTGTGAGGAAGAGATTAAACCCAAAAACGCCTAGCCTAAATACACGTGTTTATTCAGAGTGGATATAGTTCAGTTCTGTGATGAATTGTGTTCTTAAAGGATTTTGCGAAGGGAAAAGAGGGTTAGTAGATCTTATACAGATTATTAATACATTTTCTTAATTTTTGTTTATTTTAACCTCACAGCTAAAATGTGCAAAAGATAGAGTTTCAATTAATTCTTTGCATAACTGATTAATAAAATCAGAAGATTTTCCTAGAAGATGATAGGATGATAGGAGGTAATTAATAGTTCATACTTCACCTTCATCATCATCACAGTCTCCCATGCGCACACACTCTCATGCACAAGATATTTAACATCATTAGAATTGAACTCAGAGAGAGATCAATAATGAGCAGTAGTATGAATGAAAGTCAACCAGTGATGTTAAATGTGAAAAACTTACGAAGACTTTTGTGTGTCTTCAGTTCATCAGAAGTCTGAGTCTACACGCAACGTGTCTGACGTCTAACCAGAAATAAGTTATCAAAAAACGGACATTTGGCTAACAGAATTCGCCATAGGACATCTTGCATTCCTCAATTAAAAAGGAATATTGTCTCACCCACAAGTCAGAAGGTGGACGCATCATTTTTCGTCACCATATACTGCTGGCTCACACGTTCAATACATAGTTATCACAAGTTCAATACAGAGTCATCATAAATTCAAATCACTCGAAAAATCATTATTATCTGAAGTCAAGCTAAAGAGCTCAAAAGAGGAATCGCATATTTATACCAAGTGCATCACACTCTTAAGCGCATTCTATGAAGCAGACTCTAAAGTATATTTTATGAATCACGACTACATACGCAAGATTATGAGTCTACATATCACTAACATTTCGTGAAGATATCCAGTCTGGCCAGTACCCTCGGGAGATTAGACAACAGACCTTTTGTTCATATGACAGCTATTAACTGTTGATCAACACTACAGAGATATACTCAAACAGTGAAGGAATATATATATATATCTCTTCAACGTTCTCAGTCCGACAACAGTTTTCATCAGAACGTCCTCGGCTAAGAGATACCCCACTCGACATAACGTATAACAACTTGGGACAGTGTATGCATACATGTGAATCGTCTTATCAATGCGAAGCATTTAGAGACACATGGACTGTGTAGAGTACTCACCATTTTGGTAACACGTATCATATCACATCATCGTCATTTCGCTTTACACCAGTTCATTCTTAATTAACTATTACTTAATTACCTGCAAGTTTATTATCTCATCTGTGTGTTTTATGTGAATCGTCTTTTCCCATCATCACGCTCTAACCATTACTAACCCTATATGTGTGGATATTTAATTAATAAACCCAATAATCGTTTGATCATTATCTAGTTTGTTAATGTATCACTCGTGCTTTCGGTGTTAAATATTCACCTATAGGAACATTTCTCTACTCAGATGAGGTTGGGGGCTTTTTCTTTACGGGATCTAAG
The DNA here is from genome assembly GCA_024509875.1 of Oreohelix idahoensis. Lineage (NCBI taxonomy): Eukaryota > Metazoa > Mollusca > Gastropoda > Stylommatophora > Oreohelicidae > Oreohelix > Oreohelix idahoensis. The sequence continues at coordinate 125,618 of JAMPIV010013220.1, forward strand.
GGCTGAAGCTAGGGTCTTGGGGAAACAGAACTCTTTCCATAATTAATTAGAAAACACTGTCCAGTGGAAAGCATTCGCATTCCTGTCTTCTTGTCCCTATCTCGAATAGGTCTTTATTCTTTCTTAACGAGCCAATTTCTAGAGACCTTATATCTAATATCTCATAGACTATTCCTGGAAAAAACTACTGTCGTAGTTGCCCCAATACGCACTACGCGACAAATGTGAATCCGTCAGTTGTAAGCAAGCGCCCATTTATGAAAGACTGTAACTCCTTGGTTGTTGTTTTCCATGTTTCGGAGTAATAAATTGGGACTGACGTGACATTGTATTCTCTGTGGTGTTCATTTTCTGTTGTTTTAATATTCTCGTAATATGCAACAAAATGCCGTGAACTTCTCTTTCTGACTTCTGGATATTTTTTCTTCCCGTTAAACGCTTGTTCTCATAGCATATTTGCAGATTGCGCCACTTTTTGCTACTATGATTCTTTTTCACTAATTTTGCAGCTGTTATAATAAGTTTACAATTGCCATAAACGGTTGTTGCTGATATTCTCTATGCCTAATTTTTGTCTTTCAAAATATTTACAGATTTCAAAATATTCTAGAGATTATCTTGTATTAAAACGTTTTCTTAATGTTCAGGTTGACCTTGGTGATTATGTCTCTCCACAAATTTATGTATCCTCAGTACTCTTTAGCAATTCTGCTGTTAATGTATCTTAGTGCAACAATGTCAAACTGTCTAGTATCTTCTCTCTTTGTTGTCTTTCATCTCTGTTCCCTTAATTCTAGTTTTTTTGTCTTTTATCTCTGATCCATTAATTCTTGTTTGTTGTCTTTTATCTCTGTTCCATTAATTCTTGTTTGTTGTCTTTTATCTCTGTTCCATTAATTCTTGTTTGTTGTCTTTTATCTCTGTTCCTTTAATTCTTGTTTGTTGTCTTGTATCTCTGTTCCCTTAATTCTTATTTGTTGTCTTTTATCTCTGTTCCATTAATTATTGTTTGTTGTCTTTTATCTCTGTTCCATTAATTCTTATTTGTTGTCTTTTATCTCTGTTCCATTAATTCTTATTTGTTGTCTTTTATCTCTGTTCCATTAATTCTTGTTTGTTGTCTTTTATCTCTGTTCCATTAATTCTTGTTTGTTGTCTTTTATCTCTGTTCCCTTAATTTTTGTTTGTTGTCTTTCATCTCTGTTCCCTTAATTCTTGTTTGTTGTCTTTTATCTCTGTTCCCTTAATTCTTGTTTGTTGTCTTTTATCTCTGTTCCCTTAATTCTTGTTTGTTGTCTTTTATCTCTGTTCCCTTAATTCTTGTTTGTTGTCTTTTATCTTTGTTCCCTTAATTCTTGTTTGTTGTCTTTTATCTCTGTTCCCTTAATTCTTGTGTGTTGTCTTTTATTTATGTTCCATTAATTCTCGTTTGTTGTCTTTTATCTCTGTTCCATTAATTCTTGTTTGTTGTCTTTTATCTCTGTTCCATTAATTCTTGTTTGTTGTCTTTTATCTCTGTTCCATTAATTCTTGTTTGTTGTCTTTTATCTCTGTTCCATTAATTCTTGTTTGTTGTCTTTTATCTCTGTTCCCTTAATTTTTGTTTGTTGTCTTTCATCTCTGTTCCCTTAATTCTTGTTTGTTGTCTTTTATCTCTGTTCCCTTAATTCTTGTTTGTTGTCTTTTATCTCTGTTCCCTTAATTCTTGTTTGTTGTCTTTTATCTCTGTTCCCTTAATTCTTCTTTGTTGTCTTTTATCTTTGTTCCCTTAATTCTTGTTTGTTGTCTTTTATCTCTGTTCCCTTAATTCTTGTGTGTTGTCTTTTATTTATGTTCCATTAATTCTCGTTTGTTGTCTTTTATCTCTGTTCCATTAATTCTTGTTTGTTGTCTTTTATCTCTGTTCCATTAATTCTTGTTTGTTGTCTTTTATCTCTGTTCCCTTAATTCTTGTTTGTTGTCTTTTATCTCTGTTCCCTTAATTCTTGTTTGTTGTCTTTTATCTAAGTTCCCTTAATTCTTGTTTGTTGTCTTTTATCTCTGTTCCCTTAATTCTTGTTTGTTGTCATTTATCTCTGTTCCCTTAATTCTTGTTTGCTGTCACATTTGTTCCAGCTTTGGTCTTCTAACATATGTCGACATTATAAATTTCTCTGACTGAGAAACTCACAGAGATACAAAGAGAGGTCTAGGAAGGTGATGAGGCGACAGTGTGTGTCACTGCCTTACACACCACGTGCCTAACGAGAACAGAAGATGAAAAATAATTATTGGTTGGTAATAATTTTTGTAACTCCGCCTAGGCCGGTCCCAAGCCCGGCTGAAAAAGGAGGAGGGCGGCCTGCATGGAGGCCGTAAGGAGGCAGCCCATCCACCATGCAAAGGCACAACAGGCCAATCACCTGTTTGCTTTAAACTTTTTATTACGAAAACTACAAGGGAGAAAACCGGACTGATTCTAAAGGCGACGAACTGGAACGGTCCACGGACTACGACTTATGGAACTTGGAACACAAGAAGTATAAATGCTAAAGAAGAGGAGCTGGTGGAAGAGATGAGGAAAGCAAAACTAGAAATCCTGGCTATAACGGAAACAAAGAAAAAAGGACAAGGAGTCATGGATCTCGATGGCAATACGCTGCTCTACAGTGGTGTACCCACATCTGAAAGAGCTAAAGGGGGCGTGGGTTGCATTGTGGCCAAAAAGATAGTATCAAGGGATGGAACATTGTCTCGGAGCGCATTATAGTTGTAAAACTAAAAGAAGGAGAAACCATAGTCAACCCGGTCATAGTGTATGGGCCAAATGAGGATGAGAGAGCAGAGGTCAAGGAGGAATTCTTCGAGCTGCTTCAAAGGACAGTGGATGACTGCCTAGATGAAATTATCATGCTCGGAGATTTCAGTGCCAGAGTTGGGAATGATCATGCTAGATGGGGTGGAGTTATCGGAAGATATGGAGAAGATACTCTCAATGAAAATGGAAAGCGACTCCTTAGATTCTGCAGTGAGCAGAATCTGATCATTACAAACACAAAGTTCATCCATAAGCGCATACATGCATACACTAGATAAAAACCAACAAAGAATGAGAAGTCAGTGATCGACTATGCCATTTGTTACGCACAATTAATTACTTTTTTTCCAAAGTCTTTGTATGATCGTTTTTCGTATGTATGATCATTATTTGACTGAAATGCATGTTATATATATTTTATGGTCAAAGGGACAGAATCCGAAATATCGATACTGCTATTCTTTATGAGTTTACTTCCTCTTGTATAGAGACACGTTCGGTCTATAATGTCTTGAACGAAGCGTGACCATATCTCCTTATTTGGTAGTATCAGTCAACTGTTGTAGATGTTTGAAACCTTTCTTAACGCTTCTGTTCATGTCCATAAAAGGCGCGACTGTGTAAGACTTTTATCTCGAATGTTCTTAGAATCGTCTTATTGTGAACAGCGACTCAGAGATTGTCGCTCTGCGCATGTCTCGACTGGGTTGTCGTTTTGTTGTTCCGCCCAGGTCGGGGAGTTGAGAAATGGACTGATTAGCGAGCGGACGCGCCTTGCGTCTTGTGATTCTCTGAGGGAAATACATTGTCTTTGTGAGTTAGTTAGCTAACTAGACTATTTCCCCGTATTATTCAAGCCTGCCTGGAGGCATATGTTCATGGTTGATTTTCCGAAATAAGGTAATTCCTCTTGTATCGAACTTTATGCTATCATCTAGAGGTTCGTCATTTTGTCGCCTTTTTGCTCGCCTGTGTGATTCAAAATGGAGAGGTACTTTGACTAGGATTAAGTCACCGGTATCTTTATACCTGAACTAGTTATATATCTATGGGTCGCTCTAGACCAACAAGACTATTGTCTGTGTTCCAGGATTCGTTATATCAGAGATCACGTCCAAGTCAGATGGTTAGACTTAGGGAGGTTATAAAGGTCGAGCTGACCTGTAATCCATGTATGCTACTCACGTGCAGACAGTAAACGGACGTATTGTATACATCTGATCTGCTAGCATCAGGAAGGAATAATTATTATTGTCTATGAACATTAAGGATCTGCAGCTGACCACGGTTGCAGAAGTTATATGCATTATTTATCAAGCTTCGCTATGATATTTGTTTTCCATACAACTATTGAGTATTGACTTCTACATGACTGTCAGTTAACATGAGTTTGAATGCTGCATTCGTTGTACCTATGCTGATAATAACATAAGTTTCATGACTGTTTTGTGGCGTGCAATAAATGGTATAAACCTAAAGCGAAGTTACCATTTCTATGACTCTACACGTCATGTTGCCTGTGGTGTACCCTGAACTGTTCTACTGCAACACACACACAGCAACAATCTAAACCAGATAAGACACCCACATCTTGCATTGTAATACCTGGTGTCGATAGAGGTGGTAATTTGACGGCATCCTAATTCCACCCTTATCAATTCATGGTGGCCAATAGTTGGTTTATTCTGGTACCAACTCTCAAGGGGGTCAACAAACCCAGACATCATCAGCAGACTACAAGACAACATTGCAGTTGCTATTCATCACCTTTGATGAAATTTTTTTGAAAGACGCAGCAGTACTGACAGTTGTTGATATTTTGAAACTACCCGGCGCTGCTCGGCGGTATTGAAGTTTGTCTACAAATAGAAGGACAAGTACCGAGCGAATGGATTTCCTGATCTGTTGAGAAGAAGGACAAGTGCCGTAACAACTGTTCCGGTCTCAGAATTACTGTTGCAGATTCAGAAGGTCAAGTTCAGAAGCTGTTTCCTGTCAGAAGCTGTTTCCTGTTAGAAGCTCATTTCCTTCGTCATGGCAGTTTACGAGAGCAGATATGGATCAACGTTGGATCATTGTCCTAAGAATGCTGATCACATCCTGTTCTGAACTGTGCTGACGTTGTGGATACATAGAAGTTAAGTGGCCTGTTTTGTTTGTGAACTGTGCCCTTATGTTCTAACTGAGCCTTCTGTCTATCACATTTTCACACTATTTACATGTTTATATGTTATATGTTATTTGGATTTGTATTTATATGTTTATATTTCTGCGGGTTTTCTCGGTTGGGCGGTGTCTTTCAGTAGAAGATACCACGTCACAGAGGTTCTACTGTTAGCGTTTTCGTTAGGGACTGTGCGAATTTCCTACTGTGAAATTTGCTAGCGACAATCGTTGCTATATCTGTTTAGTTGTGACGAGTTGTGCTTTATTTTCGTTTTTTGTATATTTTTTTTTGTTTCTCTCTTTCTTTCTGTTTTTTAGTTTCGATTTCGATTGTTTGTATTTGTAGGTCTCCTCTTTTCTATTATTCAGTTCTTTAAGTATATTTTTGTGTATACACTGTAGCGTCATTTGTTTGTTATTGTTTACATTGACTCTGATCTTTGTTATTGTTTACATTGACTCTGATCTTTGTTTTTGTTTACATTGACTTTGATCTTTGTTTTTGTTTACATTGACTTTGATCTTTGTTATTGTTTACATTGTTGGTGACCTTTGTTATTGTTTACATTGTCTTGTTATTGTTTGCATAGTTCTTGCATAGTTAGCTTTCACTATTGTTACATATATGCTCATGCACTATTGATCTATAGTGCACTTATCATAACTAGCTGGTGGTTTTTTCCTTATGCACTATTGTAGTGCAGTTATGATAAATAACTGATGGTTATGCACTGATTTGGGTAGTGCACTGATAATTAAGAGGTGACTTGTGATATTATTGTACAACTGATAATACAAATTGGTGTCAAGTCTTGTTTCCCACAGAGATTGGAGTAAACATAGTAATTATACAAGCACTTTATTAAGTCTTGTTGCTATTAAGATTGAAATAAGATAATTAATTATTTCAGGTTCTGTACTCACATTTTAGACATCATGTCTACATTTGAGTACTTTATTGAGCAGGGTAAAGCCCTTGGGAAGACAGGTGATAAATTAGAAGAATTTGCGACTGTTCAATATGCCAAGGCATTGAAGTCGGAGGAAAAGAAAATGAAAGAACTAACTGAACAAAAGAGAATAGATGCTGAAAATTTAAAACTGCAGATGCAGGTAGATGAAAAGAGATTACAAATGGAAATGGAAAAACAAAAAAGAGAAGCAGAATCTCAGGAGAAGAGACTTCAGGCTGAGGTTGAAAATAAGAGACTTGAAAAAGAAGCTGAAAATAAGAGACTTGAAAAAGAAGCTGAAAATAAGAGACTTGAAAAAGAAGCTGAAAATAAGAGACTTGAAATAGAGGCTGAAAATAAAAGATTAGAAAAAAAGTTACAGGCTGAGGCTGAGGAAAGAAAGTTACAGGCTGAGGCTGAGGAAAGAAGGTTACAAAGAGAGTCTGATGAGAGAAAAGCAAAAATGGAACATGAAGAAAAACTCTTAGCTTTGGAGTTAGAAAAGTTGAAGTTATCTAGTAATGCTAATGATGCTAATAAGGTATCATCTGCTAATAAGTCTAATGCTGTTGATTTCAAGCTTAATTTACCAGCATTCAATGCTTCAATTGATGATATAACATTTTATCTAGATAGATTTGAAAGTGCATGTAAGGTGCATAATATAGATAAAACATTATATGTTTATCATCTGTCCAAGATACTTAGAGGTGATGCTTTGACTTTGTTGGGTATGGTAGATGTGCCTGACAAGAACAACTATGAGGTTGTCAGGGCGGCATTGTTAAAGAAGTACCAACTTAACGAAGACGGATATCGTCTTAAATTTAAAAACATGTTACCAGAAACTGGAGTTGAATTCTCAGAATTCATCTCAGGCATACGTCTTACTTTTTTACGATGGGTTGAGCTTTCTAAGACAGAAAGTACATTTGAAGCCCTCATGGACTTACTTCTTAGAGACAAGGTTATGTCTTCTGTTAATGAAGCTTTTCTTTCTTTTCTTCATGAGCGTAAGCCTAAAAATATAAAAGAAATGGAAGAATACTGTAGCCAGTATGTTACTGCACATCCTCACATAACCATTAGCAACTCTAAGGTAAAAGAAGGTCTGCCAGTTGCTTCGGCAGCACCTTATGGCCCGAATTTTATGCGTAAATTTCAGGGTAGCCAGCAAAATTTCAATAAAAAGAGTAACCGTAATTATGCCCAGAACCATGGTAATCAATTTCAGGGAGATTCTTCTTCCCAGAACTGGAGACAACCTAATATTACACGGTATTCTATTCCCGGTAACTTTAGAAATTTTCATAAAGGTAATCGGTATAGAGGAAAATATTTTTTGCAGAGACCTCAATACCAAGATAATAGAGGTTCTCAACAGCATAGAGATGGTAATGACAGTTATGGAAACTGGAACTCAAACCAGGATAAAAATTACAGTAGGGACTTTAATGATAATTGCAGAGGCAATAATGGTCGCGGTAGATCGCAACAGAAGAGAAAAAGATATCAACAGACAAACTCTGTTCAACAAGAATCTCAGGGAGCAGATAAACAGGTTAATAATGATAAAGACCATAATGCTATCGGATGCTCATCTTTTGACTTTGGTAGGGCAAATAAATGTATCCAATGCAGTACTTTATTTGATCCGAAAACCATTAGTACTCTAAGCTGTGGTCATCCTTTGCCCGCTCTTCCTGCTAATGTTGCTCATGATGGGAGAGGTTCTCTTATATTACATAAGGGGCTTGTAAATAGTAATCCAGTCTCGGTGTTGTTTGATTCTGGATGTACTACTGTCGGGGTTAGGCAATCTCTTGTAGATCCATTCTGTGCTACAGGAAAGGTCATCAAATGTGTCACATTTGGTGGCACGTTGGAAAAATATCCTACTGCCATAATACATATTGCTACTCCTTTCTTCACGGGAGAGGTCCACGCGTGTCTACTTCCAAACCCTATTGCGGACCTTATTATTGGTCGTATTCACGGAGTTAGGGAATGTACCCCACAGCAGATTGCTGTTTGGGAAGAGCAAAACATTGAAGCTACCAATACGGTGGTCACAAGAGCACATGCTCTGGATCCACCTCAAACTTCATTAACTAATAATGATGAAGTAAATGAACAAAATAGTCACTTGACTATTACACGTGACTCATTTATCAAATTGCAAGAAGAAGATCCGTCGTTACAAAAATTCTTCATTCTAGCAAAAAAAGGTGATCCTAATCAAAATACTAATAGAAAATCTTGGATTTCTATGAAGAACGGCGTACTTGTACGTATGGTACAAGACTCGACTACATCCACTCATTCACAAATTCTTGTGCCTAAGAGCATGAGGGTGCAAATATTGCAACATGCTCATGACTCGCAATGTGCTGGACATATGGGTTTTTCCCGTACAAAGTCGAGAGTTCTTGCGGCTTTCTTTTGGCCATTTGTGAGCAAGGACATACGAATGTACTGTCGCTCTTGCAAAGTATGTCAGGAGGTCAAATCTAAAGGACCACGACATGCTGCGCCTATTCAGGCTGCTGACATTCCAATTCGCCCTTTTCAAAAAATGGCAATAGATATTATCGGTCCTTTTAGAATTAAGTCGGCTAGAGGACATCAATTTATTCTTACATGTGTCGATATGTGCACACGTTGGCCAGAGGCAATACCTCTCAAGAGCATCTCAACTGCTGATATCGCAGACGCTCTTTGGCTGATATTTTCTCGCTTGGGTTTTCCCGGAGAAATATTGTCAGACCATGGCACTCAACTTATATCAGACACTATGTCACAGGTAATGTCTATGCTACATATAAAAAGGTCTCTCAGCAGTATCTATCACCCAATGTCTAATGGGTTGGTCGAACGTTTAAATAGGACTCTAAAAACTTTACTGGGTAAAATAACTGAGGATCATCCTCAGGATTGGGACAGGGTCTTACCCGCGGCTCTCTTTGCGTATAGAGAGGTCCCCAATGAACATACGGGGTTTTCCCCTTTTGAACTTGTCTTTGGCGCGCAACCGCGCGGCCCTATGTCTTTACTTCACGATCTAATCACTGCCGATAATATTAGCGATGAGACTCAGTCTTCTTATGAGTACGTCATTGCTCTTAGGAAAAAAATCATTGAGGCATGCAGACTAGCAACTTCGTCTTCCGAATTTGCTAAAGAAAAGGCAAGGCAGTTTGCGAATAAGAATAGATGTCTACGACAACTTTGTCCAGGTGACAAAGCTCTCGTTCTACTTCCTTCAAGGGAGAACAGACTTCTAATTGCATGGAAAGGTCCATATGCAATAGTCTCCAAAATTTCTGATGTCGACTATGTTGTCGATATTGATGGAAAGCATAAAACTTTCCACATAAATATGCTCACGGAATTTCATGAAAGACCAGACTATTTGCAGCCTATTTTCCAGGCAACGGACAATTCTCAAGTACCTCATGGTCAATACTCATCGCTGTCAGTTATACAGGATGAGGAAACTACTTTTTCTGATGTCAATCTTCCTCTTTCTATGGTCCCACTTTATTCTACGGAATCTTGGAAAAACGTGACCGTTTCTCCAAATCTTTCCGCTGAGGAACATCGACAAGTTTCTTCGATGTTGCAAACATTTCAGGATGTTCTTACAGACATCCCGGGACACACACATGTCATTGAACATGACATTGTGCTAACTGATCATAATCCTATCAGAGTCAGACCCTATCCAATACCTATCCATTTCCAGTCTCAAGTCGAAAAAGAATTGGATGAAATGATACGTTTGGAAATCATTGAACCATCCACTTCAGCATACTCTTCGTCTATGGTTATTGTTCGAAAGAAGGATAATAACATTCGCATTTGCGTAGATTATCGCAAATTGAACCAAGTTACGAAGTTCGACGCTGAACCTATGCCTTCATTAGAAGAGCTACTCAATAAACTTTCTAATTCTAGATTCTTTACCAAACTAGATTTGTCTAAAGGTTATTGGCAAGTCCCGCTAACTGAACGTGCCAAACCTTTTACAGCTTTTTCTACACCTAGGGGTTTATTCCAATGGAATTTCATGCCTTTTGGTCTTATGAACGCCCCTGCTACATTCGTACGCATGATGCGGCGAATTCTCGCATATCGTACAGATGTCATAGCATATCTAGATGATATCTGTCTATTCAGTGATTCCTGGGAAGATCACTATTTGGGTTTATACGAATTACTGTCTACTCTTCGCGAGTATAACTTGACTGCAAAACCCTCTAAAGCCTTTATAGGATTTAGTGAGATTTCTTTCCTAGGTCATCGTGTTGGTCATGGTCTTTTAAAGACAGAGGACCACAATGTTTCAAAAATACTTAACATTTCGGTCCCTAAGACAAAGAAACAAGTAAGGAGTCTATTAGGTTTGATCCAATTCTACGGACGATTCATTCCGAATCTGTCCTCCATTATGGCACCGCTTTCTACTTTATTGAAGAAAGGGTCGCCTAATTTGATCCGCTGGTCAAAAGAATGTCAATCCTCATTGGACCAGGTTAAAGACCTATTTTCATCTCCACCTATTCTTAGGTTACCTACTATTGAGAAGACTTTTGTTCTTCGAAGTGACGCCTCGTCAACTGGGATTGGGGCAGCACTAATGCAGGAGTATTCTGATACTCTGCATCCGGTGATGTATATCTCTAGGAAATTAAATGCTGCAGAAAAGAATTACTCGGTTTTAGACCGTGAGTTATTGGCTATGGTATGGTCTATTCTGAAGTTACAAAGATTTCTTCTAGGCGCACATTTCATTGTGGAAACCGACCAGAAAGCGCTTACTGCTATTCAGAGCAAAAACTTGAAGAGCTCGAGGTCCACTCGTTATGCCATAGCTCTTCAACCATTTCATTTCTCGGTTCGAGCTATCCGTGGTTCGGATAATGTAATGGCGGACATTCTGTCCAGATGCCCACACGATTCCACATGATTCTTCTGTCATATATATATTTCCTGATATACAGTCCAATGTTATAATGACATGTTAGTAGATTTTTTTTTTCTCACTTTTTTTTTGAGGGGGAAATTTATAACATTGTACCATGTAATTATCTAAGAAGGCTTAGTTAGTGATATACGGGCCAAAAGATCACTCGGCCACATTTAAATAAATTATTTTCAGGATTGTATTGAGAGATTTACCAGTTGTCTTTAAGATTTGTGTTATTGATATTTTCGCAGCACATCATTGAAGATGCGAGATTGTGTCCATTGTGGAACTTTGAGTATATCAAGTCCTGTCCTAGATTGGGAGCGGATGATGTCCACATCTTCTTCTATTGAATGTTTTATGTCAACGAAGATCAACACATGTATTACTTATTAGTTACTGATGCATTACATAATGTAATAAAATAGTGCGGTATATTAATATATTACACCGCTATTTGCAACACATTGTATGATATCATAATAATATATTTGATTTCATATATTGGTATGAGAATAATTTGACTTTTATTATGATGTTGCCATCATTGTGGTTTGTGTTGGTGGCACCTTCCTGGGATATATACGCGTATACTTAGATAAATTTTTCTCTAAGGACCTGGGATATGATCTCAGTTTCGCTCCAAGTGTTGAGCTATTTTGTTAGGTATATCCGCGCATCATACGTGCGTTAGGAGCCTAGATTTTTTCCGGCTCCAGGATTTAAAAAAAAAAAATGTTTCATTTTTTTTTTCCCGGGAGGGTGCGGTAATGTTACGCACAAATAATTACTTTTTTCCAAAGTCTTTGTATGATCGTTTTTCGTATGTATGATCATTATTTGACTGAAATGCATGTTATATATATTTTATGGTCAAAGGGACAGAATCCGAAATATCGATACTGCTATTTTTTATGAGTTTACTTCCTCTTGTATAGAGACACGTTCGGTCTATAATGTCTTGAACGAAGCGTGACCATATCTCCTTATTTGGTAGTATCAGTCAACTGTTGTAGATGTTTGAAACCTTTCTTAACGCTTCTGTTCATGTCCATAAAAGGCGCGACTGTGTAAGACTTTTATCTCGAATGTTCTTAGAATCGTCTTATTGTGAACAGCGACTCAGAGATTGTCACTCTGCGCATGTCTCGACTGGGTTGTCGTTTTGTTGTTCCGCCCAGGTCGGGGAGTTGAGAAATGGACTGATTAGCGAGCGGACGCGCCTGCGTCTTGTGATTCTCTGAGGGAAATACATTGTCTTTGTGAGTTAGTTAGCTAACTAGACTATTTCCCCGTATTATTCAAGCCTGCCTGGAGGCATATGTTCATGGTTGATTTTCCGAAATAAGGTAATTCCTCTTGTATCGAACTTTATGCTATCATCTAGAGGTTCGTCATTTTGTCGCCTTTTTGCTCGCCTGTGTGATTCAAAATGGAGAGGTACTTTGACTAGGATTAAGTCACCGGTATCTTTATACCTGAACTAGTTATATATCTATGGGTCGCTCTAGACCAACAAGACTATTGTCTGTGTTCCAGGATTCGTTATATCAGAGATCACGTCCAAGTCAGATGGTTAGACTTAGGAAGGTTATAAAGGTCGAGCTGACCTGTAATCCATGTATGCTACTCACGTGCAGACAGTAAACGGACGTATTGTATACATCTGATCTGCTAGCATCAGGAAGGAATAATTATTATTGTCTATGAACATTAAGGATCTGCAGCTGACCACGGTTGCAGAAGTTATATGCATTATTTATCAAGCTTCGCTATGATATTTGTTTTCCATACAACTATTGAGTATTGACTTCTACATGACTGTCAGTTAACATGAGTTTGAATGCTGCATTCGTTGTACCTATGCTGATAATAACATAAGTATCATGACTGTTTTGTGGCGTGCAATAAATGGTATAAACCTAAAGCGAAGTTACCATTTCTATGACTCTACACGTCATGTTGCCTGTGGTGTACCCTGAACTGTTCTACTGCAACACACACACAGCAACAATCTAAACCAGATAAGACACCCACATCTTGCATTGTAATACCTGGTGTCGATAGAGGTGGTAATTTGACGGCATCCTAATTCCACCCTTATCACCATTGTTAGGAGGAGCTCATTCAAATATGTCCGAAATGCTAGAGTCTGGAAAAGGCCAGAGATTGGAAGTGATCACTACCTGCTTACAATCAAAAGAACAACTGAAAGAGTTGCTCAGCCTAGGAACTGCCCAACATCACGCAAGAAACTAAGTAAACGAACGGGAGAAATGAGCATTAAGACCTACAAGCTAAGAGAGCCTGAAATTAAGACCAGATTCTTCTTCTTCTTTGATCCTTAGCCGCCGACCGTCAAAGCAGTCAGTGGCCATCACGCCTAGTGGCGACTTGTAGGGCAACAACAAATTGATTCCACTTTGCTCGATCGGCGGCCATGCTTCTTACAGTGCCCCAACTCTGGTTCATTCTTTGCATCTCAGCCTCCACAGTCCTCCGCCAGGTTGTTTTTGGTCGGCCTCTCTTTCGTTTTCCTTCAGGGGTCCAAAGCATAGCTGTTCTTGTGATGGCAACGGGGTCTCTTCTGAGGACATGGCCAACCCAGCTCCAGCGTCTGCCAGCTATTATGGTGTGCATGTCCTCTTGCTTGCTCCGAGTAAGCAGATCTTGGTTGGTGATGGTATTCGGCCAAAAGATTCGGTGAATTTTTCTTAGGCATGTTGTGTGAAAAGATGACAATTTCGACATTTCCTTCTCTGTAACTCTCCAGCATTCCGCACCATAGAGAAGCACAGAAAGCACACAGCTCTGATATAATCTTAATTTTGTGCTTGTGCTGTATTGAGAGGACTTCCAGATGTTGTTTAGGCTAAAGAAGGCTGTTCTTGCCTTATTCATTCTGATGTTGATGTCTTTGCCTGCCCCGCCGTCTGGTGTTACTATGCATCCTAGGTATGTAAAGGTGTCTGTCTGTACCAGTTGCTAATTCCTTACTGATATGGGCTCAGGGTTGCTCACATTGAGTGTCATGACCTCTGACTTCTTTAAATTGATGTTCAAGCCCACCTGCTGGCTAAACTTTATCCGTTTTTTACAGGATGTGTTGATGTGAATGTGCTATTAGTGCAATGTCATCTGCATATTCCAGATCTTCCAATGTAGAAAATGTAGTCCATCTTATTCCTCTTGGACTGCCCTCTGTTGTCTGGCGCATCACCCAATCTATGACTGTTAAAAATAGAGTGGTTGATAAGGGGCATCCCTGTCGTACTCCTGTCTTCACCTCAAAGGTTAGGTTGCTCTGCTCAACATTACACGTAAAGCTGGCATACAGGCTTTTTATGATTGACACTATGCAGCTTGGAATTCCATAAGCCCTCAGTATTTTCCATAAACTGCCCCTATGTATGCTGTGAAATGCCTTTTAAAAATCAACAAAATTAATGTACAGCTGTCTTTGCCATTCTGAGCACTGCTCTATAATGTTCCTGAGAGTGAATATATGATCTACACATCTTCAGTTCTTTCTAAATCCTGCTTGTTCTTTCCTCAGTTTGTGGTCTACTGCTTTTGAAATTCTCTGTACAATTATCCTGCCTAGTATTGTGCTGGGAACTGAGAGAAGAGTGATTCCTCTCCAATTATTGCAGTCTGCAAGATCTCCCTTCTTGGGCAATTTGACAATTATTCCTTTGTTCCATTCTGATGGTGTTGTCCCCGTGTTCGAGACTTGTGCAAATAGTGGTTCTAATAGTTCTGCTGCTAGCTCAGGGTCTGTCTTAAATAGCTCTGCATTTAAGTTATCATGGCCAGGAGCTTTTCCGTTCTTTAACCCTTTGATTGCTGTGATGATTTCTTCTTTTCGTGGAATATCTGTATTTACATCTAGATCGTTTTCAGCCTCAGGAACATTCAATTGTGTCTCTGGTGGTTCCTTGTTCAGAGTTTCTCTGAAGTGCTCTGCCCATCTTGTTTCCTGTCCCTCTGCTGTCGTGATGAGATTTCCTTGCTTATCTCTTACTAATGTAATATTGTTTGCACCTCGTTTTCCGCTGATGAATTAATTATTTTGTATACTGTGCTTTGTTCATTTCTCAGTGCTGCCTCTTCTGCCTGTCTTGCAAGATCGTCTAGGAAATTCCTTTTGTTGGCTCGGGTTTGACGTTTAACTTCCTTGTCCAGCTGACTGTACTGTTCGCTATATAGTTGCTTTAACGTGGGGGACTTCGCTTCTGTTTTCTTTCTTTTCATTTCCTTTCTCAGTGTGATAGTGTTTAATGTTTCTGGTGTTATCCAGTCTTGCTTCTTCCTTTCCTGGAATCCCAAGCATGATTTGCTGCTTTCCTTATATATTGTTGAAATGGTGTTGAATTTCTGGTCTATATCATCAGTCAATGTCTTTTCCTGACTTTTGGCAAATTGATATCGTTTCTTTATGTCAGCCGCAAAAGCTTTTCTGGTAAGGGGGTTGATAAAGTCTCTACGGTGTTGTTTGCTCCACTGTAGTGTACACAAACCAGTGCTACAATCTGTGTTGTTGTGTTGCTTGTGGTTTGAGTATGGAATGTCAACTCGACCTACGCAGTGGTGTGTAGACATAGATTGTGAGTATAATATGCGAATGATAAGAAGAGTTCGTGGTGTTGACAAATGGTCTTTTTCTCACACTCATGTATGGCTGGAAGTCATCGACACCAACGACTGTGTACCTTTGCTACAGTTTAATTGGACGTACACACTCGACAGCACGAATAGTGACAAATCACAGGTTGGCATAATACATCATAGTACAGTGGATAAATGGTCTTGCAATAATACATGGGCACTCATGTAGAATAGTAGTACAATGGACTGTCAGTAGACAAGCACTCAGTATTGCCCATATATATATATCATCTGAGTTTACTGACAAAGCACGTCAGATTATCAACAATATTCAAGATGGCTTCTAGACCTAACCTCGTCTAGCGAAGATTCCTTGAACTAATATTCAGCACATATTTTTCATATAATCATATTGAACCGCTAGTACTGGGTTCTCATGTGTAGCAGTGATCTCTGGACTCATCAAGCGATAATACGGGATATCCCTTTCTCTTCTTGAAAGTCAAAAATATTTGGATACAAGATGGCTTCTCTCGTGAGCTGTCACTCACGTTTGGATACAACTGAATCAAAGTTAATCATTCATTAAATGTTCTCGTTGCTCTGTAGATTCTATCATAATACAATTGATTTCATCATACAATATATATAGTGCTGCTAGGAATGAATGTCGTTTTTCATCTAGATAATTATTTCCTCAGACGTACAAATCGTGTCTATCGAGAAACGGTGGCTTAGCCAGAGTTCATAATAAGTATCTTTTGTTACCTTGGTATCAGAAATATGATTCTGCCATTCCTTGGCAATACGAATAAACACTGGGGTAAAGCATACACGATAGGTCTAGACGACTATCACTTTCCCCATAAATACTGAGATCACTTTTTCCGGCGACAAGCCGCTATAGAAAAACACAGCCCCCATCAGGGCGAAGCCAAATCACACCTCTCTAGCGACACATCCGCCGAACAGCCCTTTGACCTTTCTATCGACAAAAGACCATATAGTTCGACTTAGACATGCAAAGATATTCAGATATAAGACAGACTCGTCCTACCCAGACAAACAATACACATAAATTCAGGCCATAGATACACTGAAGCAAGAACAATCTATTCCTACCCAAACAAAGAATAAATCGCAGTAAAACTGGATTCATCCGCGGAGTTCGAACGAAAGAGACGACACTCCTTTCAAGGGAAGTAACTCAATAATGACTTTTCCTTAAGCACTAAAAAGCATCTATTTTGTTTACAAAATATTTGCGAACATAACAAGCATACAAATGTATTATATTGTAAGATATCAAAGACTGCACGTAACAGTCTTACCACACCTCCCGGGAAAAAAAATGGAACTTTTTTTTTTTTTGAAATACATCTAGGAGCAACGTACAATAGGCTCACAACGCATGAATAATGCGCAGATGAAAATATCAGGAATAAATATAACGCCTAATATGAGGCTAAGTCGACTTATGGAGCGACTGGTGAGAATGTATCTCATAAACTAAGAGAAATTATTTCTCTACAAGTAAATTTTTCCAGGAAGGTGTCATCAAAGTATAATACAATTCTGGCAATTACACAATGCCTAAAAAATTTCATAACATAATTTCGTATTAGATATCTTAAATTTATGATTTATGAAGAAAAATCATCAAAGCACAGCGGTGAATAAACATCAATGAACCGCTAAGTAGTGATACAATCATTATATTATTAAATTACAAATGTGTATCTATCCCGACATAGAAAGGAACTATTATAAACTAGACATATCAAGAAGTCTAAGACCTAATAGTTATGTGGAATCATGTGGGCATCTTGACAGAATGTCTGCCATCACATTATCTGATCCACGAATAGCTCGCACAGAGAAATGAAAAGGTTGAAGAGCAATTGCATATCGAGTAGACCTCGAGCTCTTCAAATTCTTACTCTGTATAGCAGTAAGAGCTTTTTGGTCGGTTTCTACTATGAAATGTGCGCCTAGAAGGAATCTCTGTAGTTTGAGGATCGACCAAACCATAGCTAATAGCTCACGGTCTAAAACCGAATAATTCCTTTCTGCCGCATTAAGTTTTCTGGAAATATACATTACAGGATGCAGAGTTCCAGAGTACTCTTGCATTAGTGCCGCTCCAATCCCAGTGGATGAAGCGTCACTACGAAGAACAAATGTCTTATCTTTAGTAGGTAACACTAAAATAGGTGGTGTTGAAAACAATGTTTTAATCTTATCCAAAGAGCATTGGCATTCCTGAGACCAGTGGACCATATTAGGCGAACCTTTCTTTAGAAGTGTAGAAAGAGGTGCCATGATAGAGGATAGATTCTGAATGAATCTGCCATAAAATTGAATAAGACCTAACAGACTTCTCACCTGTTTTTTAGTCTTAGGGATAGAGATGTTAAGTATCTTACTAGTATTATGGTCCTCTGTCTTTAGGAAACCATGACCAACTCGGTGGCCTAGGAAAGAAATTTCGCTAAAACCAATATAGGCTTTAGAGGGTTTCGCTGTCAGGTTGTGCTCGCGCAAAGTAGACAGCAATTCATCTAACCCTGAATAGTGATCTTCCCAAGTATCGCTGAAAAGACAGATGTCGTCTAGATATGCAATGACATCTGACCGATAAGATAGGATTCGGCGCATCATGCGTACGAATGTAGCTGGTGCGTTCATAAGACCGAAAGGCATAAAATTCCATTGGAACAAACCTCTAGGTGTTGAAAAAGCCGTGAGAGGTTTGGCGCGTTCAGATAAAGGAACTTGCCAATATCCTTTAGACAAATCAAGTTTAGTGAAAAAATGAGATTTGGAGAGTCGAGTAAGTAGCTCTTCCAGTAAAGGCATAGGTTCGGCATCGAACTTCGTTACTTGATTCAATTTGCGATAGTCAACGCAAAGACGTATGTTATTGTCTTTTTTCCGAACAATAACCATCGGCGAAGAATATGCAGAGGTGGATGGTTCGATTATTTTCAAATCTATCATCTCATCCAACTCTTTCTCGACCTGTGCTTGAAAATGTATAGGTATAGGATAAGGTCTAACCCTAATAGGAGTATGGTCAGTTAGAACAATGTCATGTTCAATGACATGAGTTTGTCCAGGGATGTCAGTGAGTACATCCTGAAATGTTTGCAACATAGTTGAAACTTGTCGCTGTTCTCCTAGAGACAAATCAGGAGAGACAGTAACGTTCTTCCATGATTCACTAGAATGAAGTGGGATCATTGGAAGAGGAAGATTTACATCTGAAAAACTTGTTTCCTCATCCTGTATCACGGACAGTGATGAGTAATGACCATGTTGTACTGGAGAATTGTCCGTTGCTTGGAAAATGGGTTGCAAATAATCCGGACGTTCATGGAATTCAGTAAGCATATTGATGTGGAAGGTTTTATGCTTCCCATCAATATCGACAATATAGTCGACATCGGAAATTTTCGATATTATATCGTACGGACCTTTCCAAGAAATAAGTAGTCTGTTTTCCCTACAAGGTAGTAATACAAATGCTTTGTCACCAGGACAAAGTTGTCGTAAGCATCTCTTCTTATTGGCAAATTGCCTTGCCTTCTGTTTCGCAAATTCAGAAGAAGAAGTTGCTAATTTGCATGCTTCGATAATCTTTTGTCTCAACGCGATGACATATTCGTAGGATGACTTTGTGTCATCGTCAATATTGTCAGCTGTTATGAGATCATGAAGCAACGACATAGGGCCACGCGGACGCGCGCCAAAGACGAGTTCAAAGGGGGAAAATCCTGTATGTTCATTGGGTACCTCTCTGTAAGCGAAGAGGGCCGCAGGTAAAACTCTGTCCCAGTCTTGAGGATGATCCTCAGTTATCTTCCCTAGTAAGTTTTTAAGTGTTCTATTAAGGCGTTCGACCATCCCATTAGACATTGGATGGTAGATACTACTTAAAGATCTATCTATCTGCAGAGTAGACATTACTTGAGACATGGTATCTGATATTAGTTGGGTGCCATGGTCTGACAATATCTCTCCGGGGAACCCAGACGAGAAAATATAAGCCAAAGAGCATCTGCAATATCAGCAGTAGTAATGCTCTTCAGAGGAATAGCCTCTGGCCAACGTGTGCACATATCAACACACGTCAAGATAAACTGATGTCCTCTGGCAGACTTGATCTTAAATGGACCAATAATGTCTATGGCCATTTTTTGAAACGGCCGAATAGGAATGTCCGCCGCCTGAATGGGTGCAGCATGCCGTGGACCTTTGGATTTAACTTCCTGACATACTTTACAAGATCGACAATAAATCCGTATGTCCTTGTTTACCAATGGCCAAAAGAAAGCCGCAAGGACTCTTGACTTAGTACGGGAAAAACCCATGTGTCCAGCACACTGAGAGTCGTGAGCGTGCTGCAAAATTTTAACTCTCAAATTCTTGGGAACCAGGATTTGAGAATGACTTGACGTAATGGAGTCTTGAACCATACGTACAAGTACGCCATTCTTCTTTGTAATCCACGATTTACGACTTGTGTCTTTATTCGGATCACCTTTAGTTGCAAGAATGAAGAATTTCTTCAGAGTGGGATCATCTTCTTGCTGTTTTATAAACGAGTCACGAGAAATTACCAAGGGATCATCTTGGTTATGCACTTCATTATCTTCAGTAGATGAAGTTTGAGGCATATTAAGAGCCTGAGCTCTAGTGACTACAGCGTTAGCAATCTGCATGTTTTGCCTTTCCCACGCGGAAATTTGTTGCGGAGTGCATTCTTTGACTCCATGAATGCGACCGATGATGAGGTCAGCGATCGGATTCGGAAGAAGACATGCGTGTACATCTCCTGTAAAGAAAGGAGTAGCAATCCTAATGATAGCAGTAGAGTATTTCTCTAATGTGCCGCCAAATGTTACACATTTGACTACTTGTTCAGTGGCACGGGAAGGATCTACGAGTGACTGCCTAACACCAATTGTGGTGCATCCAGAATCAAATAGCACGAGACTGGATTGTTATTTACTAAACCCTTATGTAAGACAAGAGAACCTCTTCCATCATGCGCGACTGATGCAGGAAGAGCAGGAAGAGGATGGCCACAGCTTAAAGTAGACACTGTGGTTGGCTCAAATAATGTTTTGCATTGGGGGCACTGAGATGCTCTCCCAAAATCAAAAGCGGCACATGCCATATTATTAGCGTCATTATTTTCTTTACTCTGTTTATAGGCTTCATGGGACTCTTGTTGTGCAGAGTTTGCCTGAAAATGTGGTTTATGTCTTCTGTTTTGAGATCTACCTCGGTTATTATTACCTCTGTAGTTATTGTTACCTCTATTGTAACCCCTATTTGGGTTTGAGTCATAGTTCTCTTGGTTACCATTATCATATTCATTATAATGAGTATCTCTGTAATTATGATCTTGTTGACTCCAAGACGGATAACCCTGATAGTTTCTATAATTACTTCCTCTACGGAAATTCCTATAATTGTGACCACCCCTGTGTCGAGAGCTATCAGCTCGTCTCCAGTTCTTTGAAGAAGAACCCTGAAATGATTGGTTACCTTGGTTTTGATAACTATTATGGTTACCTTTTTTATCAAATCTGTTTTGAGGTCCCTGAAATCTGTGTGAATAATTGGGATTGTATGGTGTTGCTGAAGCAACTGGCATACTCTCCTTAATCTTAGTGTTGCCAAAAGTCACGTCGGGGTGTGCAGTGACATATTGGGAACAATATTCTTCCATTTCCTTTAGAGATTTGGGTTTACGCTCATGTATAAATTCAAGGAATGGTTTGTTAACACATGACATAATCTTATCTCTGAGCAACAAATCCATAAGTCCTTCATACGTTTTTTCTGTTTTGGAAAGCTCAATCCAACGATCAACTGTGAGACGTGCCTTTGCAATGAATTCTGAGAATTCTACACCTGTCTCAGGCACCATCGTCTTAAACAAAAGGCGATAGCCTTCCTCACTTAGCTGGTATTTTTTTATCAAAGCCGCCCTAATGACATCATAATTATCCTTATCTGCTTCTCCTACAAGGCATAATCTAGTCAGAGATTCACCTTTCAAGTTTTCTGCTAATTGATTAGCGTATTGTGATTTATCCACATTATGTGTACGACAAGAACGTTCAAATCTATCCAGCCAGAATGTAATATCGTCACTGGACTGATTGAACGGTGGAACCTTAACCTTGTAAGTAGAAGGTTTACCATTACCACTAGATGCCTGATTAACATTACTCATACTTGTCAATCTCAATTTCTCTAACTCAAATTCATGTTCTCTTATTGCTTTTTTCTCTTCGCATCTAATCTTTTTTGTTCAGCCTCCCTGTCTAATCTTTTTTGTTCAGCTTCCCTGTCTAATCTTTTTTGTTCAGCTTCACTGTCTAATCTTTTTTGTTCAGCAGCAGCTTCTCTTTCTAATTTTTTTTGTTCAGCTTCAAATCTCCTTTCCTCCACCTGCATCTGCAATTTCTTTTGTTCAGCAGCAGCAGTAGCTGCAGCTAATGTCTTGTCATATTGAGCAACTGCCCATTCTTCTAATTGTTGACCAGTCTTATCAAGGGCTTTCCCTTGTATAATGAAGTATTCTAATGTAGACATGATGTCTAACAATAATACTAATCACTTGAAACAATAATAATACCACAAGTTCTTAATGACTTGATTAATCAGTACACTATCCCAATATCTGTGGGTCACAAGCCTTAATAAGGTCTTGTATAACAGTAATAATAATCAAGTACTGGTTTATACCATAATCCAAGTGCAGTGCACAAGCAATAGTGTCTTATGAAATATACCTATATAAAACATATGTCAACCAACAGAATACATAAAGTACAAATAAGACTGACAATACGAAAACGTTTGCAGAAATCAAATAAATCAAATAGGGAAATCAATGAAAGTAATCACTGAATCTGCAAAGGAATAACAACACAAATGACGTCACAGTATATGAATATAAATTGTGAATAGAACTGAAAGATAGAAAAGGGTAGACCAACAAACTACAAACAATTCAAAACAAAACTAAAGAACAAAGAAATATTACAAAAATAACAATAATTACAGTCTTCACAGCTAACACAAATAGCAACTAGTTGTTGCAAGCAAATTTCCAATTAAGGAAATTGCACCTAAAGAAAACGCCCACAACGGACCCTCTATGACGTGGGATATTCTGTTGTGAGGACACCGCCCAATCTAAACACAACCCGCTGACATATAAACTAACATACTATACAAACAAATAACATGTAAACATAAATATATAAATTATGTGTATGATAGTATGTGTTGCAAAATAGGCTCAGTTTTACAATAATGGCAAAGTTATTCTTGTAAAAATAAATAAACTGCCACTTTATTAAATTACAAATTCTGGCCTTAAATATTAAAGTTCATATATAGAAAACAAGAAGATCCATCGATGAAAATAGGACTTCTTAGTTCAATAATACTGTCTTCCTGTTAATATTGACAAGAATTGATCCAACTGTTCTGTGAAACTCTGTAATGTCTAATGTAAAAATGTCAACAACGCTGACCTACATACTGCATTCACTTGACAGGTCACGTGACGAAGTGTTGACAAAGAGCAAACTAATACTGCAAGTGTGTCGTATCAGCCACAGGAAACGGTCTGGTATCGGTAGTCTGTTGACTTCTTAACTTCTGCGAGGTCAAACCCAGAAAGCTGGTCCACCAGTTGATAAAACCATGGTGTTAATGATGGGTGTGTGCTGGAAGACGAAGGTCAGCAACGACTGTGTACCTTTGCTACAGTTTAATTGGACGTACACACTCGACAGCACGAATAGTGACAAATCACAGGTTGGCATAATACATCATAGTACAGTGGATAAATGGTCTTGCAATAATACATGGGCACTCATGTAGAATAGTAGTACAATGGACTGTCAGTAGACAAGCACTCAGTATTGCCCATATATATATCATCTGAGTTTACTGACAAAGCACGTCAGATTATCAACAATATTCAAGATGGCTTCTAGACCTAACCTCGTCTAGCGAAGATTCCTTGAACTAATATTCAGCACATATTTTTCATATAATCAAATTGAACCGCTAGTACTGGGTTCTCATGTGTAGCAGTGATCTCTGGACTCATCAAGCGATAATACGGGATATCCCTTTCTCTTCTTGAAAGTCAAAAATATTTGGATACAAGATGGCTTCTCTCGTGAGCTGTCACTCACGTTTGGATACAACTGAATCAAAGTTAATCATTCATTAAATGTTCTCGTTGCTCTGTAGATTCTATCATAATACAATTGATTTCATCATACAATATATATAGTGCTGCTAGGAATGAATGTCGTTTTCATCTAGATAATTATTTCCTCAGACGTACAAATCGTGTCTATCGAGAAACGGTGGCTTAGCCAGAGTTCATAATAAGTATCTTTTGTTACCTTGGTATCAGAAATATGATTCTGCCATTCCTTGGCAATACGAATAAACACTGGGGTAAAGCATACACGATAGGTCTAGACGACTATCACTTTCCCCATAAATACTGAGATCACTTTTTCCGGCGACAAGCCGCTATAGAAAAAACAGCCCCCATCAGGGCGAAGCCAAATCACACCTCTCTAGCGACACATCCGCCGAACAGCCCTTTGACCTTTCTATCGACAAAAGACCATATAGTTCGACTTAGACATGCAAAGATATTCAGATATAAGACAGACTCGTCCTACCCAGACAAACAATACACATAAATTCAGGCCATAGATACACTGAAGCAAGAACAATCTATTCCTACCCAAACAAAGAATAAATCGCAGTAAAACTGGATTCATCCGCGGAGTTCGAACGAAAGAGACGACACTCCTTTCAAGGGAAGTAACTCAATAATGACTTTTCCTTAAGCACTAAAAAGTATCTATTTTGTTTACAAAATATTTGCGAACATAACAAGCATACAAATGTATTATATTGTAAGATATCAAAGACTGCACGTAACAGGGGTCCTTCAATTTGGTGATGTCAAACCTTTTCTGTGTAGTTACAGTTGGTCCAGCCGTTCTTAGTTTCATTTTAAGTTTTGCTACTACAAAATGGTGATCACTTCCCACATCTGCACCTCTTCTTACCTTCACATCTTGTAATGCATGTCTCCATCTACCGTTAATCATGATGTGGTCTATCTGGTTTCTGTCCCGACCATTTGGTGATTCCCATGTTAATTTGTGAATTTCTTTATGTGGGAAAAGTGTTCCTCCAATGACCAGGTTGTTAATACTACAGAAACTTATTAATGTATCCCCATTTTCGTTTGCTGTTCCGCTGCCGCATTTCCCCATTACTCTTTCATTATATGTATTGTGTGTACCAGCTTTCGCATTGAGGTCTCCCATTACTATAATAAGATCATATCTAGGTGTGTCTTCCATCTCTTTCTGCAGTTGTTGATAGAATTCATCCTTGACCTCTTCATCGCTGTCATTCGTTGGTGCGTAGCATTGTATTATTGTAGTATTGGTGAATCTACCTCTCAATCTTAATCTTATCAGTCTGTTGTTGATGGGTTTCCATTCCAGTAATGTCCTTTCTATTCCTTTCTGTAGAATAATGGCTACACGTTCATTGTGCTGTCCATCCTCTCTTCCAGAGTAAAGTACTGTTTCTCCTGTTGCTGTTTTAACTTTTCCTGCCCCTGTCCATCTGCTCTCGCTTATCCCTAGAATGTGTAACCTATAGTTTCTCATTTCTGCCGTGACCTGTTTTAGTTTACCCGTCTCATTCATTGTCCTGACATTCCAAAATCCTATTCTTGTATCATGTTTTGCAGTCAGGACGTCGGTTCTCATGTCAGTGGCTTCCTTTCTGCTTTCACCACTGACAGTCATACGAGCCTCAGACTCCGGATGTCCGTCCCGCAGCAAAGTTTGTTTATTCGTTGTTGTTTCCGTAACTTCAATTTTTTTTTTACGTAGACAGGGATGTCAGCCCTATGCTAAAACCCCCAACCTGGAGGACCAGGGTGTCTGCTCTAGTCTGACCCCTGCCCGCGCAAACCTGTCCAGCTTGGTAGAACCATCCAGGAGTAAAACTCCCACTGGCATAGCTCTGGGGGTAATCAGGGTACGCAAGCCGCCATACCTCGATAAGGTATTGGCAACGGTGATGGCAGTAAGACCCAGATATCAGGGGCTTATTGCTGCAGCGGCGAGCAACACAGAACAACAACCTGATAACTTGGAAACCCTCTGGCTTAAATTCAAGGACATCATAAAGACAGCTGCTGCAGAAGCATGTGGTGAAGTCCGACTTGGGAACAAGAGAAAGAGGACATCTTAGTGGACAGAGGAAGTCAAAGAGAAAATAAGAGAGAAGAAAATGGCATGGAAACAATACTTAGGAGCTAAAAACACAACAGGACAAATGGAGAAATATAGAGAATATGTGACACTCAGAACAGAAGCAAAGAACAAGGTGCTAGCAGCAAAACAGAAGTCTTGGGAATAATTTGGAGATAAGCTAGAAAAAGATGCATAAGAAAACTAGAAATTGTTCTATAAGACCCTAAAGAACACGAGGAAGGAAAAAACAATGCCCTCTCAAACTTATAAAGGACAAGCAAGGTAAATTGCTTACTGCCCCGAAGGAAGTAATGGAAAGATGGAAAGAATATTTCTCAGAACTCCAGGATGGTGAATATGGTGTACCATCAGAAATGATAACCATTAGCACAGAAGAGAAAACCAATGATGGTGAAGATGACATAAAGATGGAAGAACTGAAGGCAGCACTGGAGAAAATCAAGATGGGCAAAGCAGCAGGGCATGATGGTACAACAGCATAAATGGTTAAGTACATGGGAGCATCAGGCGACCTATTACTCTTAAGGGTCCTACAGGCAGCGTGGTGCAACAAGAACATACTAAAGGATTGGGAGATTGCCATCATAACACCAATCTTCAAAAAGGGTGACAATCGACAATGTGGAAACCATAGAGGCATATCCCTTCTCAGTGTCCCTGGTAAAATCTACTATAGAATCCTAGAGCAGAGACTCCGACGCCTAGCTGAGTCACAATTGGATGAGGTCCTGTACGTATTCCGAGCAAACCGAAGTACTCAAGACCTAATCTTCACACTCAGACAGCTGAGTGAAAAGGCCCTTGAGTATAAGAGTGAGATCCATCTTTGTTTCATACAGCCGGAAAAGGCGTTTGACAGGGTCCCCTGAAGCAAACTTTGGGACTGTTTGGCAAGGAAGAACATTCCAGCACCTCTGATTCATGCAATACAGAGCTTCTACAAGACTTGCAGAAATTATGTGAGGACAGCAAACCATAAATCAGAAGAGTTCAGGACCACCACTGGTGTAAGACAATGTGATTCTTCTTCTTTCGTTCGCTTGAAATATATTGTCTATATCTGCAATGCTGTTTTTTGTATAAACTTCACTGTCTTTTGTAGTTCATAAGGGTCCGTATAGTTTTGCTTCCAGTGTTGTTTCTCTGGGCCAGTGGGTTTGCCTCAATATATCATATTCGGGGCAATCTTGAAGTACGTGCTCCGCAGTCTGGGGTGCCTGTCCACATGTACACATGGCTGAGTTGCCAATCTTAAATGTTGTATACACGTGGCTGCGGAGTCGGCTGTGTCCTGTTCTGAGGTGCAGAATGACAATTTGTTATGATCTGTTCATAGTTTGTTAATCATCCTGTGTTGGTGTTGGTGGCTTTCTGACAGATTTGATCATCTTTTTCTTCTGATGAGACAAGGTGATATCCTGTCACCTTATCTTTTCATACTCCTCATGGACGATGTTATCAAGGCTTGTAAGGAGAGAACAAGAACGTATTCAGTGGGGTACTGGAAGATGAGACAGGTCTGTATTTCAGAGCTGGCATTTGCTGACGATGTTGCCCTTATTGCTAAATCAGAGGCACATCTCCAATCCAACCTACAAGTCTGGAAGGAAGAGCTGGAGAAGAGAAAGATGGTCATAAGCAGCTCTAAAACAAAATCCATGGTGATATCACGAGAAGAAAGAAGACATCAGATTAAGCTGGGAGAACAGGTCCTGGAGCAGGTCGACCACTTTAAATACCTCGGAGCTATTATAGACCGAAAGGGAGGCATCAAAGAAGAGTTGGTTACTCGAAAAGCAGCAGCTGGGATACTTTTTCAGGCCACAAATCGATGATTCCTCAGCAAGAGAGAGAGGTTCGTAAGAAAACCGTATACCGCTCCACCTATGTCCCAGTCTTGACATGTGGATGCGAGTCATGGGCAATGACTTCAACCCACAAAAGCCAGATCCAAACCTCAGAAATGAGGTATCTGAGGAAGGTGGTTGAATTAACAAGAAGAGACATGATCCACAACCAGACGATACGACAAGGCCTAAAATCCCACCCCCTGCAGACCCAAGTAGAACAGTCCCAACTAAGATGGTTTGACCATGTCTGCAGAATCGGAGAAGATCGGCTACCACGACAAGCATGGGAAACAAAGCGCCAGGGATCCAGACCCCCAGGACGACCCAGAGTCCGCTGGGAGGACAGCATTAGACAATCTTTGAAGGACCAAGGACTAGAATGGAACCAGGCCAGGAGGAAGACAGCCGATAGGATACTCTGGCGCTCTCTCTTACAAACCTCTACACCTCACGGTAGAAGGGGAACGACTAAGTAAGTAATAATTTTTGTATAACACGAGGGTGAGGTATATGAGAAATGCGTAAAATAATATTAACGAGGACCCCATAACTTTTAAACCGCGAAGCTGATTTTAGTAAACAAAGAACGAAAGTGGGTTACATGTAGGCACACGAAAGAAAGAAAGAAAGAAAGAAAGAAAGAAAGAAAGAAAGAAAGAAAGAAAGAAAGAAAGAAAGAAAGAAAGAAAGAAAGAAAGAAAGGAAAAGATGGAAGACGCTGAGAAATAGAATAGTTCAAGAAGGAACAGACACTCACGAGAACGGATCCACGTCCATCCGAATGACACCATCGTCATCGTTGCGAGAGTAAACGTGTTACGACACACGACCAGCTAAGCAACGTTTTAGTCAATTTTAAGACTAAAAAAATTATTTAACTGGCTTTAAAAAAAAACAACAGACTTGCTCTCGTCAATATAAATAAAAAATACAGACCATATCATTATAAGATGGTTGAATGTTGTAGCTTTTTTCTCCCACCAGAACTGAAATAGATCGGCCAGCCTTCAACAGTCTCAAGTGGATTCTGCTGTTCCAAAGACTCTAAAATGTCCGGCAAAAAGATTGAGTCAGGAGGTTCGTTGATTTATCTTTTAATTATGAACTTAGCAAGATTTCGAAGTGTTTTTCATCTTTTATATCTCTATTCACTTTAATTGTGATAATGAAAAACAAAAAAACGTCATCTCTGTTTTATTTCCTAAAGAATTCTCTGTTGCTTCGAGTTTTCATATAGTGCTAAAGTTTAAGGGTAGGGTCTTTTCAAGATTACTCGTATTTTTAAAAGTATGGTCGTGTTATACATAGATGTAAAGTAAATTGAATGAGGATTCACAAAATTGAGACAAAACAAATAAAACCTTAGTTCAGATATACTGGCCCTGACACGTGAGTCCTGTTACAAACGCCTGGCGAAAAAACGGCCCTGAATACTGGCTTCTCATTCTGTAAGTCTATCTAACCACTATGTATTATTCATTTCATTATTAACATGTAAAGTCTCTATTTTTGTTTGGCTCTAATATCATCTTGTAGATCCCAGGGGGGAGACAAAGAAATAATATGACTACTGCTCCATCAGGCATGTCATACACAGCGAGTAATATGAAGTTGTGCACGTGGTTGGTAACTTCATCATGTAAAACACATCGCTACAGAGATCACTTCTGCTGCCGCATGTACTTCTTTATGCAGGGTTCTAGCAATAAGGAGGCCATGTGCAGTAGTGGATCCATCTTCCATAAGAAGTTAAACAAAAATGAACGAAATATAATCTCCATTCCACTTTCATTACCAGGAAATTTATAACCCGCTTATGTCAGCTTTGTAGCAGCTGTAGCGCAGTGGTTAGTAGTGCACTGGCTTCCTAGCTCGGTGGTCCATGGTTCGATCCCCAGTTGAGGTGGGATTTTTTTAGACCTCAAACGCCTCCGGGGTCGACCCAGCCTCATGAATTGAGTACCAGAGCAACTCTGGGAAGGTTAAGGCGGCCGGCGTGATGCTGACCACATCACCCCTAATGTGCCGATGGTCAAGAAAACATGGGCCTAACACCATATTCCCAATATAACTTAATGGGCATGTAACAGGATCCTTTACCCCCCCCCCCCCCCCACTTTTATTGCCCCAATGTCAGCTTTGTTTCAACTATCTTACTCATCTTTATTACTCTTTCATCATCATCAAACTTATGACCCGTTTTTGTTATGAATTAACCTAACGTTCCGCCCATTGTGGCGTAAAAAG
Organism: Oreohelix idahoensis; assembly: GCA_024509875.1. NCBI lineage: Eukaryota > Metazoa > Mollusca > Gastropoda > Stylommatophora > Oreohelicidae > Oreohelix > Oreohelix idahoensis. The sequence continues at coordinate 155,572 of JAMPIV010013220.1, forward strand.
CCATCGATACAGAACACACCCATGTAGGAAGCCTGCCTGCTTCAGAGCACTTTATCTGCTTTTACAATGGTGGTTTTTACAGCAATTTATTGAACATGATCAAGCTGATTGCGGATGCGCTATATCATCTTAGTTATTTTTTACGGTAACCTGGTAGAAATGTTCATCTTCTTCCCCCTTCAGCGCCCTTAGGAGCATTGGCAATCAACAATCTTACGCCACTTCTTCCTGTCCCGTGCCATTCATCTTAAGGTCTTTCGATGTCTCTTCAATCCCTTCATGCATGTCTCCAGTCCCCTTCTCTATATGTAGCTACGTTAAGACTGTAGCTCAAGGTCTTTCCATGTTTCTTCAACCCCTTCATGCCTGTCTCTAGTGCTTTCTCCATGTTTAACTACGTTAAGACTGTAGCTCAAGGTCTTTCCATGTTTCTTCAACCCCTTCATGCCTGTCTCTAGTGTTTTCTCCATGTTTAACTACGTTAAGACTGTAGCTCAAGGTCTTTCCATGTTTCTTCAACCCCTTCATGCCTGTCTCTAGTGTTTTCTCCATGTTTAACTACGTTAAGACTGTAATCAAGGTCTTTCCATGTTTCTTCAACCCCTTCATGTCTGTCTCTAGTTCTGTTCTCCATGTTTAACTACGTTAAGACTGTAGTCAAGGTCTTTCTTAATTTCTTCAACCCCTTCATGCCTGTCTGTAGTCCTTTCTCCATGTTTAACTACGTTAAGACTGTAGTCAAGGTCTTTCCATGTTTCTTCAACCCCTTCATGTCTGTCTCTAGTTCTGTTCTCCATGTTTAACTACGTTAAGACTGTAGTCAAGGTCTTTCTTAATTTCTTCAACCCCTTCATGCCTGTCTGTAGTCCTTTCTCCATGTTTAACTACGTTAAGACTGTAGTCAAGGTCTTTCCATGTTTCTTCAACCCCTTCATGCCTGTCTCTAGTTCTGTTCTCCATGTGTTACTTCTTCTATCTCTCTTACCCTTGGGGATTCCAAAACAAGGACTGCCAGGTAAGGCTATCAACAGCTTTGCTCAATGTGGGTCCTATCCATCGCTAGCGTCTCCTTCTTCTCATCAGCTCTTTCTCTATAGACATTTGTCTGGTTCTTGTTATCAGTTCTACAGTGTAATGTGTCTCTTATTTCTTTTTCTCCTCAAGAACAACTAGGAAGCACATGGGTTTCGCATTTCCACTTACATTCTTCACTCTTTTTTTTTGTGTGGTCCAAAGTTGTATGTGAAGCGTAGTGGGGAGTATACATTTTCGTTCTTGAGCCAAGTATGTACCAACCCAATTCATTACATTCTGCTAAATATACATATAAGATCTTTTTCATACTCGCCCGTAATACAAATGGGAAACATTTAAAGATTTATGTCCAAAATCAGACATCAGTCATTTTTAAGATTGGGAACAAATTAGGCATTCTTTCAACAGTCACGCTGTTATTTCGCCGTGGAAAAAACTCCACGTTTGATGGGAAACTTTGTTAAACAGGAAATTACCGATGAGGCAATTCTCTAATAAGGGAACAAGCAACATACCCGCCAATATATGGCGGAAAATAGATAGCTTGTGCAATTTCTGGTGCATGTCCTCATGAAGGCTTTAATTCTCATGTTGTCATTTATCTGGATGCATTGCCTTGAAGCTATGGAGCAAGGCATCAAAAATGGCATGTGAAAAAGTGGATTCAAATTACAGCGGCTTTATAGCATGTTTTGTAATGTATGGATGTCTTTTAAATCTTGCCTTAAATACGTACTAAAAAACAAAACAAATGCAAAGTTTTATATTACTCCGTCTCCGGATAATTATTTAAGGTAGTATCGACTTGCGCGACTAAGGTGGACGAATTACTGCAAATATAACAAACCCCTATTCCTTTTTCATACTCACCCGAATTACTAATGAGGAAAATTCAAGAAATTACGTCCAGAATCAAACAAATGCCATTAATTTGGAAACAAGGTGTGCGTTGTTTCAGCACGCGTTCAATTTAGTTCGCAGCACGAAAAATGGCCCACGAAAAATAGTGCAACTTTGGTAGGAAAAAGGTGGGACAGATTTTGTTACGGACGCATAATGAAATTCTAAAGATTAATTAATGTCCTCAAAATGGTACGCCAGATAAGGGAAATTTGTCTTGTATGTATTTACATATATAAATATATATATTTCATTACCTATGGGTTTGCCCGGAGTGCATTGATGTAAATTCTGAATAACAATAAAAGATATATATATATATATATATATATATATATATATATATATATATATATATATATATATATATATATATATATATATATATATATATGTATATATATATATATGTATATATATATGTATGTATGTATGTATGTATGTATGTATATATGTATGTATATGTATGTATATGTATGTATATGTATATATATGTGTATATGTATATTATATATGTATATATATATATATATATATATATATATATATATATATACATATACATACATATACATACATATACATACATATATATATATATATCTATATATATATATATATATATATATATATATATATATATATATATATATATGTGTGTGTGCGTGTGTGCGTGTGTGCGTGTGTGCGTGTGTGCGTGTGTGCGTGTGTGTGCGTGCGTGTGCGTGTGCGTGCGTGTGCGTGTGTGTGTGTGTGTGTGTGTGTGTGTGTGTATATATATATATATATGTCGTAGATTTTCGATAGGAGAATTAAGACTAGGTTTGGTCCCTTCTGAATAGGTTTGAATAGGTGATAGACTCAGTGAGAGTTAGTGAAAGGTAATAGAATTTCCACACACGTGAGATGATAGATTTTGATATAGTGGCTGTCTCTGAAAGCGAAGAGAATTCTTCTCTCTCTCACCTATCTTCTACAACAGTTGTTACAGCGTCAGACAGACTACACCAATATACATATTACGTATATTTCTATCACTCACAGGCACGCACATACACGTGACGACAGGTAAACACACCGACGTGGGAAAACTATAACAATGATACATATATATCTAGAACGAGCTGACCAAACACTATTATTAAGTTCAAGAGCGATTTTAATATCAGGAAAAAATCGGCTCACAACATCAAAGAAAGTACATCAAGGAAAATACATATACACATAGTCATAAAAATTCAAGGAAATGTTGCAAGGATGATAGCCCCGTTATAGTGTTAACTCTAGGTTTAGCCCGGCCCCGTTAAGAGAACAGATGATGGCGCCCGAGTCACAGATACATAGGGTTTGAGTCTAAGAGTTTTCTTTGTTTTATCTCGTAATTATATGCACAGAGTTTGAAAAAAAAAATCTGATTTAACCTAAGACAAAAAAACACAAGAACTCTAGCCTTAGCAACAAATTATGCAGATTGAAAAAAACAAATAGGACAGCAACAGGGTGTCAAAGATATAATAGTGAAAATATCACTCAAACCAGCGTACACTCATTCATTCCGCCATGGCCTCTCATACAGGTACTCACGACTTTGCTCGCTGCCTCTTGGAACACACTGATTTAGATTTTCACACAGACTCAAAAAATGCAGTCTTCTGCCAAGAAGTCCCCAGTTCCAAAAGACGTATTTAACTCGGAGTCTCCGGGAACGACTACTTGGGTGTGCAAATTTGTTCAAATGTCTGATTAAGTCACCTAACAATTATTCCAGGCGCGGGAGTTAGCAGAGCACAGTGTCAATAGCGTAGGTTTCTAGAAATGATGAATGTCAGGTCGGTGCCTTCCCTCAGTATAGGATTCACTTTAGTCACACCACAGATTTGTCCACAAAAAATATATATATAGTCGGGAAATGTTAGTTAATACTAGAAGTATTTCGCGCCACCAGGCAGAAAAATTACGTAGAGTTTCTAGAAGAAATTAAGATCTGGCTCCAAGGTCCAGTATTTATCATTACAGTCTTTGAAAACCCGTTATTGGGATATAGTATTTCTGGCTAACTCGGGTTGCATATGCACTGTTTAGACCAGTGGTACTTAAGAAACCCACGTGGTTCAAAATAAGGACTGTCTATTTCTTCACAAGTATGGAAACTACTACTAGGTGCTGGTAAAGTTAGGGTCACCCCAAAACTTTCACTGTGTGGAGAAAAAATAACACATATAATATAATAAACAGAATCTGTACTGGTTATAACTTACATTTAAACTTGCAAGCAGAGAGCTTTGCTTATCATTTAAACTTCCCGTGACGTAAGTTATATTTAAAAATCAGCAATCCTCATGAATTAGGAACACGTGCGTATTCCGTCACCATTCATGAGGCTCGATTCTAGAGTTTATACGTTAGTTTAGAAAAATACACTCGACTGAGTATTAGCGGTTAAATTAAATTCATAAATAGCTACAATTGCCGTTATAAGCTAGAAATTTAATTTTATTCTGCTTTCCACTGAATGCTTCCCTAGAAAATATAATAGCCTACCACTTTATTTCTCTTCTGCGCTAAAGAAATAGATTAAAATGAATTAAGCGATTTAACACTTTAACACTCACAAAATCTATATATCTATCATATTAATTACCTCAACCACAGAATTACAGGTAGTCGCACAACTTAAGAATAAGATTGCTGAAAATATTTCTGGAAGTCTAGAAGTTCGACAAATTGCCGAAACAAACTGAGATCTTCGCTAACAGCTATTCTGTTTACGAGCAACCTATCTACTGTGAGTCTATGAGCGAGAATGAAATTAAAGTTTCAAACTCGGGCCAATATCTTAAAATCAGACAAAGGGCCCAAACTTATTTCGCCAAGCGAAATTATCTCCCCTACTCCCAACATTTACGTCCGCTTAACGCGTGTCGTAACTGTCACCTACTGACCACGATGTACGCGTGTCAGTTTCAAATCCCAGACAGCCTGACTCCAATGCAGGGCAGTTTTCACACTACAGCTGACCATGGCCCACCGTGAGCGCCGTGTCAGTTTGGGATTTTCCAGACAAATGTCTGGATACTGACCGGTGCAGATGTAAAGTATCACACCTCACCGGGACTTATGCCGAGAAGAAGCTCGCGCGCTCGGTGAGAATGTAGACGATTTGCTACGTCCTATGTTCAGCGAACCGACTTATCACGCCTTCTGACGCCCTGCAGCCCTGACATCTACGTAATATCGTCCTAGCGCGATTCTCAGTTTTAGAGAAAGGAAAACAGGTAAAGTTTGCGAATTATATGAAAATAATAATATCAAAACGAATGGATGAAAAATATACAGGAAAAAGGAAATACAGAGATAATAAAAGAGAGAAATCGGGTGAAAGAATAGGAAGAAGATGTAGGAAATTAAATGAATATAAACCCTACGTGACAGAGCCTCCCCCCTTTAAGATATGGAAGCACTCCATGTCTACGTTATGGAGTTTAATTTCCTATAACCGTAGCTTCGGGGTGTCTGTCTTCTTCCCTCTCCTCTTCCCCCTCCATCTCTGTCCAATTCCTACTCAAGTCCACTCCTCAAAGTTTCCTTCCCCTGGAATGTCTCATATGCGCGCTTGAAAGAGCGTCGCCGCTTCTGACATTTTTGAAAGATTTCCTGTGATAGCGGTGGAATATCCCTGCCACTATCGTCATCTTCGTCAGTTTTGGCGATCGTCAGGAGATGGTCGGAGGTTGGCACTGGTTTTTCCAAGTATCTCTTTAAGAGATTTAAATGGAAAACCTTCTCCTTTCCTCAATAGAGATCTGGTAGTTAGCCTTAGAAATCTTTTTCAGGACGGTAAACGGCCCTTGCCATCCGATCTTCAGTTGGTTGTTCTCGGTAGGGAGCAACACCAAAACTTTCTCTCCTGCTTCCAGTTCTCTCTCTTCCGCGACTTTCCTGTATCGGTTAGCGTGCTTGGTGCGTGCTCGCTTAAAGTTAGTCGTTGCTAGGTCCCACCCTAGTTTCAACCGTTCCTTTAAAACCGACACATATTTACTGGCTGAGACAACTGTCTCATCAGCCTTCTCGTCTGTCAGAGACTGAAGTAAGGCTTCAAGCGGGCCCTTAATGGGTCTGCCGAATAAGAGTATAGCTGGCGGAAATCCTGTGGAAGTATGAGGAGATTCTCTGTAGCCAAATAATGCTGCAGGAATACAGAGATCCCAATCTTCAGGTTTCACTTGTGCCAGCTTACTTAGCATCATGGTGAGGTTTCCATTAGCACTTTCCACGAGCCCATTTCCGGCCGGAGTATATGGCTTAGTGTGGATGTGCTGGGTCCTCAAGATCTTAACGATCTCATCCATCAACAGGTTTCGGTATGGAGATCCATTATCCGTCAACACTTGCTGAGGGAATCCCAACCGAGTGAAAATCTGCACGAGGGCTTCTGCGACATGCTTGGCATCTGCGCATGTTAGCGGGATAGCTTCTGCCCATAAAGTGCATGTATCGACTAAGGTCAGGATGAACCTGTTCCTTCTTTTAGTCCTTTCGAAAGGCCCTAAAATGTCGATCACAACCCGTTCGAATGGTGTTCCCATTATTGGCATTTCACCCATGTGGACTGGGGGTGTCCGTTGCTTGGGTGGTACACGTTGGCACTGGGCACAGGATTTGACGTATCTGATAATATCAGTATTCACTCCTGGCCACCAATAATGAGTGGTTATACGTTGGTTTGTGGCGTTCTGTCCCATATGTCCGCTAAAGGGAAGAGAGTGCCCCATTTCTAGGATTTGGCTTCTGTACTGTTTCGGTACTAGGAGCTGGTTGTAACCTTGGTCAGGCTTGCCCGTTCTCCGATAAAGTACGCCATCCTCAGAAAAAATGTCCCCGTGCTGTTTGGGTTCCTTAGCCATGGGCAGTTTCCTAAAGCAGGGTGCCAAAGTAGGGTCCTTGTATTGCGCTTCTTTAAGTTCCATAGGTAACAAATTGGCGCAGGCTCCCGTTCCTTCTTGGTTTGCCCTCTTGGTAGTTACTGCTGCCACAATCGGCTCTTCCGGTTTTCCCAATACACACGTATCTCCCGCCAAGTATGACTGGGTAGATGGGATCATCCATAACAGCCGCTTTGATCACACCTCTGACAAAGTCAGAGTGTATCTCCACCAATGCGATGGGAAGCGCTGTAGGTGCATCACTCTTACGAACTCCACAAAGTTTGACGGTCTCTCCTGTCTCTTGACCGGGTTTAACCAGCTTTCTGGCAACAATGCAATCATAAGAAAGCCCCGTGTCAAATAAGCAAGAAGTTTGAGAACCGTTCAAAGTAACAGTACCTCGCGTTGAGGGTCTATCCCATAACTTCGCGTTGTTGGCGAACCAGTGTGTTCAATCCCCGTCATCGGTTTTGAAGAAATGTTTGGCCGGAAATTTGACTGAAAGCCACGGTCCTGTAATTCCGCCTGTGGATGGGAAGGGATGTCGAAGCATCCCGGGTTGGAAGGCGTTTCGGTTCCCCCAGCCTCGCAATGACTCATTGGGCCGAAGGGCTGAAAGCCAAGTGCCGCTGGTTAATGTACCTCGCGTTGAGGGTCTATCCCCAACAGGTTGGGAATCACTGTCAATAATTCCGCCTTGCGAGACTGTCAATAAGCATCCGATGCGTTTTGGCTCGGTGTGCTCGGTCTGATCATATGTCCCGTGCTCAGGGGTTTTCCCTTTGCCACCTTGTCCTTTCTGGCTACGCTGCCATGTAGGGCGGTCGGGTTGATCAGACTGTTTGGGGTGGTTGGGGTACTTGTTCTTGTAGAACTTGGATTTTTCAGGAGGGGGGTTTTGAGGTCCAGTTTCTCTGTGGTTATTTTGGTTAGAAGCCTGAGAAGATTGCTCTAGGTTATGTTTTCGAAAATGCTCCTCTGTCGGTTTCCGCTTTGTGGCCGGTAGTTCAGCCAGCGCATTGTGATAACGCTCAGACTTTTCCAAAATGTCTTCAAGTTTTTTCTGCCCCCCCTGCTCAGCGAGAAATCTCCGGGTATCAGCAGACAAAGTGTTCTTTATTTGTTCAGTTAGAACAAGTTCCTCAAGACCTTCATAGGTAGAGGGGAGCTGCGAAAGCTCAAGGCACTTTGTTAGATATCCCTTAAGACGAGATGAGAACTGGTGAAAAGTTTCAGAATTCTCTTTCCGGCTGTTGCGAAACAGTTGCAAAAACTTGCGAGCGTTCATTTCAAAGCGCTCCAGTAACGCTTTCTTCAACACATCGTAGTCGTCTTGTTGGCTACTTTCCAGCTTAGAATAAACATCATAAGCAGAACCTTTTAGGGCCTGGGAAAGTTTCATTATTCCAACGCGACCTCTCTAACCCGTACAGAGTTGCAATTTTCTCAAATTTTTCTAACCATGTGTCAATCTTCTCATTTGGACAAGGAAAAGATTCAAGAGTGAAAGACATAGCATTTAGTTGAAGAGATTGAGTGTTAGCAGGGTCAGTTAAGGAAGAATGAGGAGAAGACTCTCCATTGCTGGAGGTAGAGGCAGCCCCACGACTTTGGAATTCTAGAGTTTTAAGAGCCAACTCATGCTGTCTCTGTTCTCTCTCCTTCTCATGCTGTCTCTGCTTCTCTCTTTTCTCATGCTGTCTCTCCTTCTCTCTTTCCTCATGCTGCATCTTGGGAATTTCCATTTCCTCATCCATCTTCTTCTGCTGTAAAGCTTCAGCTGCTTTCCTCTCCGCATCATATCTCTCCAGTTCGTCTCTGACAAAAGCTTTCGCTTCCTCTCCTTCCAGTCCCTCCTCTCTCGCTTCGTCCCTGAGAAGTTGTCTAAGCTTTGCCCTCTCGGCCATATTATGTCAGTGACTGAGACACGTGGAGATAAAAAAAGGAAAAAAGAATACCCTGGTCCCTACCACTTACGAGAAAAAAAAAACCAAAAAAAATCAAAAGATGATATATTTAACCCTGGGATACCTCCTCCAAAATAAAATCTAACTATCGCTGCTATTATCGGCAATAAAGCACTCAATGCAAAACACGACTACGCCAAATAAATGGTAGTTAAGATTACAACTGAAAAATAAGTTGCTACAGTGGAAAAGCAAAAGAATATTGCAAAAATTAAAGAGAAAAATAATCCCTTAATTTTTAAAAATCCACTATAAGTTCGCCCCTGAAGTCAGATCGGGTAAGGGAGGGAATTAATCTGGACAAAAAGTCCGAAACACACTCCTTAACTTAGTTCAAACGCCGTTCTGCCTCAGTACCCAGTGAATGTTATACACTCACCACTTTACCAGCATTTAGTATTACAATCAGCAGTTAACATATATCCCGACAAAATCAACCTGTAACCAAAATGTATATTATTCAAAGATGCTGTGGAAAAAAAAACTTATTAGTTTGTGTGGTCAGCACGCCCGTAAACAGATCGCTAGTCTAGGGGGGTAATTATTTTTTTAAAAGATACACAGTCACAAGACATCACACTCTTACTCTATATCAGAATACAGAATCTTAAGTTCAAAATCCAGATAGACGAGTCCACATTTGTCGTACTCGTCTTCCTATTCTAAGTTCAAAAATCCTACGGACGAGAACCCATTTGTCGTATCGCCTTAGGATTTTGGGCCCTCATTTGGTAACGAGCGACATTTGTCGTAGATTTTCGATAGGAGAATTAAGACTAGGTTTGGTCCCTTCTGAATAGGTTTGAATAGGTGATAGACTCAGTGAGAGTTAGTGAAAGGTAATAGAATTTCCACACACGTGAGATGATAGATTTTGATATAGTGGCTGTCTCTGAAAGCGAAAAGAATTCTTCTCTCTCTCACCTATCTTCTACAACAGTTGTTACAGCGTCAGACAGACTACACCAATATACATATTACGTATATTTCTATCACTCACAGGCACGCACATACACGTGACGACAGGTAAACACACAGACGTGGGAAAACTATAACAATGATATATATATTATCTAGAACGAGCTGACCAAACACTATTATTAAGTTCAAGAGCGATTTTAATATCAGGAAAAAATCGGCTCACAACATCAAAGAAAGTACATCAAGGAAAATACATATACACATAGTCATAAAAATTCAAGGAAATGTTGCAAGGATGATAGCCCCGTTATAGTGTTAACTCTAGGTTTAGCCCGGCCCCGTTAAGAGAACAGATGATGGCGCCCGAGTCACAGATACATAGGGTTTGAGTCTAAGAGTTTTTCTTTGTTTTATCTCGTAATTATATGCACAGAGTTTGAAAAAAAAAATCTGATTTAACCTAAGACAAAAAACACAAGAACTCTAGCCTTAGCAACAAATTATGCAGATTGAAAAAAAAAAAAATAGGACAGCAACAGGGTGTCAAAGATATAATAGTGAAAATATCACTCAAACCAGCGTACACTCATTCATTCCGCCATGGCCTCTCATACAGGTACTCACGACTTTGCTCGCTGCCTCTTGGAACACACTGATTTTAGATTTTCACACAGACTCAAAAAAATGCAGTCTTCTGCCAAGAAGTCCCCAGTTCCAAAAGACGTATTTAACTCGGAGTCTCCGGGAACGACTACTTGGGTGTGCAAATTTGTTCAAATGTCTGATTAAGTCACCTAACAATTATTCCAGGCGCGGGAGTTAGCAGAGCACAGTGTCAATAGCGTAGGTTTCTAGAAATGATGAATGTCAGGTCGGTGCCTTCCCTCAGTATAGGATTCACTTTAGTCACACCACAGATTTGTCCACAAAAAATATATATATATAGTCGGGAAATGTTAGTTAATACTTGAAGTATTTCGCGCCACCAGGCAGAAAAATTACGTAGAGTTTTTTTCTAGAAGAAATTAAGATCTGGCTCCAAGGTCCAGTATTTATCATTACAGTCTTTGAAAACCCGTTATTGGGATATAGTATTTCTGGCTAACTCGGGTTGCATATGCACTGTTTAGACCAGTGGTACTTAAGAAACCCACGTGGTTCAAAATAAGGACTGTCTATTTCTTCACAAGTATGGAAACTACTACTAGGTGCTGGTAAAGTTAGGGTCACCCCAAAACTTTCACTGTGTGGAGGAAAAATAACACATATAATATAATAAACAGAATCTGTACTGGTTATAACTTACATTTAAACTTGCAAGCAGAGAGCTTTGCTTATCATTTAAACTTCCCGTGACGTAAGTTATATTTAAAAATCAGCAATCCTCATGAATTAGGAACACGTGCGTATTCCGTCACCATTCATGAGGCTCGATTCTAGAGTTTATACGTTAGTTTAGAAAAATACACTCGACTGAGTATTAGCGGTTAAATTAAATTCATAAATAGCTACAATTGCCGTTATAAGCTAGAAATTTAATTTTATTCTGCTTTCCACTGAATGCTTCCCTAGAAAATATAATAGCCTACCACTTTATTTCTCTTCTGCGCTAAAGAAATAGATTAAAATGAATTAAGCGATTTAACACTTTAACACTCACAAAATCTATATATCTATCATATTAATTACCTCAACCACAGAATTACAGGTAGTCGCACAACTTAAGAATAAGATTGCTGAAAATATTTCTGGAAGTCTAGAAGTTCGACAAATTGCCGAAACAAACTGAGATCTTCGCTAACAGCTATTCTGTTTACGAGCAACCTATCTACTGTGAGTCTATGAGCGAGAATGAAATTAAAGTTTCAAACTTGGCCAATATCTTAAAATCAGACAAAGGGCCCAAACTTATTTCGCCAAGCGAAATTATCTCCCCTACTCCCAACATTTACGTCCGCTTAACGCGTGTCGTAACTGTCACCTACTGACCACGATGTACGCGTGTCAGTTTCAAATCCCAGACAGCCTGACTCCAATGCAGGGCAGTTTTCACACTACAGCTGACCATGGCCCACCGTGAGCGCCGTGTCAGTTTGGGATTTTCCAGACAAATGTCTGGATACTGACCGGTGCAGATGTAAAGTATCACACCTCACCGGGACTTATGCCGAGAAGAAGCTCGCGCGCTCGGTGAGAATGTAGACGATTTGCTACGTCCTATGTTCAGCGAACCGACTTATCACGCCTTCTGACGCCCTGCAGCCCTGACATCTACGTAATATCGTCCTAGCGCGATTCTCAGTTTTAGAGAAAGGAAAACAGGTAAAGTTTGCGAATTATATGAAAATAATAATATCAAAACGAATGGATGAAAAATATACAGGAAAAAGGAAATACAGAGATAATAAAAGAGAGAAATCGGGTGAAAGAATAGGAAGAAGATGTAGGAAATTAAATGAATATAAACCCTACGTGACAATATACACCAACGGGCTGATCACCCGTTTGCCAGTCACTTCGATTACGGAAACAACAGCAAATGGATTGATTTGCCATTGCCCTAAAGACGCCAATAGGCGTGATGGAAACAATGGCAAAGAAAACCTATCTGCTGTTGCCCTAAGACGCCACTAGGCGTAATGGCCACTGACTGCTTTGACGGTCGGTGGCTAAGGACGGAAGAAGAAGAAGTGACAATATATATATATATATATATATATATATATATATAATATATATATAGATATATATATATATATATATATATATATATATATATATATATCTTTTATTGTTATTCAGAATTTACATCATTGCACTCCGGGCAAACCCATAGGTGCTCAGTCTCCATCTGTATATGTCGAAGAGTGTGAATGCTAACTGTTCCTGTAGCTCGCTGGTTGTAAACACGACGGATGCATCCTGTCATACGTCCATCTCTACTAGCTTCAGTTTGATGCTATATCCCACCAGTCTTAACCTTGATGATTCATCTATTGCAGTGTCATTCTCTAACAGGCCATCATTAATTGTTCTCAGTATATCTCCCTTATCCATATCTAGTGTCCCCACTATGGGTGCTCGATGCTAGTCTGTCAGCTCTTTCATTACCACATACCTCAGAATGACCAGGACAGTATACCCACACCAGCTCTTGTAGACTGGAAGCTTCTATGAATGTTTTCCATTCATGCCGCAGTCAACCACTTTAACCCTTCCGAATCATGGACCGAGAGTCTTACACAATGATGGCCTTTGTTAATGAAGTTTCAGATATCCACCTTAAGGCTGCAGTAACAGCCTCGACCTCCATTCTCATGCTGGAAGTTGTTATCTTGTAAGCCCCGCTATGTTCGGCGACGATTCTGCCCTGCACCCGAGCAGAGAAGCCTCAACCGAATTTCTCACCACGGATCACAGACCCATCTGTATACACAATGGCATCATCATTCCCGGAATGATCATGTATCAGTTGATTAATTTCCAATTCTGCTTTTCCATTCCTCCAATTTCTACACTCTCTGCCAAGGCTGATGATGACCTGCTGGTAGTTAATCCAGTTCTCATCTGATATACTCCACTCTTCCCCCTTGAATATATTGTCAACTGTGGCCACCTTCTTGATAGTTGTCTCTGCCTGTGCCATCCATGACATTCCTCTCTTTATTCTTGCTCCCTTAATGTCAGCTATATTACCATGCAGAGGGTGCCGTTTGTCTGTGGTTACTCGTATACAGGTTTTTGCTTGGGCCATCGCATATCTGGATTTAATCGACAGCACTCCAAGAATATACCTCATCGTCACGATGGGGGTATCTCGCGTACAGCCCAAGACTATGCGCATCCCTTCATTTTGAATGCGTTCTAGTTGTTCACATTGTGTTACTGACAGCGTGAGTATTCCTAGCCCATACTCAATGACCGATATGACTAGCTGTTGATAAAGAAGAAATAGTAATCTCTGCTCCAGACGCTCCGCGGCCATTATTGTCAGGGCTGCTAGACCTCTCCTGCATGTCTGTGTGATTTGCTCAACATGGTACTTATACGAGTGCCCGCGATCAAATGTAACTCAGAGCTATTTCAGCTTTTCTTGCCTTTCAATCCTCTGTCCATTGAGAGTAATATCTGGGAGGTCTGCTCTCACAATGGAGTTGTTCAAGGAGCACCAAATCACGCAGGCCTTTTTGGGATTGACTTTGAAGCCAGTTTCCTCGCACCATATAGAACCTCCTGTAGTGTCCCTTGTATGCTATTAACCATGTCTTGTCGGTCAGAGCCAGTTCTGTAAATGAGTATATCTTCAGCAAATGTCATTGTTCGTCCCAACCCAGTTGATTGAATGGTGGCAACTTTTGCTGTATAAATATTAAACAGCACCGGTGATAGTGGTGAACCCTGGGGTAGTCCCGGGCAAATGGGCATTGGACCTGATTTCCATGTTCCCAAGCGAAATGCCACTGACCTCTCAGTTAAGGCAGCTGCTATCCATCTTGTAAGCCAAGGGTTAACACCGCAAGCCATTACACAGTTTATTAATGTTGCAAAGTTCACACTGATATAAGCATCCTCTAGGTCAATTGCTACAGCAACCGTTTCTTGCTTATACTGGAACCCCTCATATACTTGTACATCATAAGTAAAAGTTCCGGCGTTACCCCATGTTACTTTCATGGGCCTATAGCTACCGAGAGTATCAGGTAGGATCTGTGCAGTTTCGAGGTGATTCATTATTTTTCGTGCTACTATCTTTTCTAATAGTTTACCATAGACATTCTGCATTGTAATAATTCTGCAGCTGCTGAGAAGCGTGGGGTCTTTACCAGGTTTATGAAGTGGTCGTAGGTAACTATGCAGCCAGTCTTCTGGCACCAGAGCTTTCTGTAAGCTGTTCTTGATATCACTCACCACACTCCTAATGCCTGTGTCATCGAGCTGTTTTATGTGGTGATACTGTACACCATCAGGACCCGGGGCAGTGTTCCTACTGGATTCTAAAGTGCACATAACGTCTTCTTCGGTTATGAGGTCGAAATATATGTCGCCTCTTCTGTCGCTTCCCAGAACACGGCCTTTGATTTCTTAGCGGGCAGCTTTATCACCTTTATCTGTCTGAGTAATATAACGCTCGAGTAATGCATGTCCCTTTTCAGCATCGGTCTTCAGGCATATTCCTGTCGAGCTGAGAATGTTAGGAATTGGTTGGCCTGTACTTTTCCTACTCATTCTGCGATGTAAGGCCCAGAATTTCTGTAGTGTTTTGTCAGTGTCCGCCTGTGTCACAAAGGCCTCCCACACTGTGTCTTTGGCTTCTCTTGCCAAGCCCTTGAAGTTATTGATTGCTCTTTGTTTTTTCTCCTTAAAACTTTCCACCTCTTCATAATTCATCATCTTTCTCTTTCGTGCTATTCGCCATAACTTTGTCGCTCTTTCCTTTCCCAGCCATGCTGTCTCCACTGTCTCATTCCACCAGGGTGGTTGTGTAAAAGGTGTACGAGTTGTCTTTTGTTTCGCACTTTGACGCAATATGTGTACAGGGCTACTACTATTAAGTGGGTCGTTAGGATAATGGAAAGTCTGTTTCGGTTTCCTGTGTCTGGTGGTCTTCCCCTTTGCAATGAGAACTACACAGGGTAGGTGATCGCTTTCTGGAGCTTGCAATACATCCAAACGTGCAAAGGTGATGGCAGCACCAGAAATCAATGCCAGTTCTATGACACCATCAGTATCCCCTGGTCTAGATACCAGTCTTGTTGGGCGTCCATCATTTAAAATGAATAGGTTCGAGCTGAGCAAAGCCTGACACAAGGCAACATCCTGTCTATTTTCTGTGCGTTCCCCCACTCCATAAATCTAGCATTAAAATCGCTGTCAATTAGGCACATCTTGTTAAGCTCCTTGGACAATTTAGTCAGGAATTCCAAGCTACCTTCTTCCGAAAGACGATCCACATGGGCATATACATTGAATACTTGCCATTCTTGACTGTTTATATGCAGTATAATCCCCTGTAATTCTGCATCCTCAGTAGAGTGGAAACTTGTATATATCCATGCATGAGGAAGTTCATCTTTGACACACATATATATATATAAACTACTTAGTCTTTCCTTTTCTACACTCGGGTGTAGAGATTTGCCAGAGAGAGCACCATACTATCCTATCGGCTGTCTTCCTCCTGGCCTGGTTGCAATCTAGTCCTCGGTCCTTCAGAGATTGTCTAATGTTTTCCTCCCATACATAAATTGTCACGTGCTATCAGCTCAAGACCTTTCCACGTCTTCCTATTTACTTATAGTCTGACGCAGCTTTACTAGCTCGTATAAGAATTTATGTTCTCTGGTTTTGTTTGTAACACATGATGAGGTACATAGGTCTGGTGGAACTAGATTGAGGTATTTTACTGTATAAAACTGGTGTAACTACCAGGGCTGTTTATTTATATCAATAGTCATTGTTCCCTGCTCTGACCTTAGCTACTGTCTATCTTCTCTTTATCTTATTCAACATACCTGCTCGTCTTGTAAAAATCTTGACGACTTGTTAACATAAATCTTGCAAATGGCGACATCGTCTTTCTTGCCTTCATCATCACTATTTTAAAACTGGCCTTTTAGCATCTTGTAGGTTCAGCAAAACAATTTGATACCAGTCTGTTACCACAGCAACCAACCACTTCCACTGGCTTGTTCGCCAGAGTCATGAACCATCAAAACTTCGCTCTGGGTGGGAAGTCTCTTCCATCAGACACATCTTCCCCGACGACTCCAACAACTGCGACTGCCGCAGCAACTAGTAACGGGAAACTGGCTGAAGGATCCAAGGAGAACACGAACACCTCCATGACTGCTGTCACCGACGCCATTCCCGTACCTGAGAAAGGCAAAAACAGCCTTGATATATCAGCCTCGTTCTCCAGGATATCTCGACAAAGCTCTTGCAACACAAATGACGATGAAAGCGACGGTGACCTCGTGTATATGACCAAACAGGACCACCACAACAAACAGCACGGTGAGTAAACATAGTTTTAGCTGTTTTCATTGCTGTTGTTGCTGTGTGCTGTTATAATATCATGCTAACCACGTGGTTATTCAGATTAGGAATTCAATGTTTCGAATATCCTTGTATATAATAGTGTTTCTGTACCTTTTTTATTTTTAAATCTCTATTCTGTAGTTCTTCACTGGAACAATTATAATCAAGTTGCCTATTAAATGACAACTACATTCAGTATTTTCATGTTATTATTATTACTACTATTTTATTTCTCCACTATTTTTTATGTTCTTTGGCTGCGTTCTGTCTCTTCCCTGTCTTTTCTTTCTTTCCTTCTTACTTTCTATTTCTTTATTTCTTCTTTTGTTCTTTCTTTTATTCTTTCTTTCTGTCTGTATGTCTTCTTTTTATATGTCTCTTTCTTTCTTTCATTTGTTCTTTTTTCGTTCTTTCGTTCAGTCGTTCTTTCTTTCTGCATTTCTTTCATTCTTTGTTTCTGCCTGTTTCTCTCTCTCTCTCTCTCTCTCTCTCTCTCTCTCTCTCTCTATCTCTCTCTCTCTCTAAGTTCGTTCGCTCTCTTTCAGTCGCTATTCATACAATCGTAGACTTTTCGAATACTTTATTAGTTTTGATTACATGCCCCCCTAATCAGATTATCTTTTCTTATAATATCAATTGTAGGTTCTAATGACGATGTTTGTACTTTTCTACATATTTTATGTCATGTTTACAAGTAGTTAATGTTAAAATGAGTGTGCTATTTTATTTTACTTTGCAACGTTGAATTCCTTGACATTGATATGTAAAATGCATATGGGAATAAATGAATTCAGTATGAAAGGTGAGAGAAAGGAAGGGCAGAATGTCAGACGGGCCTGCGTGCCCAATTCTCAACCCTTTGAAAATAAAGTTCGTTCGTTCGTTCGCTCTCTCTCTCTTTCTCTCTCTCTCTCTTTCTTTCTTTCTCCCTCTCTTCCTTCCTTCCTTACTTCCTTCCTTCCAGCCATTCGTTCTGTTCTCCAGTTTTTCTCTAGTTTTTTTCGAGTTTTTCTCTATATCCATTTATCTATTGTTTTTATCATGTCTTCATTTCCTTCATAAACTCATAATCTTCATTTCTTTATTTCTCTGTATTCTCATTCCTGTACCCATTCTACTTCTTGCTGTGGTTACCTCATCATGCACGGGTTAGCTTCTTTGTCTGTTATTGTAACCTTTTCACATAAGGGTCAGCTGTAACGAATTCTCACAGGCCTGGACTCTCCTCCTTGTGTTATAAATCCAGACGTGAGGTCAAGAGCAAAGGTACAAAAATGAGTTTTAATAAATATTGTAGTTTAATGACGTCATAATGATACCACGCCTGTAATTAAACCAATTGCTAAAGACTGTTACATAATGTATTTTGTAGGATGTCTCTTTTCACACAACATGCCTAAGAAAAATTCTCCGAATCTTTTATGGGGCAAAACTCAGAGTGTTTACATCTGTGTGGCTGGGGCAAGAACTCGTGATATATACAAGATATATAATTCTAGTTTACTTCTAAATTTTTCACATATTTCATTTTTTTTAAATATAAGTTTGTTTTTCGAATGTCGTCCTGTTTGCTTTTATTTCTTTCTTTCTTTGTTATTTATCTTTCTATTTCTATAACAATTTTTTTTTCTCCGACCGCTTCTTTTCGATCCATCTACCCCTCATTTTTAATTTCATTCCATTTTTAACTTTCTAGTGTGTCTTGACTGTACACTTGGATTTTTCAGCGTTTTTACCGAAATTTACCAGAGAGCGCACCAAATTTTTCCATTTATCCCTCGCATCATTTTCTCATATTTTCTTATGTATTTAGCCTAGATCTCACTCACCTTTTTTCTGCTGTTTTGTTCGTTGTCCCTAATAAAGACATTTTAGTCGCAACGTAGGCAATTTATTTGTCTGTAAAGTTTACATTATCTATTTTTGGTGATCCCAGCGTTGCTAGATATTACAGTACAGTATTTGTATAACGGAATGCTGTAACACTTAGACAAAACTGTACCATTATTAGCATCGTATTCCATTTTGCTGATCATGAAGCATGAAACCGCTACAGTAGCTAGCCTGCCTGCACTGATCATGAGCCAATGCATTCATATACTCTTGAACCAGTGGTTTCTGCAGCTATTTGTTTGACATTATGAGGCTGCACGCGCACAATCTCATGTTAGTGGTCAACATGAATTGCTTGTGGGAACAGTAATACCTTTCTTTCTTTGTCTCCTTAGAGACCTCTGGTAACTAAGAGCGCTGGAAATGGCTTTTTAATGTACCTCCAAAGAGGAATCGTAATGGGCAAGGCAATGTTTGAGTACAGACGCATTTACAACAAATTATTATCTTCACTGCTGCTTTGTTCTAGCCATGAAGATAATCACAAGATCAGACTTCCTCCAAGCGCATAAATAAATGTTTAGTCTGTCAAAACCCGCGTTTAAAAATGTAACTAAGGATGATAGCAGTTGAATGTGATGACTCAAGCCAGAAATGAAAGGTAAAAGGTTTTGTTTGGTTTTAATGACTATCTTCATTGCACGCGGACAACTCCATCAGTGCTCCGATCTCCTTCCTTAGATCACACAAGGAGGATCTCAGCACAGTGCACGAACTCCGTAGCACCTGCGAGAATACCAGTGTGTGTATAGGACTCACACATTCTACAAATATTTCCGTGTTGGGCAGGTTTCTATTTTTTAAATTTTGCCAGGGCAACGGCCTTACCACCTACTCTTTACGATGTTCAACTGCCGTGGGATCTTTAACGTGTGCAACTTGCACACGGGACTTCCTTTTTTTCGCCTATATCCGAGAAGACTAGGTATCCGATCTCACTACCCAGGAGACCAGGAAAGGGGGGGGGGGGGGGTATGACATCATTAAGACCACCGGTTCTGAAAACAATATCCATAAATTATATTCCCTCTACTGGGAATCGAATCCGGTACCTTTAGAACTCGAGGCGTATGCCATACCTCCTAGCCACTCCGACCCCAAAGGTAAAAAGAAAGCTTGAAAAGGCCTTAAACCGATGGCTCTTGAGAGGATGGCTCGGTTTATATGTTTGGTGAAGGGCTATGTCCCACAGGGAGATGGAGGGTAGTAAATTAATACGATCGTTAATGTGCATCTATTCACGCATTAGGACGGGGAAGATTAGGTTACATCCCTGTGAGAATTCTAGTTTTGATAGGCAAGGTCAGTAGGCAGTTTAATACCAGCATACGTAAAATTGCGTATATCTCTCCCCTGTGGCACAGTTTCCGTGTTCGAAACCTGGTATCGTCACATTCCAGCCCGCCCAGCTGTAAAAGATACCCGGCTATTCTCTTGAGTTGGGGAAGGCAAAGGCAGCGAGGAAGGCAACATGTCACCACTTTATAAAGCTGAGACCTGGTACAGTGAAGTCCCTAACACGTCACTACCTTAAGGCAATATCTGATATGGAATTCTTTTTCTTCTTGAATCCTTAGCCCCTGGCTGTCAAAGCAGTCAGTGGCCGTCACGCCTGCTGGCGTCTTGTAGGGCAGCAACAAACTGCCTCCAATTTGTTTGGTCGGCGGCCATCCTTCGTGCAGTGCCCCAACTCTGGTCCATGCTTTACATCTCGGTGTCCACTAAGGCTTTTGGACTACCTTTACATGACTTATCTCTCTGCAACGCTTAACATGAAAAAATTGAAAGAAACTATATTTTACTGTGCTTTACAATTTTCTAATAGCTTTATAATTGATCATAATAATAATAGAACATACCACTTAAAGAAACCGAATGCAAAAACTTTAGCAGGAAAGTAAATAATGTATTCAACCGAAATAATTCGCTTGGTAACGGATACACGATAAGGCTGAAAGTCAAAGTAAAAAGATTCCAGCCAACTCCGGGTTACTGAAGCATTACATGAATATTAGTGTAAAGTAAGTACTGTAATTTATTCACTGCTTACAGACTGTCATCCATTATAAAGTTGTTTGTACGTACAAGGATAGTCAAGATCGTTGAACCGAAAAGTAGAAGAAAAATGACTTACACGAGCTTAATATTCATGTTTGTAGTTTAATAATAAAGAAGCATAATTCTTTACAGCAGGGGTCGGCAACGCATGAGCTTTTGGGATCTACTTTAGTAACACTTGTGGCCGTTGACATTTAAGCTGACTGATGATAATAGCTTGTCTGTTGTACCCTACTTCTCAAATGTGTGATCGAATAGGTTTCGTATCTCTTCGCGAAATAGCAGGCAGCTTATTTGTGGTAAGGAAACTTCTTTCTCTCAAGACGACAGCAGTTCATATGCTGACAGTTGATGAATGATTTCAACAGTTGATGAATGACTTCACGCTGATAGCAATAAACATTTAACGTTGAACTTTATTTATACAATTCAGCAAAAGATGAATACAAATGATATGCCCAACCTTCCACTGAGATAGTAGACTTGTACAGCAAAATTCAGTAGGTAATAATAAAGTGTCTCTGTAGAGTGTCAAAGGAGCTGCCGGGGACAGTTTCAATTGTTTAATGAAGGCACGCAAACTGGACAGCACGGATACAGTCATGGATACATGTTGACATCAATTCATTGGTTATTTGAATCGTGGATGATACATTCATGTAGTAGTTGAAATATCATTCAACCCAATGGGTAGCATTCACTGTTCTAGTAACTAATCGCCGTATCCTCTACTGACTGAACGCGTCAATGAGGATCGGTAAACATACAAAAGTCATTTTTGTCGAACTTTCATTTCATGGCTAAGTTCTTAAGCTGAAACATTGACAATGTTGGTATAATCATCATAAACCACGAGAGTGGGTTTTCACCTCATAACAAGATCTCGATACCACTGCACGATAGTAGGATACATAATCTGTTCTCTTGACAGTGATCAAAAATATGATTACAGTAATATAACATGGCCGCCTTCCTGAGTTGTCGCTCACTCACTCGTAGGAAAAAGGTAGATATCAGCCAACGTTAATTTATAATGTGCATATAAATAATTTCATAAAGTTTTCCATACAGCTCTTACAGTAATCAAAGTTAATTCACGTAGACATAACTGCTGTAGGAAAGCCTGTCATCTTCGTCGATATACAAAACACGACCCTAGCGATACGAAGCACAATGTTCCATCTAGGTCTAATCGACTCGAGATCATCAAAAATAGGGTCTGGCATAACTGGAGTCCGAATCACACATATGAGGAGGATCTCTGACAAATAGACTCTTGCAGAGACATAAACTTCTCCTAGAAAAACATCTATGAATCACTGTTAAACCTTAAACAGTGCCAGCCCAGGAAAAAGCACTCAGCCATCTGGGCGACATTATCGGAACTCTTCACAACCCAGTAGGACTACGAAAACCTGCGCTAGATTCTGGCAGAAAGAATATAGTCCGACCTGAACATACAAAGGTATACAATATACGACTGAATCTACTTTCACTAGACAAGTAGTACACATGAATTCAGGCCATAAACATAACAAGCAAAGTTAATCTATTTTCTGGCCCGAACAAATAAGAACGGACATGAATACAATATCCATGCGCCGAATCAATATCAAGAAAGATCACTCATATAATCAAAAGTGTAAATCAATCATTAATTATCTAGCTTTACCAGAGGAAGCATTTTCATACACAAATGAATGCAAATATATATTTTCCATATTAAATAGCCATATCGTATTTTTGTAATATGTGCGTCAAAATATGCACGCAACAGATTACCACACCCCTCGGGAAAAAAAATGGTACATTTTTTTTTTTTTTAAAAATACATCTAGGAGCAACATACAATAGGCTCACAACGCACCAATAACAATGCGCAGATGATAAGCATTGAGAATATATTTCATGAACTTAGAGAAAGTATTTCTCTAAGTATAAATATTTCCAGAGAGGTGTCACCAACGCATACTACAATACTGGCAATGCCACACTTTCTACATCAGTTTATACATAAATTTCATCTTAGAAACCTTAACATCATGATCATCAAAGACGAAAAAAAACATTGAAAGACCAGCGGTGAATAAACATCAATGAACCGCTAAGTAGTGTTACAATCAATATATGATATATTCCATATGTGTACACATTTCAACATAGGAACAACTGTAGCAAAGTTAGGCATATAATTTAACAGTTATGAATCATGTGGGCATCTAGACAAAATATCTGCCATCACATTTTCTGACCCACGGATAGCTCGCACCGAAAAATGAAACGGCTGCAGAGCAATCGCGTATCGCGTTGATCTCGCGCTCTTCAGATTTTTACTCTGAATAGCCGTAAGAGCTTTCTGGTCAGTTTCCACAATGAAATGCGCGCCAAGAAGAAATCTTTGAAGTTTAAGGATTGACCAAACCATAGCCAATAATTCACGGTCTAGGACCGAGTAATTCTTCTCTGCGGCATTTAATTTTCGAGAAATATACATCACAGGATGCAGAGTTCCAGAGTACTCTTGCATTAGTGCTGCTCCAATCCCTGTGGATGAAGCGTCACTACGAAGAATAAATGTCTTATCCTTAGAAGGCAATACTAGGATAGGTGAAGTAGAAAACATAGTTTTAACCTTATCCAAAGAGGATTGACATTCTTGAGTCCAATGGACTACATTAGGAGACCCTTTCTTTAGCAAGGAAGAAAGAGGTGACATAATGGAGGACAGATTCGGAATGAATCGTCCATAAAATTGTATTAGACCTAAGAGACTTCGCACTTGCTTTTTTAGTCTTAGGAATAGAAATGTTAAGTATCTTACTTGTATTATGGTCTTCTGTTTTTAGGAACCCATGACCAACACGGTGACCTAAGAAAGATATTTCGCTAAAACCAATACAAGCTTTAGATGGTTTCGCTGTTAGGTTATGCTCGCGTAAGATAAAGAATAGTTCGTTTAACCCGTTATAGTGATCTTCCCAAGTATCACTGAAAAGACAGATGTCATCAAGATATGCAATGACATCTGAGCGATGAGATAGGATTCGACGCATCATGCGTACGAATGTTGCAGGGGCGTTCATTAGGCCGAAAGGCATAAAATTCCATTGGAATAGACCCCTAGGTGTCGAAAAAGCAGTAAACGGTTTGGCGTGTTCGGATAATGGAACTTGCCAATATCCCTTAGACAAATCGAGTTTAGTAAAGAAATGAGAATTCGATAGTCTGGTAAGTAGCTCTTCAAGTAAAGGCATAGGTTCAGCATCAAATTTCGTCACTTGGTTCAATTTGCGATAATCAACGCAAAGACGTATGTTGTTGTCTTTTTTTTCGCACGATAACCATCGGTGAAGAATATGCTGATGTGGATGGTTCAATAATTTTAAACTCTATCATCTCATCCAACTCTTTCTCTACCTGTGCTTGAAAATGTATCGGGATAGGATACGGTCTGACTCTTATAGGATTATGGTCAGTAAGAATAATGTCGTGTTCAATGACATTAGTTCGACCAGGAATGTCAGTAAGGACATCCTGAAATTGTTGTAACATAGTAGAAACTTGTTTCTGTTCTCCTGGAGATAATTCAGGAGAAATCGCAACATCTTTCCATGATTCATTAGAGTGAAGCGGAATCATTGGAAAAGGTAGATTTACATCCGAGAAACTCGTTTCCTCATCCTGTATTACTGACAGTGATGAGTAATGTCCATGTTGGACTGGAAAATCGTCCGTTGCCTGGAAAACAGGTTGTAAATAATCCGGACGTTCATGGAATTCCGTGAGCATGTTGATGTGGAAGGTTTTATGCTTCCCGTCAATATCGACGATATAGTCAACATCGGAAACTTTTGATATTATATCGTACGGACCTTTCCAAGAAATAAGAAGTCTGTTTTCTCTACAAGGTAGCAGGACCAATACTTTGTCACCTGGACAGAGTTGTCGCAAGCGTCTGGTCTTATTGGCAAATTGCCTTGCCTTCTGTTTCGCAAATTCAGAAGAAGCAGTTGCCAATTTGCATGCTTCGATAATCTTATGTCTAAGTGCAATGACATATTCGTAAGAGGATTTTGTGTCATCGACAATATTATCAGCAGTTATGAGATCATGAAGTAAGGACATAGGACCTCGCGGTTTCGCGCCGAAGACAAGTTCAAAAGGAGAAAATCCTGTATGTTCGTTGGCGACCTCTCTATATGCAAAGAGAGCCGCGGGTAAAACCCTGTCCCAATCCTGAGGATGATCCTCAGTTATCTTACCTAGTAGGTTTTTCAGAGTTCTATTTAGACGTTCTACCATCCCATTGGACATAGGATGATAAATACTACTCAGAGATCTCTCTATCTTTAGAGTCGACATCACTTGAGACATGGTATCCGATATGAGTTGGGTACCATGGTCTGATAATATTTCTGCTGGAAATCCCAGACGAGAAAATATTAACCAAAGAGCATCTGCAATATCAGCAGTAGTTATGCTCTTTAGAGGAACAGCCTCTGGCCAACGTGTGCACATATCCACACACGTCAAAATAAATTGGTGTCCTCTAGCAGACTTTATCTTAAATGGACCAATGATGTCTATCGCCATTTTTTGAAATGGTCGAATGGGAATGTCTGCAGCCTGAATAGGTGCAGCATGGCGTGGACCTCTGGATTTAACCTCTTGACATACTTTACAAGATCGACAATAGATTCGTATGTCCTTATTCACAGCAGGCCAAAAGAAAGATGCAAGAACTCTAGATTTAGTACGGGAAAAAACCCATATGTCCAGCACACTGAGAATCATGAGCGTGCTGTAAGATTTTAACTCTCATATTTTTGGGCACAAGAATTTGAGAATGAATGGATTTAGCGGAGTCTTGTACCATACGTACAAGTACGCCATTCCTCATCGTAATCCAAGATTTACGATTCGTGTCCTTATTCGGATCACCTTTTGTTGCCAGAGTAAAGAATTTCTTTAGAGTAGGATCATCTTCCTGCTGTTTTATAAAGGAAACATGCGAAATCTCCAAGAGATCACCTTGGTTCTGGTCATCATTATCTCCAGAAGGCGAAGATTGCGGCATGTTTAGAGCTTGATCTCTGGTGACTACAGCATTTGCAGTATGCATATTATCACTTTCCCACTCGGCAATTGGTTGCGGAGTGCATGCTTTCGCACCATGAATGCGACCGACGATAAGATCAGCGATCGGATTCGGCAGAAGACATGCGTGCACATCTCCTGTAAAGAAGGGAGTAGAAATGTTGATAATGGCAGTGGAGTACTTCTCCAATGTGCCACCAAATGTTATGCATTTGATTATTTTGCCAGTGGCTCGAGAAGGATGTATAAGTGACTGCCTCACTCCAATGGTTGTGCACCCGGAATCGAAAAGAATTGAGACCGGAGTACCTTCTACTAGACCTCTATTCAAGACAAGAGCACCTCTTCCATCATGCGCGACTGACGCAGGAAGAGCAGGAAGAGGATGACCACAGCTTAAAGTCGAAACTGTGGTTGGCTCGAATAATGTTTTGCATTGGGAACACTGAAATGCTCTGTCAAAATCGAAAGCAGAACATCCTACATTATTAGAGTCTTTTTTATCATTATTCTGACTACCGGACTCATGGAACTCTTGTTGTGCAGAGTTAGCCTGGTAATGAGATTTACCCTGTCTTTTGTGTTGTGATCTACCTCGGTTATAATTGCCCCCGTAATTATTATTACCTCTGTTATAACCCCTATTTGGGTTTGAATCACAATATTCATGATCATAATCATCATGCTCATTATAATGAGTATCCCTGTAATGTTGGTTTTGTTGTTTCCATGAAGAACTTGGGTAGTTCCTATGGTTACTCCCTTTTCGGCCATTTCTATCATTATGGGCCCCCCTCGCGTATCGAGGACTGTCAGCCCGATTCCAGTTCTTCGAAGAAGAACCCTGATTTGAGTGGTTACCTTGGTTTTGATACTTATTCCAATTAACCTTTTTATCAAATTTATTTTGAGCTCCTTGGAATTTGTGTGAGTAATTATGATTATATTCTGTTGCTGAAGCAACTGGCATACCCTCTTTAATGTTAGTGTTACTAAGAATCATGTCAGGGTGTGCCGTGGCATACTGGTCACAATATTCTTCCATTTGCTTTAATGTACTAGGTTTACGCTCATGTAAAAACTCTAGGAATGGTTTATTTACCGAAGACATGACCTTGTCTCTTAGCAATAAATCCGTAAGACCATCAAATGTTTTCTCTATTTTGGATAATTCAATCCATCGTGAGAGTGTAAGTCGTGCTTTTGAAATGAAATCTGAGAATTCTAAACCTACCTCAGGTCTCATTGTTTTAAACAAAAGACGATAGCCTTCTTCTGACAGCTGATATCTCTTTATCAAAGCTGCCCTAATAGCATCATAATTATCCTTGTCGGCCTCTTCAACCAAACATAACTTACTCAGAGACTCCCCTTTTAGATTTTCAGACAACTGATTCACATACTGAGATTTGTCAACATTATGAGCTCGACAAGCACGTTCAGATCTATCAAGCCAGAATGTTATATCATCACTGGCAGAGTTGAACGCTGGCACCTTGACCTTATAATTGAAGGGTTTTACCATTACCACCAGATGCCTGTTCATACTTGTCAATCTTAATTTCTCTAACTCAGCATTCATGTTCTCTTATTGCTTTTCTCTCTTCAGCTTCTCTATCTAATCTTCTCTGTTCTGCAGCAGCTTCTAATTTCTTCTGTTCTGCAGCAGCAGCAACTTCTAGTTTTTTCTGTTCTGCAGCAGCAGCAACTTCTAATTTTCTCTTCTGCACAAATCTCCTTTCTACCTGCATCTTTTTCTTTTGTTCAGCAGCAGCTTCTCTTTCATCTTTTCTCTTCAGTCAGAGCTTTTCTCTCTTCTGCAGCAGCTTCTAATTTTTCTCTTCTGAGCAGCAGCTTTTCTCTCTTCAGCAGCAGCAGCAGCTTTTCTCTCCTCAGCAGCAGCTTCTAATTTTTTTTTTCTTCTATTTGAAGTTTTCTCTCCTCAGCAGCAGCTTTTCTCTCCTCAGCAGCAGCTTTTTTCTCCTCAGCTTGCATCTGCAATCTGAAATTCTCAGCATCTATCTTCTTTTGTTCAACTTCTGCTTTCCATTTATTCTCATCTTTTTGTTTTTTCTCTTCTGATTTTAATGCAATAGCAAATTGAGCGGTTGCCCATTCTTCTAACTCTTTACCAGTCTTATCAAGGGATTTCCCTTGTGCAATAAAGTAATCTAATGTAGACATCTTGTCTTATTAAATCAGAAACCTGAAAAAGTAAATAAATTACTCTATCCCACTTTAATGGGAGACAAGTCTATACTATAGACTTAGTCTTAGTGAAAAACTTGTATGGTTAATTGAGTACCTGTGGAAAACAATATCTGTATATCCCAAACACTGTGGGAGACAAGCCTTACAAAGGTCTTGTATACTTCCTTAATGTAATCAATGATCACTTGAGTACCTGTGGAAAATAATATTTTCTATCCCAACTACTTTATAATTCCTTGTACACCAATGATAGTAATTAAGTACTGCTCTGTACTATAATATAAATATATTCAAATATACCTTATATATTATTTGTCAACCAAAGACATTAACAAGGACAAACAAGAAAAGACAATATGAAAACAATTGCGGGAATCAAATTAAATCAAATAGAAAAAAATCAAAAAAAAAAATGATCACAGAATCTGTGATGATAACCGCAATGAAATCAACAAGACAAATAACGCAACAGTGTATAAACATAAGGGTGTAAAGAACTGAAATGAAAGGAAAGATGAGACCTACAATTATACAAACAAATCAAACAAAACTAAAGAACATAGAAATATTACAAAAACAACAAGAATACAGTCTTCACAACTAACAAATATTTGCAAACAATGTTGGATGCAAATTTCAATTAAGAAATTTGCTCCCTATAGAACGCTAGAGCAAGACCAATGTCACTTGGTATTTCCTGTTCTAGTCACCTCCCATACTGGCCACCACTGTGAGTGTCAAAGGAGCTGCCGGGGACAGTTTCAATAGTTTAATGAAGGCACGCAAACTGGACAGCACGGATACAGTCATGGATACATGTTGACATCAATTCATTGGTTATTTGAATCGTGGATGATACATTCATGTAGTAGTGAAATATCATTCAACCCAAGGTAGCATTCACTGTTCTAGTAACTAATCGCCGTATCCTCTACTGACTGAACGCGTCAATGAGGATCGGTAAACATACAAAAGTCATTGGTCGAACTTTCATTTCATGGCTAAGTTCTTAAGCTGAAATATGTCCAATGTTTGTATAATAATCATAAACCACGATAGTGGGTTTTCACCTCATAACAAGATCTCGATACCACTGCACGATAGTAGGATACACAATCTGTTCTCTTGACAGTGATCAAAAATATGATGACAGGAATATAACATGGCCGCCTTCCTGAGTTGTCGCTCACTCACTCGTAGGAAGGCAGATATCAGCCAACGTTAATTTATAATGTGCATATAAATAATTTCATACAGTTTTCCATACAGCTCTACAGTAATCAAGTTAATTCACGTAGACATAACTGCTGTAGGAAAGCCTGTCATCTTCGTCGATACAAAACACGACCCTAGCGATACGAAGCACAATGTTCCATCTAGGTCTAATCGACTCGAGATCATCAAAAATAGGGTCTGGCATAACTGGAGTCCGAATCACACATATGAGGAGGATCTCTGACAAATAGACTCTGCAGAGAAATAAACTTATCCTAGAAAAACATATATGAAGCACTGTTTAAATCTTAAACAGTGCCAGCCCTGGAAAAAGCACTCAGCCATCTTGGCGACATTATCGGAACTCTTCACAACCCAGTAGGACTACGAAAACCTGCGCTAGATTCTGGCAGAAAGAATATAGTCCGACCTGAACATACAAAGGTATACAATATACGACTGACTCTTCATTTACTAGATAAGTAGTACACCTGAACCCAGGCCATAAACACAACAAGCAAAATTAATCTATTTTCTGGCCCGAACAAATAAGAACGGACATGAATACAATATCCATGCGCCGAATCAATATCAAGAAAGATCACTCATATAATCAAAAGTGTAAATCAATCATGAATTATCTAGCTTTACCAGAGGAAGCATTTTCATACACAAAAATGCAAATATATATTTTCCATATTAAATAGCCATATCGTATTTTTGTAATATGTGCGTCAAAATATGCACGCAACAGTCTCTCTCTTTCTCTCTCTCTCTCTCTCTCTCTCTCTTGCTTGCTTCAGTGTCGTACTGTCTTCAGTGGTTATTTTGGCCATAGCTTGAGAACCACTGTTTCTACAAATTTTATCTGTCATATAATTCTTCGTATGTAATCATTATTTCACTTATGTTCTGACTTACATTTCTGTTTCTGTCTTGGCGTATCTTAGTGAAACTGGCCTGACCGCCAGGGATGTAGCTTTACTAAGTCTATCTTCTGCTCGCTAGTCTGTCAACTAGTCTACTTTACTTCACTATTGGCTATGATACTTAAAATGTTCAACGTACCTGGGTTTTCGAAAATACACACATTTTCTCTCACCGGCAACATTGACATCTTGTCCTCAGAAATAAATGACAAATTGTCGTACACAAATTTGTGGCACGAAGATGCGATTAGGCGTCTGAGTGATATAAGTATAACATTTCTGCTACAGCAGAGTCAACCAAAACATTTTTTTCTTTGGCTTTATCATTCGATGGAACTCCCAATTCGCAGCCACTTCTAAATACTACTTCTATCACAAAACAAGCAAACTTGCTTCTAAACGCTGTCGCGTCTGGGATCTGACTGACTTAATTTAAAACTTCGATTTACAACGATAACTATTTCCAAACCTTCCAGAACATTTAGTCACACAAACAACTCACCCAAACACGTGAATTTACAGTCACTTAGCCGAGCTCACCCAAAAAAACTCCAAACATAAACAAAGACATAGATGGCCTTGCAACTAAGGAAGGGATGTAACCCTACTCTTGTCCCCTTCTTGTTCTCTCGGTTATTCCCCTTAGACTATAAATTTACAAGTCCCTTAATCTCCATCATAAAAATACTTCTAACTTAATTTTCTCTACCCACTCTAACGGTTACACAATGAGCCTTCTAAAGATCTACCATAAATATATGCGTATGTATTTGTAATTTTAAACGGGGCGGGGGGGGGGGGGGGGGGGGGGGGGGGGGGGATGATGAACAGCACACACAAAAATCGCGTTCCTATCTCATGCAGTTCAGGAATATATTTTAGTACCCAGCCCGATAGTTTTCATTGGGAATGCGGAAAAAGTACATCTGATCCCGAGGACACCACGATTTTAAATGCCGGCGAAGAGGTCTAGTCCAAAATGCCACTAGATTAAAAAGTATTTTTTCTCTTGCAGTCGCCTAAAGATCTACAAAATCCCTCCACTGAGATCTCAGTAAATCTGGATCGACTGGTTGCCGACTTCTGGTTTACAGCATGAAGTTGATGAGTTTGCTTCGCGAGATGGTATTTGTAATATGAATACATTAAAGTACGAACCACACATTGTAATATAATGCGAATCTTGACATGTACGATATTCTGTAAATAAACATGGCTACGAATTGAACATGCTTTTACTGAGTCCCTTCTGAAACGTGTGTGCTTGTGTAGATGACGAGGTAATGATTATATACATACATCATAACATTACATGGTGGCAGCGGTGGGATACCGGACTGACGCAAAACAGCTACACGATAACACGTGAGTACAGTTTATTCGGCTAATTTTCGTCATCGAGGTCAACAATGGCAGCTAAAACATTTACCGCAGCGCACCGCAAATGAGATTTTGCCGGTCAAGATGATAAGAGTGAAGCTTTCTTGTTATGGCGCCAACGCATAGATCTATATTCCAAGACCACTGGTCTGGAAGGACAAACCCTAACTCCATATATCCTAGAAGCATTGGACGATGAAGGTTTTGAAAATTTACAACAGTTTTTGCTACCGCCATGCCGGTTGAGTCGGCAAAACCAAGACCCCGTAGCCATATTGGACGAATTTGAAAAGCGTCTGATCATAAAGCACACAAACTTTAGAGCGGCAAGATTAGAGCTTACACCACCTGCGACAGAAACGTGTGGTGAAAGCCTAGATGATTTCTTCACTCGCATTAAGGTGAAAACAAGAGTATGTAAATTTAGCAACGAAGAAGAAAAAGAGCGAATTATTGAACAGATCCTTCTCAGCACACCAATGCCAGAGTTCCAGAAATGGATACTGAGCCAGAGTGATACACTAACTTTACAACAACTTCTGGATGAAGGCAGGAAACACGAGGCACAAGCACTAAACATAAACAAATTCAGCAAGGTACATTAGCAGCCCAGGTGGATGCAGTGAAAAGCTATAAACCTAGACACAACAAAGCAACTGGTTCGAAACAACAAGAAAAACACAACACAAGCAGAGGTGCTATGTGTAAATGTTGTGGCCTAAACCACATACAAAACCACTGTCCAGCTAAAGACTCAACATGTCATTACTGCAGAAAGAGGGGCCACTGGATAAAATTATGTTTCAAGAGGAAACAAGACAGTGCTCAACACAAACTTCACAGCAGAAAGTCGTCAAAACAAACACACTCTATGATGACTGAGGACCTTGACTCCAGTGAAGAAAGTGATCCTTCCACTTTTGATACTGTGAAGATACTAACTTTCAGTAATGAACCAAAGAGAACGCAGGCTTTCTGCAAGGTACAATTCCGAATACCAGGAATTAAAAGGCACAAAGAAAGATATATTCGGTTCAAGATAGACACAGGTGCCCAAGGTAACACTCTACCCTTAAGAATATTCAGACAGATCATGCCTGACAAGGTGGATAAGCAAGGATTTCCCACAAGGGATGTAAAAAAGTAGGAGTGGCAGGACAAAGCTAAGAGCTTACAATGGAACAAGTATAGACTGTTTCGGAGCAGTAACACTTGAATGTTTATACAGAGACTCTGAATGGACATCGTCAACATTTTACTTGGTAGATGTTGAAGGACCTGCAATTTTGGGTACCAATGTGCGAAAAGCTGAGTGTGGTAACTATTAACAACATTAAAGCTGACAAAAAAGAACATCTTACTCTACACGTCACTGGAGTAGATGACCTTAAACAGCGATTCCCAGAACAGTTCGACAGAATAGGCAAACTTCCAGGAAGGCAAGATTCTTTTTAAAAGACAACGCTGAGCCAAAGATAGACCCACCTAGAAAGTATCCTATACATGTTAAACAGAAACTTGCCACAGAACTAGAAAAGATGGTGCAGAATGATGTTATTAGAAAGGTTGAAGAGCATTCTGATTGGTGTAGTAGTATCACAACCGTTCTGAAGCAGGATGGTTCTCTTCGGGTTTGCCTTGACCCAAAACACTTAAACAACAGTCTAAAGCGCTGTCCACACAAAATGCATACAGTGGAAGAGATAACTCACAGATTCCACAATGCCAAATATTTTTCTAAACTAGATGCTGTACACGGATACTGGAGTGTTGAGATAGCAGAGGAAAGTCAACTCCTTACAACTTTTCGAACACCATTCGGCAGATATTGTTTCAAGAGACTCCCATTAGGTTTGAATGTATCACAAAGACATTTCCAACAGAAGATTGACAACATTGTTGAGCAATGTTCTGGTACAGTGGCTATTGCGGATGACATTGTAGTCTGCGGCAGGTCAGAACAAGAACACGACCGTAACTTGATTAACTTGATGCATGTAGCACAGGCCAATGGGCTAACATTCAACAGCAAAAAGTGTACAATTAAGGCAACGGAGATACAATTTTTTTGGATTGCTGTACACCCAGAATGGTGTAAAACCAGACCCTAAAAAGGTTGAAGATATTCATGACATGCCAACACCAGCTACAAAGAAGGAACTGCAACAATTCTTAGGTGCTGTCAATTTCCTAGCACAATTCATACCAAATTTGTCAGCTGCTGCAGAACCTTTGCGATCTCTACTACAGAATGAAACTCCGTATGAATGGTCAGAAGACTACCAACACATATTCAACCACTTGAAGACCCTCATATCATCTGATGCATGCTTGAAATACTATGACATGCAAGCACCCACTTTTTCTCATGGTTGATTCCAGTCTGAAAGGCCTAGGAGCAGCACTTTTGCAACCAGACAAAAATCCTGAAGGACACTATGCCAAAGAACTTCGTCCTGTAGCTTACGCAAGCAAATCATTAAGTTCTGGCGAAAAGAAACTTGCAAACATTGAAAGAGAAATGCTAGCTGTACGTTTTGGAATCAAACGCTTCCACACATTTCTTTTCAACCGCCCATTTACAATTCTCTCAGATCATAAGCCACTTGAGATGATTCATAAAAAACCAATAGCTTCAGCACCACCACGACTACAAGCTCTGTTATTGGAAACACAAGGTTATGATTTTAATATTCAGTATATCCCAGGAGAGGATATAGGTCTTGCAGATGCTCTCAGCAGATTACCAAACCCCAACAAGACAGCAGATCTTACCCCAAACATCAAAGTTGATTTTGTCAAGTTTAGCGATAATCGGCTTGAACACATCAGAGAAGACACAATGAGAGATCCTATCCTTAACTCTCTCAAAGAACTGATATACCATGGATGGCCAAGCTCTATCAGGGAAGTTCCAACACACATCCGTCCATACTACTCGATGAGGGACGAGTTAAGCATCGAAGATGGTCTGATCCTTAAAGGAGATCGCATTGTTGTACCAGAAACACAACGCGATATCATCCTTAAACAGCTCCATAATAGTCACCTTGGTATTGTGAAGACACAACTGAGAGCAAAGAAAGATGTTTACTGGCCACAGATAAACAAGGACATAGAAACACTATGTAAAAACTGTTCAATTTGCCAAGAACATGCAAATAGGCAGTGCAGAGAACCTCTCATACCATCAGACATACCACTGAGCCCTTGGAGCATTATAGGAACTGATATTTTCTCAATCGACAATAATGACTATCTTATTATTGCTGATTACTACAGCAAATTTCCCATCATTGAGAAACTTCCACAACCCTCACCATCAGCTGTTATTGCAGACATTACAAAGAAGTATTGCAGCATGTTTGGCATCCCAGATGAAATTAGATCAGACAACGGTCCACATTTCTCAGGTCAAGCATACAGAAACTTCACTAAGGACTGGAAGATCAAACACACAACA
This sequence comes from Oreohelix idahoensis, assembly GCA_024509875.1. Classification (NCBI taxonomy): domain Eukaryota; kingdom Metazoa; phylum Mollusca; class Gastropoda; order Stylommatophora; family Oreohelicidae; genus Oreohelix; species Oreohelix idahoensis. The sequence continues at coordinate 190,604 of JAMPIV010013220.1, forward strand.
TCATCACCTAGATACCCTAAATCTAATGGTTTCATTGAGAGACAGATACAAACTATCAAGTCAATCATGAAGAAAACAAGAACAGAGGATGTACACCTAGCACTTTTGAGATGGAGAACAACACCGGTAGACAGTAAGATCGACAGTCCAGCAGAACTTATGTTTGATAGAAGAATTAAAGACCTCCTACCATCTAAGGTCCACTTCCGTCCACAACATAGAGACAGCACATATGATCAATTTCAGCATCGTCAGCAAGTTCAGAAATCCAACTATGACAAATGTGCTAAAGACTTACCACCATTATATCCTGGTCAGCATGTGACTACCTACACACACAACAATGACACATGGTCAAAAGCAACAATCATTTCCAGAAACCCTGAACCCAGGAGCTATACTTTAAGACCAGACAGCAGCAGCAACCTCCTGAGGCGAAACAGAGTGGACATAAGAGAAATCCCACAGAATACAACAGAACAGAGAATTCCCATGCTTTCAACAGACAATGCAGTAACTCCAGACTTTGGTGCCCCACAAAACCAACAAGCGCCAAGGCCGAAATTACAACCAACTCAAGCTAAACCAGGGACTTCCGCAGAACCACCAGCACTTTACACCACTCGTTCTGGCCGTACAGTGACACCTCCCAGCCGATACAGACAGTGACATATATATACTCACACTGAGCATTACACATACTTATCCTTTCTCACATGAAACATTTCGTTGGAAATGTTTACACACATTTTTTTTTTCAAAAAAAGGGGGGATGTAATATGAATACATTAAAGTACGAACCACACATTGTAATATAATGCGAATCTTGACATGTACGATATTCTGTAAATAAACATGGCTACGAATTGAACATGCTTTTACTGAGTCCCTTCTGAAACGTGTGTGCTTGTGTAGATGACGAGGTAATGATTATATACATACATCATAACATTACAGTATTCTTGTCTTCTTTTTTGAGTACCAAGTTCAACAACTCCTGTCTCCAGTGGTGTATACATACATGCCAGCGTTCTGAACGCATGATGCTTTTCGGTGTGTAAAACATTTGAACGTACATTTTTGGCGCTTTCAAGACAACGGACAAGTAAGGCGGTTGGAAATGGCTCATCGGAGGTCACAAATGCGTGGATCATTTCATAGAACTCAAGAATTTTTAGAAATAATTGAACGCGTTCATTGTAGTCCCAGGTAATTCAACATCACGGAAGATGGATCCCAATAACCTACCACTTCCAAGAATGGAACAGACGTAAATTTATCGATGTAACCTCTGGGACATTTATCAGTTTTGTTGTTGTCTTCTTTCCTATTCGCGATGTCAAACTGACCAGGATCTTCTCTCCTTGTCGTCCTCTATATCTTCTTCCTTCAGATCTTTCCTATTGTCACAATATAATCCTTCGCTTTTCTTTAAATAACATCCCAAAGAAAATGGATTGCTTCCTTCTAATAGGAATAATATCTACTTTTGCGCAGCGGATTCTGTCAGCTCATCCTTATTACCCTTTTAAGCAGCCCATGGTATTCTCAACAGTCTTGTGTAAAACCTCATCCTTGTGGCCTCCAGGAATCTTCTTGCTAGTTTATTAAGTGTCCATCATTCACTTTCATGTATCAGGATTGGCTCAATGTAACCTTTTAGAACTGTGCTTCTTGTTTCTATTGATTTAATGTTGCGTAAAACACTTTTCATTTTGTTCAGCTTGTTGTGTATGATTTATCAGATAGGTAATAGATGTTTATAATAAATATTAGACAAACTTATAGGTATGTTTGTCTAATATTTATTTACTGTTTACAGGCCTCGGGTTTCCCTTCCTTATGTGTTATACAAGGTATAATAGATGTTTATAGTCCTGTCTGGGCAGAGGTGATAGTGATGACATTGTGAAAGTAAGGGGTAAGATATAGTTTTTTTTTTTAATCACGAGGGTGATCGTGTAAGAGAAAGGACAGTCTCTGAATAGAATAATTTATCTAATCCAGCCTATCTGGACGACGATATTTAAATCAGACGCACTTTCTCACCTTGAACGAAAATACAAGTTATACTTCACTCACATGCACACAATTCTGTGACAAATACGTACGAACGTGAAAACAAACTATGGATAACATATAATAGATAGGGGTTGACCGACGCAATAACTAAAGGGTTAATAAAGTTTATTATAAATAGAAAATCACAACATAAATCATATGCATCAAGAGATCATGGTTTACAGACAAAATGAAAATTAATCAAATAGGTTCTCCCCTCTGGTAAAGGAAAAGAAAGGACGATCCCAACAGAGGTTAATTAATCCAAAAGATGAAAGGTTAACAATAAGTTATGAAATAGTCAGTATGGGAAAAGAATAGGTTCCTAATGTAAACTATCCCATGACTAATCAGATTATTGAGATAAACAAAAAAGAAAGAAGAAACCATATAAGTATATGATAACAAAAAGACATAAGTTTCTTTCTCTGTTCATTCAATTCACATACACGCAGTGGCCACTTTCAGATACACTTACCCCAGTAGTTGTCGCGGGCATTCCAAGGAAATACACTAATAAGTAATATATATATTTAGTGTCAAATTTAAGTTTGCCAAATCCAGCCCCAGACTCTCCGTAGTTGCTGGCTGCAAATTTCACAGGAGTCGCTAGAGTCGGTGTTAAATTTTTACTGGATACAATAAGTTATCTATGCCTTCAGTTGGTTGGAGAAATGTTCATGCGTGGTGATGGCCGATGTAGAATAAATAGAACATATACAGTTCCTAGGTTGTTTAGCCTCAAGTGGCGGAAACGTTAGGTTTAAGTTACACAAATGTTGCTGACAATACATTGCCACAGTTGGCTGATGATATATATATATATATATATATATATATATATATATATATATATATATATATATATATATATATATATATATATATATAAGTAAATCTGGTAATAGTTCTGGCCCAGTTAATATTATAATTCAATTGTTCTATTCTGGTTTCTCTCAGGAAAATGAAGAAAATTGGACCGCACAGGTCACAGCAAAAATCTCATCAATATTAAATATTCTTGGATGTTTATAATATTATAAGTTCGTATGATCATAAGTTCATATGGCCATAAGAAAAGCCGCTAGTACTCAGGTTTTGACCAGCCTATATAAAAGAGAATATAAACATTTAACCAAATTATCAATATCATTTCTAATATGTGTTAAAATAGGACCTCTTCACCACTGTTATAAATTAGATTTAAAACACACGTGTCTAGCTTATCCTATCATTCTGTTAACGCGTGATATGAACACTAGTCATTTAAAAAAATTACATAAAATGGATAGAAGTAAATAAAATATGCCGTCAGTAGACAGTTATTTAATGTATGTTCTAGTCAATTTAAAACATCTCTTATTGGAAAAATAGCGAGTAATTAAATTTACTTTACGGCTGGAAAGTTAGCTATAAGTTATTTAATTAGCACAGAAAATCTCAGTGAAATATATATTGAAAACTTTAAACACGCTAAATCACTTCAAGGCTAGTAAACTGAAGCACATTAAAAACGCACCACTATTATATATACTGATGCCGAGAAGCTGGAAAAAAAGTGTGGGAATGAATTTTCCCCGTGTTTGTTATGAGGTAGAGAGCGAATGGCTGCTGGAATGGAAAGTGCATGATTCAACCCACGGGTTTGTGTACAGACTACATAAAAACAATGAAAGTTACACGTGCAACACGATTCCCAACAGCTATGACCCTGAAAATGTGTAGCGTTGTGGCAGTATACTCGGTATAAAAATGCCGTTGAGAAAAAACACCCAGTACATGTGCTTGAAATGCCACGACTATCTGAAAACGACCGCCAACGAGCCATTGGTATGTTGGAGACCGGAATGAGCTCGCGATCCATTGCCAGAAGGTTGAATTGACACCACAGAACTATTGTACGTCTCAATGAACGTTACGGAACCACTGGAAGTGCCCGGGATAGACTTCGGAGTGGCCAACCACGAGTTACTACCCCTGCGCAACATCGCCATATTGTGCTGGGTCACCTAAGGAATCGTTCTCTCCCGGCAAGTCAAACAGCAAGAGCAATAGTGGGTAGACGTGGGCAAGTCTCTCGAATGACAGTCATACGACGACTCAGAGATACAGGCCTTACTGCAAGACGACCTTATGTTGGGCCAAAATTGACTCACAGACATCGTCAGCAGCGTCTGCAACGGGCAGAGCAACATGTCAGATGGACTAGACTGCAGTGGAATGCTTTCCTATTCACAGACGAGAGCAGATTCAACATATCCTTTGCTGATGGACGTATGCGGATTTGGCGACGGTGTGGAGAGCGCTTTGCAGATTGCTGTGTTCGTCAGCACAACCGATTTGGAGGTGGCAGTATTCACATTTGGGGAGGATTCAGTTTTCACCATCGCTTGCCTCTTCACGTCTTCCGTATAAATGTTAATGCTGGGACATATCGAGATGAGGTTCTGGATGCATTGGTTGCTCCTGCGTTCACAAATTATCCAGACTAGCAGCTTCTCCAGCAGGATAATGCACGTGCGCACACCGCATGCATTACGCAGCAATATCTACAGCAGCAGAACATTGTGACAATTAATTGGCCTGCCCTATCACCAGACATGTCCCCTATAGAACATCTGTGGGACGAGCTTGGACGCAGAGTCTACAGGCAAGGTTCTCCAGCTAATCTGCAACAGCTCGAAGCTGCTCTTACACGTGAATGGGACTTGATTCTCCGGAATTTCCTTCAAAGACGTGTGCGTTCCATGCGGAGCCGCTGCCAAGCTTGTTTGCAAGCACACGGTGGACATACCAGATACTGAGGATAGTGTGAATGAATCTTTTTATTGGTTGCATTTTTGGTTTTCTCCCTTGCCTGCACAGAATGCAATGAATTTCATAACAATCAAATGTACAAATTAATGACCAGCATGGATTCATAGGAAAATGAATAAAGATTCCAAATATGTAAACTTGTAAACACTTATATTTACATTTCACACACTGTTCCTGGATTATACAGGTGGTGCGTTTTTAATGTGCTTCAGTATATATAAATTATTGCAATCAGAAAAACTGAAACACTCGACGAAAATCTATTAATTTTCACTCTTTACGAGAAATTTTAAGATAACGAGCTAGTGAATTCGGATAGATTTCTGGCAACTGATCATGGCTATCGGAGAGACATGGTATATATTGATATGTTCCGTACTATCGTTCTTTAATGTGAAAGTCACACCTACTGCCAGACCCGAGCCAATTCGTCGTTCGTTTTCTTGAATCAAAGGTAATTTTACCACCTCTTGACTTTCATCATCTCCGCCTTGCCGAAAATCAGCTACGCAATTTTCACCTGAAAGTTTTACAATCCAAGGTCCGTCTCACTGAATATCGTGCGTTCTCCTGATCAAAGAATCTATTACGCCATGCTCCGCGCTTCGCTCTCTGTTTCACATAGGGCTTAATTGCCAGATGGCCCACGTGTTAATTTCACTGGTGAATCCTTCGTTCATGTAGCAAAAAATATACTCTAGATGGGGAGGGGCAAAAGTGGATGATTACTGCTGCACTATTTTCATCTGTGACAGTTCGTCTGGGCTTGAAGACATGAAACCGGTTATGTCTCCTCTATGAAAAATAGCGCTGCTGTTATCCGTATCTTGCGAGTGATTGCTATCTTCACTTTCCCTTTCTTCCTCACTGCTCCAATTTCTGCTCATAAAATCTGCTCCCACGTTTTGTTTTCCTGGTATGTATTCTACTTTGAAAGCATATACACTTAGGAGCAACGCTAACCGCATAATCCTCACGTCGAATTCATTATTCGCTCCAAGAAAAGCCAGTGGGGCTTGGTCCGTCTGCACTGTAAATGAAACACCGTAAAGGTATTCGTGATGTTTTCTGATACCACTCACGAGTGCTAGACATTATCTCTCCACTGTGGAATAGTTCTGTTCTGCTGTGTTCAATTTTCGGCTGCCATAGGTGACTGGGAATAACAGGTTCGGATCAGTGTCATCTGCTTGTAACAGGGTTGACCCGATGCCTTGACCCGATGCGTCGACCCGCAATATAAAAGCTTTCTTAAGGTCAGGTGGCCGTAAAATTGGATATTTGGACAGCTGTCGTTTGAGAGTGCTGTAAGCGTGTTCGCACTTAGCATCCCAAATAACTGTTTCCGGTCGCCCCTTTTTGGTAAGGTCAGTAAGGGGTACCGTTAGCCCGTTGAAATTGTTAATAAATTTCTGATAGTATGCACACAGTGAATAGAAAGGAGCGTGTGTCTTTCTTCGTTCGGGGTCTTTTAGCTGCAACTATTTTCTCAATGTTCTTAGCAACTGGCGACATGCAGCCTTGAGAAATAGTATGCCCCAGAAAGTCGAGCTTTTCGAAACCGATAAAACATTTGCTAGGTCTGGCTGTGAGACCAGTTTCCTGTAGTCTCCTAAGGAGCATAGCAACCGTAGCAATATGTTGGTCGTAGTTTTACGATGCAATTAATATGTCATCCATGAAATTATGGGTATGGGGACTTTGCAAGGGTTCTAAAAGCTTTCTGATCATTCTAGTAAAGACTCCCGGTGCGTTATGCAATCCGAACGGCATCACGTTAAAGGTATAGTGTCCTTCACTGGTGGTGAAAGCTAACAGGGGTTTAATTTCCTCCTTGACTAGTATTTGATAATAACCTTTACTCAGGTTAATTTTGGAGAAAATATTTGCCATGCTAAGCTTGGTGAACAGCTCAGAAGCGCTCTGGAGAGGTTCCGGCTGGAATTCCGTTACAGTGTTAAGTAATCGGTAATCTATGCACAGCCGAACTTCCTTATTTGGCTTCTGTAACAGCACTACACTGGAACTGTAAGGAGGGGTAGACTCACTGATAATTCCTGCTTGACGTAGCTTGTCTATTTCTCAGTGTAGCGTATCAGCTTTAGCATACGGGATGGGGTAAACTCTGGTTCGCACAGGTGTCTCGTTTGTCAGTTTCATATCGAACTTTACGAGATGTGTTCGACATGGTAAATCCGTCAAAACTGCTGTGTACTGTTTCAGTAGCGCCCTCGTTTCTGTCTGTTGTGCTTCAGAGAGATTGTCACCGATTTCATATCTTGAAAAGATTCCGTTTGTTGCAATGGATATTCCATGCAACTATCGTCATCTTCCTCATCTTCGGTTGCTATCGCTACCACCAGGAGATGTTCGGAGGATGGCACCGGTCTTTCCAAGTATTTCTTTAACAGATTTACGTGGTAGACCTTCTCCTTTCCTTTAATAGAGATCTTTTAGTTCGTTCTTGAGATCTTTTTAAGGACGGTAAACGGCCCTTGCCATCCGATGCGCAGTTTATTGCTTCCGATTCGCAGTAACAACAAAACCTTCTCCCCTGGTTGTAGTTCTCTCTCTTTAGCCGCTTTATTGTACCGTTTAGCTTGGTTTGCGCGTGCTTTCTTAAGGTTGGTTGTAGCTAGATCCCATCCTAGCTGTAACCTTTCCTTAAGTTCCGATACATACTTGCTGGCTGAGATGACTGTCTCGTCGGCCTTCTGGTCTGTCAGTGACCGGAGTAAGGCTTCTAACGGCCCCTTAATAGGTCTACCGAATAAAAGAGTAGCTGGTGGTAACCCTGTAGAGGCCTGGGGGACTTCCCTGTAGGCGAGTAAGGCTGCAGGAATGAAAAGGTCCCAGGCTTCAGGTTTATCTTGTCCCAGCTTACGTAACATCATGGTGAGGCTTCCGTTAACACGTTCTACTAACCCACTTCCAGCCGGATTATAAGGGCTTGTGTAGATGTGCTGGTTCCTCAAGATCTTAACGATCTCATCCATCAACAGGCTACGGAATTTGGATCCGTTATCCGTCAAAACGTGTTGAGGGAATCCCAACCGCGTGAAAATTTGCACTAGGGCTTCTGCGACATGCTTGGAATCCGTGAATGTTAGCGGTATAGTTTCGGCCCACATAGTGCAAGTGTCGACTAATGTCAGGATGAACCTGTTCCTTCTTTTGGTCCTTTCTAGGGGTCCAACAATGTCGACAGCAACCCGTTCAAATGGTGTTCCCACTATTGGCATTTCACCTATGGGAACTGGGGGTGTCCAATGCTTGGGTGCCACCCGTTGGCACTGGGCGCAGGATTTCACGTATCTGATAATATCAGTGTTCATTCCTGGCCACAAATAGTGAGCCGATATTCGCTGAATAGTGGCGTTTTGTCCCATATGTCCGCTAAAGGTAAGAGAGTGTCCCATTTCTAAGATTTGGGCTCTGTACTGCGTTGGTACGAGGAGCTGATTATGCCCTTGATCAGGGTCGCCCGTTCTACGATATAGTACGCCATCCTTAGAAAAGATGTCTCCGTTGTGTCTATGGTCCTTGGTCATGGGCAGTTTCCTAAAGCAGGGTTCCAAGGTAGGGTCCTTTTGTTGCGCCTCTTTTAGTTTCTTTGGGTAACAAATTTGGCGTCGGCTCCCGTTCCTTCTTGGTTTGCTCTCTTGTGGTTACTGTTGTCAATATCGGCTCTTTCGGTCTCCCAACAAACACATATCTACAACCAAGTATGACTGGGTAGATAGGATCATCCATAATAGCCGCTTTGATAACACCTCTGACAAAATCAGAGTGTATCTCCACCAATGCGATGGGAAGCGTCATGGGTGCATCACTCTTGAAAACTCCACATAATTTGACGGTTTCTTCTGTCTCTTGACTAGGCTTGACCAAATGTCTTGCGACAATACAATCAAAAGATAACCATGTGTCAAAAATACAAGATGTTGAAGTCCCGTTCAAAATAACAGTTCCTCGCGTTGAGGGCCTCTCACACTCAGGTTGAGAATCACTGACACTAATTCTCCGTTGCGGGGAGGGTGGTTCATGACTCTGGTTAAGGTTTTTCTCCGTTGTTGATGATTTGATTTTGATTATGGTGATGGAACGTGAATTGGGAATGAGAATGGGAATGGGGGGAATATGATATCAATGGGACAGGCGGGGGCGGGCGGGGGCGGCTCGGGCTCTGGACTCTAGATTTAATTTCCGGGCTACTGCTCACGGCGCTCCTCTAGATGCTCTTCTCTCTGAGATTTCTCGGGGACTTCTCTGATTTATTTTTTTACTCTATAGGGTATCTGGCATTGAACGAAGTGTATGGGCAAGAAGAAGAATAAGGAATGGGGGGGAAGGAGCGAATTGGGAGGAAAGACTTCATGGACAAGGCGGGACTTCTAGGTATGGGTGCATCTAGATTCTCATCCGCTCTAGTTGGCTTCGGGGCTTCTTCTTTCTAGCGCCGGCCTCATTTCATAGATTATGTTTCCGAGAAACAGGATAAAAGAAGAATAGAAAAGAGAGATGAGATGGCTGGGGGGGCCATGCGGTGACTAACTCTCTAGATTATTTGGCTCGATGGCTCTCTGGATATGGCCATTTGGGACAAGCGGATAGCGCGCGATATTGTGTTTACTATTGCTAAGTGGTTTTTGTTCTGGGGGGTGTTTCCTTGGTGTGAGAGTTTGGAAGTATGATAATGCGGTGGTATAGACCGTGACAGACATTGTTAGTTTTTTATTGCCCTATAGAGAACTACTATGAGTACTCTCTGTTAGGACTCTCGGCTCCTCACTTCGCATACTACTACATTCAGCTTTCCGGCCTACTAGATTTATTTCTCCGCGGGCAAGGAAAAGCTCTTTCTGTAGGGGTGGAAACGATGCGAACAATCGGGGAAAGCTAAGAAAGGATTGAAACCTCGATGGGAACGGTGACGGCAAAGAGAAAGGAGAAAATAGTAGGGGGGTGGGTGTATCTATGGAAGGAAAGCAGAAGTAAAGGTGGGAATAGGGGGGGGTTTAGGGATCTTATGCTAACTTGTATGTAGAGTTTGAGTTGAGGACTTGCCCAACGTGGTAAGCCAACAAACCACGGTAAATCTGATATAGCAGGAAGGGCAGCGGGAGGGACGATTGGGTAAGGGCGGGAGTGAAACAATAGACGCCGAGTATTTTGCGTTTTTGGAGCGGAACACCTGCGGTTCGCGCTAAAGACTCATAGGGTGAATCGAATGCCCTTCAGAGCCCACACAAAAAGTCTCAAAGAATCTTACTTATACGTTCAGGCAACTAACTGTCGGGAATGTCATTCTCCAGCTTTGTGTTGTTGGAGTCCTTGTCTGCATTGTTCACGCATGAAATCTACGGGTTCCTTTTCCTCTTTTGTGTCCCCCCCCCCCCCCTGCTAATGCGTTTTGAACCCGCAAACACCTCTATACGGCCCCCCCCCCCCCCTGTTAGTGAGTTTCAGTTTTTTTCAGTGCTGCTCGCACACCGAGACGCTCTGCCGTTTTTTTTATATTGTTCCCTAGTCTTCCCCTACTGTTGCAAGATATATAACGACACAAAATTCTGGTGCACACAGTCACAGAGATGCGACCCCCCCCCTACCCCAAGGTCCCCTTCGAAATTGAGACGCTGGGAGAGGTTGGGACACACCTCCCCCAATGGGAGTCTGACTCGCCCCCCCACCCAGCGCCCCCCCCCCACCCCCCCAATCATATATGAGGAATAGAGGCCGAAGCTGATGTGTCGGTCCTAGTAGATGGTGTGCGGGCCAGACACTCGCACACGGAGACACCGGGGTTGGTTGTAAGAGTTGCTTGCGCGTCGGGGGGGTAGGTTATGTTCGAGATGGTTTTAGTATCGGGCGTATGTTGCTGGCATACACGAGCTGGTGCCTTGTTGCGGAGGGACAAGGCGACTTGTGTTTCCGAATAGGGATCCGGGAACGTGTAGGAAGATACGCTTAGTTACAAAGTTCCCCCATGAGCCTACTGCTTCTTTGGATCTAATATTGACCTCATGAGCTCTGAGGTCTATTGACCAATGCGGGGTGCGAGAAGGAGTGTTAGAAAACTTGGATAGAAAAACGAGTGGGTATGATGACGCTAAGACTCTATGGGAGATGCAATACCACAGGAGGTCCCCCCCCCGGTTCATCCGGTGTGATCTGCTGAGAGGCGAAGGGGGGAGGATGTACTGGGGGTTTAATAAAAATGATATACCAAGTCGCCTTTCCTTATAGGGCCTGGTTTTTAT